>SSNP01000031.1:621365-641590 GCA_006937955.1 Pachypanchax playfairii
AAAAAAAAAAAAAAAAAAAAAAAAAAAAATTGTTACACTTGATGTATCAGCGTCGGAATTAAACTGGACTCCAAACAGTCCGCCTCCTTATATTTTTTTCCTTCTCTTTGAATTCTTGCTTGTATGTTCTCTCAATGTAAGTCGCTTTGGATAAAAGCGTCTGCTAAATGACAGTAGTAGTAGTATTCTTCATAATCCGCTGAAGCACAGAACGCTACAGGAGATCCTTCCTGTCCACAGCTATAACTTTCTACAATGGCTCCCTGAAGACGAACTGAGCTACAACAACACTTAATTTCCCTTCGGGGATTAATAAAGCATTTTTGATTTGATTTTGGTGAGTTAGCTTTCAGCTAATGTAACATTTCTGAATAAATAACTGACCGGTATCTGCAAATAAGACCAATCAGGAGTTTTGTCAGATATTGTATCTTTTGAATGTTGGTATAGTTCACATCATTGTATATTGCTAGAATTTATTTAAGTGCTGATAGTAAAGGTAGCAGTTGACGCTAACAGCTAACGGTTGTTCCTATCTTTTACAATAGTTATTAGCATTATTGCCAAAGGAATGTGTTCTCTGCACGTTAAATTATTTTGCTTTGGTTAATATATCAACTGTTCACTATTGTGAGCTATGCACACAACTATAAAACAGTTACAGTTAAGAAGAGAAGAAACAGTGTACAAAGTTAATAACAATTAAACTGATTTATATGGTCACACAAATTAAAAGATAAAAAAAAAACTTTTCTTGATGTTACAATGGAGATCATATTTAATCATAAAAATATGGTCAATTCAAGTTGTTGCATTATTGTTAAAATTGTCACTTCATTGAAATTCTGGTACATGTTGTTGTTGAAACTACTGTTATTCCTTAAGCTGACAGAGCTAATATCTGAATCATAAAAAATGTAAACTATTTTTCATTTGATGAAGTTATCCTAAACAGTGGGATGATTAACAGAAATGCTAATTGAGCTAGATAAGGATAAGGATATAAAATGAAACCGAGTGATTTACTTCCTGCATTCTATGTAGATTGGTTTTATAGCGACTCTAGATTCTGGACTTGATGACAAGCCAAGCCCATATGGACTGCGGAAAGGTGTAATCGGTGTGGCCAGCCAAGACATTCTTTTGCAGAAGAAGTTATTGTAATCACACACATACACACTATTTTTGTGAGTGAAGCAATAAATGACCATTGTTCAAATGTCAGGAAATTTCTTTTACTCCTTTTTGTAGAAAAAACCTAGATGTCTAGTGCCTAATCCTACTGATCCCGCTAAGGGCCCTACACCAGGACATGTCTTTTAGTTCTCATATAAAGCATGTTACCAGGCAGCCTACTTCCACCTGCGTAATTTTGCTAAAATTAGGAGCATTCTGAATCAAAGTGATGGAGAAACATTAGTTCATGCATTTGTTAATTCTAGACTGGATTATTGTAATAGGTGGGTTTCAGGCACGTGACCTGGATGACATGTGCAGTACAGATGGAGGGCAGGAAGTAAATATGCGGCGCTTGTCAATGGAGGTTTCTATACCTGTCAGTGCCTATTGTGCGGACTGAGACCTGGGAGCAAAAGGGAGGTATACGCAGCTGATCACAGAATATGTTGGACGGGACCCATACCTCATGAAGATGAGTGAATTTTCGTCTGAACTGAAGGATTTGCCAACAATCGAGGCAGTTGACATCACTAATTATCTGGTCCTGCAGACGTCATACTACACAAAACATCAAATGAAAGCCTACAAAAGTTTGGAGTCCTACAACTTTTTTGTGAGTGGATGGGTCCACAATCTTGGAGTAAAACGTCTCCGGGACAATTTTCGTTTGGTCTTTGCAAGGGTAAGTGTTTTATTTATTTATTTATTTTCAGTGTAAAGATGTTAGTAGCTAGCACTAACGGCTACAACGTCAAACATGCAACACATCTTTACAACATCGTTAGCTTAACGGTCATTCATCATTCAAGGTGAATCACTCGCAAAGAACGAAGTGGCAGTCGCAAACGCGGGCGTTAGGGGACTCTGCTCCTCCTGACCGAAGACGGAGATTTAAAATCCACTTTTTCCGGCGTTGTTCTGTCAGTTTTCTGCATTTTTCACCTTTGTGGATGACAACTTTTGGAACTCTAAAAAAAACGAGCATCCTTCTCTCTGTTACCTACTACTACTACTGTCATTTAGCAGACGCTTTTATCCAAAGTGACTTACATTGAGAGAACATACAAGCAAGAAATTAAAGAGAAGGAAACAATATAAGGAGGTGGACTGTTTGGAGTCCAGTTTAATTCTGACGCTGATACATCAAGTGCGTTTTTTTTTTTGTTTTTTTTATCCTTATAGAGACAAACGCCCAAATCGCTATCATAAATCAATTCCTCATTAAGACTGAAAGTGTTCTTTAAAGAGGTGAGTCGTAAGTCTGCTCTTAAAAGTAGGTGCCGACTCTGAGGATCGGACCGAGTTTGGTAGGTCATTCCACCATCGGGGGACAACAGAGGAAAAGAGTTTGGATAATGATCTCATGCCACGTTGTGGTGGAAGCGCTAGGCGTCTTTCAGCGGCTGAGCGTAGCTGACGAGTGGGAATGTAGCTCCGGATGAAGGAGTGAAGGTAAGTAGGAGCTGTGTGTGTTAGAGTCTGGTAAGCCAGAAGCAGAGCTTTGAATTTGATGCGTGCTGCAACTGGAAGCCAGTGCAGAGAAATAAGCAGCGGAGTGACATGAGCCCTCTTGGGCTGGTTGAAGACCAGACATGCTGCTGCGTTCTGAATCATCTGCAGAGGTTTAACCAAGGACGCTGGAAGACCGGCCAACAAAGAGTTGCTGTAGTCAATGCGGGACAAGACCAGGGCCTGGACCAGAAGCTGTGTGGTATGGTCCGTCAGGAAGGCTCTGATTTTCCTGATGTTGTAAAGAGCGAATCGACATGAGCGAGCTACGGAGTTAACCTGCTCCTTGAAGGACAGCTGGTTGTCCAGTATGACACCAAGGTTTCTGGCGGAGGTTGTGGGGACCATCGTGATGGAGTCAAGCTGCACGCTTATCTGCGGAGGTAAAGAGTTACTGGCAGGACAGACAATGAGGTCAGTTTTGGACAGATTAAGCTGAAGGTGGCGATCCCTCATCCATGCCGAGATATCTGAGAGGCAGGCAGATATCCGCATTGAGACGGTGGTATCGTCTGGAGGGAAGGAGAGGAGGAGCTGAGTGTCGTCAGCGTAGCAGTGGTAGGAGAAGCCATGGGAGCGAATGATCTCGCCTAATGAGGTGCTGTATAAAGAGAAGAGGAGAGGGCCAAGGACCGAGCCCTGTGGAACACCCGTTGCCAGCTCATGCAGACTGGACATCTGTCCTTGCCACGAGACTCTGAAAGATACCTCGATTGGAACAACCATAAACTGCACAAAATAGAGGCATTTTCCCAGGCTATTTGAACAGGTCACTTCACTTCTGGCCCTCCGTCTGCACTTCGAACGCTGGTGTCTTAACAACGTGACGTAGGGTGCAACCAACCTATTCTTTATTATCAAGATGTTCTAATAGTGCTGTTAAAGGCCTCCAGCTGATCCGGAATGCTGCTGCCAGAGTTCTGATGAGAGATCACATTTCTCCTGTTTTTGCATCACTTCATTGGCTCCCTATGAAATCCAGAGTTTAATATTTTACTTTTGACATACAAAGCCTTGAACAACCAAGCTCCATCTTGCATTAAAGATCAGTTTTGGGTTTGGTTGAATTGGGGTTTAGCCCTGGTGTCTTGATACAGCCCTGGTTCTGCTCTGTCTTGTTGCTTAATTAATAATCTAGTTTAAGGTGTGTATATGTGACATAATTTGATTTCTTATATGAAGGCATGCTTGCCGAACCAAGCGGAGAAAGCTGGCATACAGCTGGTCATATGTATACTTATTACAATTTGAATATAAATAGCAAATGTTTAAGTGTTTGTGTTTGAAGGGGGTGGGGGGGCGCTCCCTGGCCAATTAAGCTTAGGGCCCCCAAAAGCCTAGCAGCAGCCCTGATTACACTTAATAACTTCAAAAATTCGGGTTGCAGCCGGCAGTCGTGGTCTGATGATTAAAGCTGCCCTGTCGAAAAATGCAGCCATAGTGCAAATTGACAACTTATTTCATAATGAGATGTTATTCGAAGTTTATATAGTATTCTTGTTCATGGCGAGTGTGCCCAATTAGTTATTTAAGCATATTTTTATGATCCTTCCCTGATATTTTCTACACAAAAGCCCTCTGGGTCCTTGTTGGCCTTTGTAACTCTCTCCTCTGGGTGTGTCCAAACAATTGCATTACAATTACATTTACAAATGTAAAAATAACATCATATTTGGTGTTCCTGTCCTGGGAGAAGTTCTTTGATAGGTAAACTGTATTTATGGAAAAATATAGAAACAAAAAAATAAATGGTAAATCTGTTTAATCAAGTCAAGATTGTGGAACAGCACATGTGTAGATGGAATCATTAGCACATCTCAACAGGTAGCATATTTCAACAGAACACCAATTCCAGCAATGGCTGTCTAAGACACGGCTGTGGAAAAGTTATTTAGTATACTGCTTTAACCAGAGCGTGTAGAACTAGCACTAAATCTCACTGAGGAGCTAGTGGTCGTGACACTGATCTTTGTCTATGTATGCCTCTCACAAATCGTTTAATCAGTGAATGGTTAAAATGATAAAATGATAAGTTAATATTTATTTTAAGCTCTGTAAGTACTTTCATGAAAAACTCTTGTAAGAAGCTCACTCGAGCATGTATACGTTTCAAGTTTATTTATTTATAAAGCGCCAGTTCATGACAAAGTCATTTCAAGGCACTTCACAGAAAAATAAATCAATTAATAATAAAACATTTTCTATCTAAGGAACCAGCCGATTGGGGTGAATTGTTAGTTCAGCACAATCCCCCATCCTGAGCAAGCACGATTGGCGACAGTGGAAAGGAACGACTCCCTTTTAACAGGAAGAAACCACTAGCAGAACCCGGCTCAGGATGGGCGGCCTTCTGCCTTAGCCGACTGGGGTCTGACCTGACAGGAAAGAGACACATACAAACACCGAAGGATTTTGGCCAGTCGTCATGTCTCAGAGGCAGCCAGAGTAAAGAAAGACAGCAGAGTGAAGAAATGTGGTCAGTATGTCCTCCGGCAGTCTAAACCTATAGCAGCATAACTAAAGGGAAAGCTCAGGAGAACCCAAACTAACCCTTACTATAGGATTGTGTAAAAAGGAAAGTTTTAAGTCTATTCTTAAAGCTACACAAGGTGTCTGCCTCATGGATAAAAAGTGGAAGCTGGTTCCACAGGAGAGGAGCCTGATAACTAAAAGCTCTTCCTCCCATTCTACTTTTAGAAACTCTAGGAACTACAAGCAGACCTGCAGTCTGAGAGCGAAGTGCTCTGTTAGGAGCATATGGAACAATAAGATCTTTAATATAAGCTGGAGCTTGGTCGTTCAATGCCTTATACGTCAAAAGTAAAACCTTAAACTTTATTCTAGACCTTACAGGGAGCCAATGAAGTGATGCTAAAACAGGAGAAATATGATCTCTCCTTCTATCCCTCATCAGAACTCTGGCAGCAGTATTTTGGATCAGCTGGAGGCCTTTAACAGCACTATTAGAACATCCTGATAATAAAGAATTACAGTAATCAAGTCTAGAAGTAATAAATGCATGAACTAATGTTTCTGCATCTCTTTGATTCAAAATGCTCCTAATTTTAGCAACATTACGCAGGTGGAAGTAGGCCGTCCTGGTAACATGCAAAGAAAACATTAATCAATGTTGGATGCCAAATTAATGCCATCCAACATTGATGACTGACTACACAACTTGTTCCTAAGATTCTCAGGCCCAAAAGTCACAACCTCTGTTTTGTCTGAATTCAAAAGCAAAAAATTAAGCGTCATCGAACATTTTACATCATTAAGACAAGCTTGTAATCTCTGCAGCTTGTTGGTCTCATCAGGCTTCATTGATAGATATAACTGAGTATTATCAGCATAAAAAGGGGATTTTATACCTTGTTGTCTAATAATTTTACCAAGCGGTAACAATAACTTACCGGCCACTTTATTAGGTACACCTGTCCAACTGCTCGTTAACACTTAATTTCTAATCAGCCAATCACATGGCGGCAACTCAGTGCATTTAGGCATGTACACATGGTCAAGACAATCTCCTGCAGTTCAAACCGAGCATCAGTATGGGGAAGAAAGGTGATTTGAGTGACTTTGAACGTGGCATGGTTGTTGGTGCCAGAATGGCTGGTCTGAGTATTTCAGAAACTGCTGATCTACTGGGATTTTCACGCACAACCATCTCTAGGGTTTACAGAGAATGGTCCGAAAAAGAAAAAATATCCAGTGAGCGGCAGTTCTGTGGGCGGAAATGCCTTGTTGATGCCAGAGGTCAGAGGAGAATGGCCAGACTGGTTCGAGCTGATAGAAAGGCAACAGTGACTCAAATAACCACTCGTTACAACCAAGGTAGGCAGAAGAGCATCTCTGAACGCACAGTACGTCAAACTTTGAGGCAGATGGGCTACAGCAGCAGAAAACCACGCCGGGTGCCACTCCTTTCAGCTAAGAACAGGAAACTGAGGCTACAATTTGCACAAGCTCATCAAAATTGGACAATAGAAGATTGGAAAAACGTTGCCTGGTCTGATGAGTCTCGATTACTGCTGCGACATTCGGATGATAGGGTCAGAATTTGGCGTCAACGTGTAATGGTGTGGGGAATATTTTCTTGGCACTCTTTTGGCCCCTTGGTACCAATTGAGCATCGTTACAACGCCACAGCCTACCTGAGTATTGTTGCTGACCATGTCCATCCCTTTATGACCACAATGTACCCAACTTCTGATGGCTACTTTCAGCAGGATAATGCGCCATGTCATAAAGCTGGAATCATCTCGGACTGGTTTCTTGAACATGACAATGAGTTCACTGTACTCAAATGGCCTCCACAGTCACCAGATCTCAATCCAATAGAGCATCTTTGGGATGTGGTGGAACAGGAGATTCGCATCATGGATATGCAGCCGACAAATCTGCGCCAACTGTGTGATGCCATCATGTCAATATGGACCAAACTCTCTGAGGAATGCTTCCAGTACCTTGTTGAATCTATGCCACGAAGAATTAAGGCAGTTCTGAAGGCAAAAGGGGGTCCAACCTGTTACTAGCATGGTGTACCTAATGAAGTGGCCGGTGAGTGTATATATAGTAAAGAGGATTGGTCCAAGCACTGAACCCTGAGGAACTCCATGACTGACTCTGGTATATGAAGAAGATTCATTATTTACATGAACGAACTGGAGTCTAACTGTATCTGCACAATATAACTGTTGTTTACTGTGCAGGTACAGTACATTAGCTCTCAGCTACAGTGGGGCAAAAAAGTATTTAGTCAGCCACCAGTTGTGTAAGTTCTCCCACTTAAAAAGATCAGAGAGGCCTGTAATTTTCATCATAGGTATACCTCAACTATGAGAGACAAAATGAGGAAAAAAAATCCAGAAAATCACATTGTCTGATTTTTAAAGAATTTATTTGCAAATTATGGTGGAAAATAAGTATTTGGTCACCTACAAACAAGTAAGATTTCTGGCTTTCACAGACCTGTAACTTCTTTAAGAGGCTCCTCGGTCCTCCACTCGTTACCTGTATTAATGGCACCTGTGTGAACTCGTTATCAGTATAAAAGACACCTGTCCACAACCTCAAACAGTCACGCTCCAAACTCCACTATGGCCAAGACCAAAGAGCTGTCAAAGGACACCAGAAACAAAATTGTAGACCTTCACCAGGCTGGGAAGACTGAATCTGCAATAGGTAAGCAGCTTGGTGTGAAGAAATCAACTGTGGGAGCAATTATTAGAAAATGGAAGACATACAAGACCACTGATAATCTCCCTCGATCTGGGGCTCCACGCAAGATCTCACCCCGTGGGGTCAAAATGATCACAAGAACGGTGAGCAAAAATCCCAGAACCACACGGAGGGACCTAGTGAATGACCTGCAGAGAGCTGGGACCAAAGTAACAAAGGCTACCATCAGTAACACACTACGCCGCCAGGGACTCAAATCCTGCAGTGCCAGACGTGTCCCCCTGCTGAAGCCAGGACACGTCCAGGCCCGTCTGCGGTTTGCTAGAGAGCATTTGGATGATCCAGAAGAGGATTGGGAGAACATCATATGGTCAGATGAAACCAAAATAGAACTTTTTGGTAGAAACTCAACTTGTCGTGTTTGGAGGGGAAAGAATGCTGAGTTGGATCCAAAGAACACCATACCTACTGTAAAGCATGGGGGTGGAAACATCATGCTTTGGGGCTGTTTTTCTGCAAGGGGACCAGGACGACTGATCCGTGTAAAGGAAAGAATGAATGGGGCCATGTATCGTAAGATTTTGAGTGAAAACCTCCTTCCATCAGCAAGGGCATTGAAAATGAGACGTGGCTGGGTCTTTCAGCATGACAATGATCCCAAACACACCGCCCGGGCAACGAAGGAGTGGCTTCGTAAGAAGCATTTCAAGGTCCTGGAGTGGCCTAGCCAGTCTCCAGATCTCAACCCCATAGAAAATCTCTGGAGGGAGTTGAAAGTCCGTGTTGCCCAGCGTCAGCCCCAAAACATCACTGCTCTAGAGGAGATCTGCATGGAGGAATGGGCCAAAATACCAGCAACAGTGTGTGAAAACCTTGTGAAGACTTACAGAAAACGTTTGACCTCTGTCATTGCCAACAAAGGCTATATAACAAAGTATTGAGATTAACTTTTGTTATTGACCAAATACTTATTTTCCACCATAATTTGCAAATAAATTCTTTAAAAATCAGACAATGTGATTTTCTGGATTTTTTTTCCTCATTTTGTCTCTCATAGTTGAGGTATACCTATGATGAAAATTACAGGCCTCTCTGATCTTTTTAAGTGGGAGAACTTACACAATTGGTGGCTGACTAAATACTTTTTTGCCCCACTGTAGCTTTGCCGGTTAGCTCTGAGTTTGGACTGAATAAGGGAGGGTGAGGGGCAGGGACAGGGGCAGGGTGGGTTTTTGGAGCAGCATAGTGTCTAAATATGACACATCCAGCCGGATTGACGTCAAGATGGGGGGGAAATTTAAACCTTGTGTTTCAGTGTGCATGCACTTCACTTGGCCTGGTTACAAAAGCCAGATTTGACCACAGGCTCCACTTTTAAAAATCGGCATTCCAGCTAGTTTATAATCATTAGGAAACCATAACATAAACATTTTCATGTGGAAAAATGCAAATTTTAGTTTATGACTCCTTTAAAGAGCGAAGTCTATACAAAATAGAACAGGAGTAGCAGTTGAAAAGTTAATGTTTAACCCTTCATATTAAAATATATATTTGTCATTTGCTTCTTCAGGGAACATGGTTTGGAGTAAACTTCTGCATATTGGTGCTGAGTTTAAAAATGTCCATCTGATCCAAATGAAGTAAATACACTAAAGCCCCTAAACCCTGCATAGAAAACCTGCTAATCTGTAAACTTACAGTAGTAACTTTGATTATCACAGTTTATTATGATCAACAATAAAGACTGATGTTGTAAAAATTCACACGAGTCATTTTTATGAAATGCAAACATCTCTATCACAGTTGTATGTGATAAATGGGTGAGGCATAAACATGTAGCTTTAGTAAAAGAGGAAGTATCTAAATGTTGACATTTTTATTTATAAATTCCAGAAACCTTTGCATTGAGCGGCCCTCACTGCATAATTAAACTTATTTGAACACATTTTACATAGTTTGTATTCTCTGAGTTTAAGTAGAATTGCTAGGGAGAATCTAACACATGTACTTGGCATCATCACAGCAGACCACTATGAGAGCAAGCACAAATGACCCAAGCACTGGCATACAAACTATGTTCTCACTAACGCCTCCTTCCACCTCTCTCACTCACACTTAGCTCAGTCTTTCACTAGCTAGCCTGGGTTTTAATCCCCTCTACCACCCTGCAAACTGTCCAGTGAGCTTTCAGATGCAGAATAGTCAGAATAAAGTAGCAGCAGGAACTATCACCTCCCCACACAAACACATTCCACCATGAGTCTAATTTTTCTACTGCTTACCACAGGCACATCTGTGAATCACACGTTTGATTTTTTTCATGATGCCTTCAGTATTCTGTTTTCTGAAGTCAAAGGCTCCCCTCTGGACCCAGATCTCATCCCAGAGAATACAGAGGAGTAGGACAACCTTTGTCCACAGGGTCCATCCATCTCCTTAACTATTTAACCTAATTTGAGCATCTATATATATTCACAAACTACAGAAATTCAGTTTTTAAATTCTTCTGGTGTATTCTTTATCTGTGAATAGGGATGGTTGTTCTGTGTGCTAATTTTAAGTCTGTTTTTTATGGGTTTTAGCTAATTTTACATCCTTTTAAACTGATTTTAATGTAACTAAACTGAACTGAAACTATTTTAAAATGACTAAAAAAGTCACCTTTTGCTGTGACTGCGCTTCACCTCTTGACCATACACTTCTGACCACGTGGGAAACAGCTGGTTGCCAGCCCAATGACAAGCACTTCATCTCTGAGAGCACTTCAAACTGAACATAAGCAGAAAATATCTATCTTTGAGATTTACTTCCAATTTAATCTAAAGCATTGCATGAATCCTCACACTTAAAAAGAAGTCCAGAAATTTTAATTCCACTTTGCAAATTCCTATAATTTCCTATAAATAGGAAAACTAAATCTTACCTATTGGTTTCATCTTCAGAAATTTGCAGATTAAAAAGTATATGTTTTATTTACAGTATACTAGTAAAGCATATTTATTGAATGAAAAATAATGTGCAAAAGTCTTGTGTCACTCCATATTTTTGTGTTTAATTTGCAAAAAAAAAATTTATTCAAATTTTTTAAAAGTGTTGCAAACCTATTTCCAAGGTGAACGGTAGCTTGACTTTTGCACTTCATGGTACATTTTCAAACATAATTTTTCAAGATTCTGTCTTTTTTCCCTGACCATGAAATCAGCCCAGCCCCCCCAAGGAATGCTTTTTAGCAGCATATGAGGGTGTTAAAATGAGTATATTTCATTTCCTGTCTAATGTTTCCTCTGAAGAGACCGCAGAGTACAGGGACAGCGTCAGTAGAGCTCTATTCTCACTGATTAAACACAGTTCCTATTTTTGAATTGAGGAACTTAGTGACAGTTCATGCAGTAAATTAGAGTCTGACTGTCCACCACTTGGGTATTACTCAGAAACTAAAAAGCATGGGGTCTAAAAAAAATTATAGAAGCACTCATACTGGTTGACTTCAGAAACTTTGACCAGGCTAAAGTGTTCACTTAAAGGTCAAAGTGCTCAATCAGCAACACATTTTCAGTGTTGAGTTGCGGTTAACATAAACCACATCTGGAAGCGTTGAGGTGCATTTTACAGAGTGAGAAAAACAAACAGATCAGAAACAGCCATACTGACTTAACTCTCGTTAAAAGGCAATTACATTCCAGTTTGAGTTTTAAATTAGCCTGTAGCAAAAATCCAGTTGTAAAAAAGTTAATCCAAGCTGGATTCTTTCAAGTGAAGTTTAAATAAACCCTGCAGCAGTATTCAACAGTCTCTTGACCTATACCAAATCAAAACTCCAACCTGAACATACAGTAAATAATCTTCTACATTTAACTTTTTTTGACATTATTTTGAAGATATGAATAGGCGTTGATTACGTCAACAACTCGATTCTAAAAAATCTTCGACATCTAATCCAGTAGTCAAGTCACCACGCCCACTTTCCTCACACACGTGAGTGACCAAGACAAAGCGGCAAACACACACACACACAGAGTATCTGGATAAGAAATGTGCTGCTTTTTTTCTTATATTTTCTTCAAATGTTGAAATTGTCTATAAATTAGACACAAAATAAACTATCAAAAATACTTTTTTACTGTTGTTTATTTACTTTCATAGTAGTAAAACATAATTCAAATGTTGCATGTATCACTGAAACATGAAATATTTACATAATTGTCACCGATCTGCTTGAAAAACCTCTTTACACAAAACACTCTTTTTCTCAGCTTTTAGTCCTGAAACGTGTGGATTTTCATAAAAGTTCCTCTTTTGTACTGTAGATTACTAAATAACAGAAAGAGGTAGAAACAGTTTTTTTTTTTTGCTTTTGAAAGAAGAAAGACTAAATTTTGTGCTGATGGCTTTAGAATTCACAGTCATAGGAGAAAATATTCTGTCGGCCTTCAAAAAACAGTAACAATGCTAGATATCTCTGGCACTGAGGGGGATAAGAAATCTGAAAGTGGCTGGCACTGAAAGACTTAACATGTTTGGTGAAACCGTGAAGGCAGTGAGATGAGCAAATTACTTTCAAAACACAACTGCTTAGGTCTGAGAGGTCCCTCTATCATTTCAAAGGCTTTTAAAATCCATTGTTAAAGATTTCTAACCAATTCAGTAAAGCTATAAACATCAGAGCTGCCGTTAGCAGTGTTAGCATATCACGCTAGCATACACTAGCATACACTGGTCTGAAGGCCTCTTGGTAGCTCCTGTAATAGAGGATCTACGTGAAGTTTCTAACAAACTGGTTGAATTTGTCTGAAAATAGCAGGAGCTGAAAAACAGAAGAGTTTGTTAAAGAGACCATTTCGTACAAATTTCAGGACTTTGTGGTTATTTCTTAAGTATTAACCAATAAAATGAAACATTTTATATCTAAAAAAACATCAGGAAACATTGATTAACAAACCTTTCAATCTGTCTGCATTAAAATGCGGGTGGTTCCAGCTCCTTCCATAAGGCAGCTTCGTCAGCAGCTCATTCATATTATTCAAATTTGCTGGACTCAGATTGGCTAACAAACTAGCCTATGAGAACAAAGAATACTGTTTCATGCCCCACTGCGCATGGCAACGTCAGACGTCATGTCTTCCTGTTTGCTACGTCTTATGTGACAGCTTTTAGTGAGCTGCATGCTAGGCATGGTTTCAACTTTGGGAGCTGCCAAATACTAACGAACAAAGGAGTTGTGACGAAACAGATACAGGCAGTTTGGACTCAGGAGAACTCGGGTCGGGAAACGTTATCTACTGTTTTTGTGCCTTTGAGGTTCTGTTCTGTGTTTTGGATTACTGGATTATATTTCCTGGAACTGTCTGGACCAAAGGAGATAAATATCTTGCTGGAAATTAAAACCATGAACCGATCCGAACCGTGAGTTTTTCGATCTGTTGCACCACTAGGACAGAGTCTAAAATGCGAGTTGCACAGCCACCATGAGACTGAGTGTTCACGGAGCAGTTTTCACATTGAAGCCATGAATCACCAGGTGCACCCGATGCAATAATCCATTCCATAATAAGGACAATGCCTATAAAAATCCTGCTGACGGTTACTCTGCATGTCCTAAAATATCTGAAAGTCTTCCGGGTTGCATGTTTGTAATCCTCTGTGCTGTGTGATGCTGGGTGGATAAAAGCTGTTAGCATAAACATGAGCTCTGTACCTGGGTGTGGACTCAAGCTGGCTATCCTCCTAGGATCCAGGGCGCAAAAGTTGAAAATTTTGAAAGTCCAACCCTCCAGGGCAAAGGACTGACTGTTCCAGCAGTTCTCATGACGAGGAGGGTGCTTCTCCATGCTTTATTGCAGCTGATGCTGCACATTTACTAGCAATTACAAACTCTCTGTGCTCCCCTCACAATGGAGCATTCTGTTGCCTAGGTGAGAGGATGAGACGACAAAACGGAAGGAATCATGGTGGGGGCCCACAGTCTGCTCACACACTCAAAAAACAAACGCTCACCTAATGATACTTTCTTTGTTAGAGAAACTAGACTGTTTCATGACTCATATCCTCTTTTATTTAATTCAAAGACACTGACAACTGTGAATCACAATTTTCTGTTTCTCTCTTTCAGTTTCAAAGTACTTCAAACTACCACATGACAAAAAAACCCTTTTGATTTCTTTTATCTGTTCATCTTGACCTGCTTTCATAGTGCATTAACGTGCAATTGTTGTTTAAAAGATTAAAACAACAGAACCATAGTATCAGGTTGTTAGACTTAATATAACTGGTTTTCCTTGGGTATGTCAATGTGGTCTTTACAGTAACCACTACCTTTGTTTCATTTTCACATTTCTCTTGGAAGTTTGTCAACATTTTTACATCTGAAATCTTTTCGTATTCTGATGAGACCCGTTTTATCAGCTACTGGCTAGTTTTTACACTATTTCTCCTGCAAGAGTTACCAAATAAATTGTAGATGTACGGTATATGATTTAATTAATTTAAAATTAAATTTACACTTTTATTGATACCTCTTGGGGAAATTATTGCTCCTTATTTGACCCATTTGTAAGGAGCAGATGACATCATTTAGTAAAATAAAGGAATTAAAAGGCTTTTATACTGAGATATAAACATGAACAAAGTTTTGGCTGGTACTGTATTTAACCTCAGATAAGTGGTTCAGCTATACATTTTTTAAACTACAGTCCTAGTTGCAAAAAAGTTGGGACGCTGTGTAAAATGTAGATATAAACAGAATTCAATGGTTTGTAAATCTCATAAACCTGCATTTTATACCCACTAAAACATAAACAACATACCACTGTTGGGTTGTCAGCTCGGCTGTGTTCGTGTGTTTGTTCTTCACCTGTTCTCTTCCATAGGTGTGGCCCATTTCCTAATCACCTGGATCCTGGATAAAAGCAGCGGCATGAGACGTACGCCAGTTGGTTCCACTGAGTAACATGATCAATGCCCCATGACTAGATCCTCCCACGCTGGTTTCCGCACAGTGCCTCCTTGAATCTTTACTCCCTCCAGGACGGTTTCCACACCGTGCCTCCACAATCCTGCTCTGTCCGAGCTGCCATCAGTCTGTCTCCACATCACCCCTAGATTGCCACAACTGCTGGATCACACAGTCACCGTCGGTCTGTCCACCCATCCAACCTGTCAAACCGTCATCCAGATATGGTCTCACCAGTTACCTGTCAAACAACCACATCCACCTCAGCCAGCTGACACCCGTAGTGCTCATCCCTGGCTCATATCAACTCATCACCACCATCCTGGTGTCCCAATCGAAGTGCTCTCCAAGTCACCTGACTCTTATTCCTCCTGTACAGAAAGCAAAACTGAAAACAAATTAAAACTTTTAAAACTTCTCCTGTGTTTGTGGTCTGGAGTTGTGGGCTGTAAGAGGGTTCCAAACAAAACAACCAGAAATCATGTCAGAACCAACTGGCCAAGTGAACCCTATGGCACAGCTCTGGACCGCCCTGTTGCAACAGGAAATCATCCTGGGCCAACATGAAGTCTTTAAGGAAGTGGCCCAGAAGCAAGCCTTTTTGGCGGACAACTTCGCCCAATTAAGCCAGCAACTTGCTGAGCTCGTCACTCGAATTGTCAGCCTCTCTACGCCAGAAGTTAGCGTCCAGCCTCCGCCCTCAACTTCCGTAACCCATCTTCCAGGAAGTGGCGTGTCCTAACCCTGAACCATACTCAGGCAATTGCAGTACGTGCAATGGATTTCTGCTGCAAAGTGATATTATGTTCAACTGTTCAGCCTGACAGATGTATTCTCACAAAATGAAGATGCATCAATTACTGGAATGTTCAGCTTGTTACGTTTATTTACTGTGATTTTATTTTGATGTTATTTTTGTTTATTACAAGTTTTTGAATCAGTTGACATGACAAAGGAGAGATTAAATGAAAAAAAGAAGAAGAGGAAAAAAGAAAGAAAAAAAAAATAAAATAGGTAGGAGAAAGGTGGGAGAGAGAGAAATCAGCTTCAACACCTGCTCTCCGAGCTCACAGTTCTCAATGAAATGGATCGTCAGAGACAAATAAAGTTCTGACCTTTGGCTGGACCGCAAATTACTTGTTGTGGCATAAACTTGAGCACATAACCTTTTATTCCATTTTCTCACAGCAATGGGAATACAGTTTGGGAATGGCAGTGTTGGAGAAATATTTTCAACTTGGTACCTCATACCGCGAATCAACTATTTTTAGGAGTATTCTGAACCCCTCATACTCCACAGTTTGGATCCGAACCATATCATTGTCAAATGTCAATGCATCCGTGATTTCTTTTGAGCGCCTGGATGGGTAGCGGCTGTCGGTCTCCTTGCCGTCTGACTTTCCGACGTGCAAACCTCTTCGTTGCAAACTTTACGTTTGTTTGCTGTGAGAGAACTAGGGATGTCCAGATCCGATCACGTGATCGGAAATCGGACGTTACCTCCCGACCAGGACTCGGACATATATATACACACACATCATTAGGTGTCGTATTTGCAATGTTCAAATGTAAATGGTAAATGGTAAAAGCGCTTTTCTAGTCATTAGGACCACTCAAAGCGTTTTCACACTACAAGGTTTTGCCTTCACCCATTCACACAACCTGATATGTAAACCGGAGGCATACACTCACACAACCGATACGCAGATCAGGGAGCAACATGGGGTTCAGTGTCTTGCCCAAGGACACTTAGACATGTGGCGGTGGAAGCCGGGATCGATCCACCAACCTTCAAATTGGAGGACGACCGCTCTAACCACTGAGCCACAGCCGCTTCTCTGTGACTTTAGGCAGGTGAAATCACTTCCTCTGCTCTGTCTCAAGAAAGATCATCATCGTTAACTGTCATTCACATAACTCACCATCTCACTTAAGATTCCTGAGGCATGCACACAAAGGACATGACTCATGAACCCACCACAAAAGTCACTGCTGTTTTCAGCCTACTTTCAATTAGTACTGAACAGTGACTCAGTCCTACCGGTACAGCGATCCATCTGAATAATATCCTCTAGTGAACACTGCTTTAACATACATATTCTGTCAGTGTCTGTCATCATTACAGAAAAAAAGTTGATTTAAACCTGCAGATTACATGTAGAGTTCATTACGTCAACAACATTCTGACTCTTAATTAAAAAGAGACAGTTTCAGTTGAGTTTAATTCTCAAAACAATCTTAATTTAAAATTAATTAAAAAACCTGCATGTGCTATTCTCTGTGAAGACAGAGTTTGTACCCTGAAAGTTTAAGGTATTCTGACTGACTATTGCCACACTAAATGATATGTTTAGTAGCATTTGATTAAACCAGGCTGACTGAAAACAATCTGGGACTTCAATCAGTTAAGGAAAGAAAGTTGTTCTTGGACATAGCTGTAAACAGTTCCTGCACAACAAGTTTGCCTTCTTTTAAGAACACGTACATCGAATGGTATTTCCTTCTTGTATAAAATTTGCAAAAACTATTCTGCAGTGTTTAATAACCATAATTTACAACATTTTAGCCAAAAATTGAAGTAATCCCTTCTTGCACAAACGAGCCCCATTAATTTTGTTATTATTCCACACAACACGTTAGGTTCTGGACCAATTAGAGATTTTCCGAAGGAGGGATTCAGGAGGAAGCAGTCGTGTGTGTGTGTGTGTGTGTGTGTGTGTGTGTGTGTGTGTGTGTGTGTGTGTGTGTGTGTGTGTGACAAGGACAAATAAACATGAAGAGTGGTGGAGAAAATGGTGGAGAAAATGCACTTTTCTGTTGCAACAAAATGCCAGTAACTGATAAATAATGTAGAATTAAAATTCTACACACTGAAAGTAATATCTGTCTGTCTAGTTGCCCAACTCAGAATGCCAAAGAAAGTCTTATACTGAGGATGAGATATTTAATCATCTGTGGCTTAAAAACATAATGCAACACAACATCACAAGACTTTCAATGTTCACAGCAGAACAAAATGGAACCATAATATTTTTACTATTATTTTATAATTTTGCTATAAAATAAAATGTGCTGTGTATTGACTTGAGAATCATGTGGGGAGGCACACAGCCGTTTAAGTCAAATCTTGTGATTATCAAACAGTTTTCATCAGTGAGACTACTATGACAACAATCGATCAACTACAACAGACATAAACTCTGCTTGTACCATTTATTTTCACACCATTTTCACTCTGCATGACCGACTTGGTCTTCAGATCCACCAATGAGCAGACCTGCTACACAAAAAGGAATGTGTTTGTTGTACTGAGCTGTAACACTGGCGAGCACTTATTTCAAAGGAAATTAACTCAGAGGAACAAGAAAAATCAGATCTAAAAATACAACTTCTGAGCATATTCAAACTGTTTCACTATTGATCAAAATAGGTAAGCAGCTTGGTGTGAAGAAATCAACTGTGGGAGCAATTATTAGAAAATGGAAGACATACAAGACCACTGATAATCTCCCTCGATCTGGGGCTCCACGCAAGATCTCACCCCGTGGGGTCAAAATGATCACAAGAACGGTGAGCAAAAATCCCAGAACCACACGGAGGGACCTAGTGAATGACCTGCAGAGAGCTGGGACCAAAGTAACAAAGGCTACCATCAGTAACACACTACGCCGCCAGGGACTCAAATCCTGCAGTGCCAGACGTGTCCCCCTGCTGAAGCCAGGACACGTCCAGGCCCGTCTGCGGTTTGCTAGAGAGCATTTGGATGATCCAGAAGAGGATTGGGAGAACATCATATGGTCAGATGAAACCAAAATAGAACTTTTTGGTAGAAACTCAACTTGTCGTGTTTGGAGGGGAAAGAATGCTGAGTTGGATCCAAAGAACACCATACCTACTGTAAAGCATGGGGGTGGAAACATCATGCTTTGGGGCTGTTTTTCTGCAAGGGGACCAGGACGACTGATCCGTGTAAAGGAAAGAATGAATGGGGCCATGTATCGTAAGATTTTGAGTGAAAACCTCCTTCCATCAGCAAGGGCATTGAAAATGAGACGTGGCTGGGTCTTTCAGCATGACAATGATCCCAAACACACCGCCCGGGCAACGAAGGAGTGGCTTCATAAGAAGCATTTCAAGGTCCTGGAGTGGCCTAGCCAGTCTCCAGATCTCAACCCCATAGAAAATCTCTGTAGGGAGTTGAAAGTCCGTGTTGCCCAGCGTCAGCCCCAAAACATCACTGCTCTAGAGGAGATCTGCATGGAGGAATGGGCCAAAATACCAGCAACAGTGTGTGAAAACCTTGTGAAGACTTACAGAAAACGTTTGACCTCTGTCATTGCCAACAAAGACTATATAACAAAGTATTGAGATTAACTTTTGTTATTGACCAAATACTTATTTTCCACCATAATTTGCAAATAAATTCTTTAAAAATCAGACAATGTGATTTTCTGGATTTTTTTTCCTCATTTTGTCTCTCATAGTTGAGGTATACCTATGATGAAAAATAACAGGCCTCTCTGATCTTTTTAAGTGGGAGAACTTACACAATTGGTGGCTGACTAAATACTTTTTTGCCCCACTGTACATACATACACGCACGCACACACATATCAAAACTATGTGTGGAAACTTCAGACACACCTAAATAGTTTGATATAATAGTCTAAAACAAGCCCAGATTAGAAATAATGAATTCCACTGGGGATAAACTCAACAAATCCGTGTGAGGAAAACATTAAACTCATTGCGAGCATTATTTCCTCTTCTTCATTTAAATGACACTTTAAAAAGCAGAACTCGACTCCTTCAGATACAACCTCTTCCCGACAATAATCAATCTCCAGTGAGTTGTTGGAGTTCACCACAACAGGTCAAACTAACGGTCCAGCGTGTGAACTCACTGATACTTTGGAACGGAATCAGATTTTTCTCTTTTTTTAGACTGTTGTTCCTATCAGCTGTGGGAGTAAACTTCACTCACCTTTTCGAGACCCAAAAAGTATCTGAATCACTGAGAAGCCCTTGTTTTCTACCCTCGACGTTGACTCAGTGAACGCGACGTCAAACAGCGCGTAACAGTTTTCTCACAAATGGATAGAGCCGAATGGACGACCCAAAAGTGCTCGCGTTGTTTCATGCTAACAAGACGCAGCCATCCAGTTTCCGGTTACTTCTTTCAGAATAAATGAATAAGGTTGATACTTCTGGGACATTGTTTTATTATGAAGGTTTGATGTCCAATTTTCTGGCGCTTTGGCTGCTGATTATAGACAACCGTATCAAATACAAAACTTCCGTAAGTCCATCATGTGACCAAAAAGAAAGCCTGGCCAACCCTGTTTGTTTTCACATAAATACGCTTCCTGGAAGAAAGAATATTAAAAAAAAAAAAAAAAAAAAAAAA
>SSNP01000031.1:647152-666371 GCA_006937955.1 Pachypanchax playfairii
GACTCCCACGATCCGACGCACGGTAAAGGCGGGATGTCCATCTATGATGCGGGGCGGGGGAGGCGGAGTGTCAGTATTGAGGGGACTGGTGTGAACGGGTTTGACTTGAGAGACGTGAAATACCGGGTGAATCCTGAAGTTGGAGGGTAATCTGAGGCGGACAGTGGTGGGGCTGATCACGGCTTCCACTTCGTAGGGACCCAGGAACCTGGGGGCTAATTTGCGATTAGCTGACTTGAAGGGGAAGTCCTGAGCAGACAACCAGACTCTCTGACCTGCAGTGTACGTGGGCGCCGGGATCCTCTTCCTGTCCGCCTGAGCCTTGTTCTGAGTGGCAGTCCTCTGGAGGGCGCTGCGAGTGGAGGTCCAGATTCGGCGAATCCTCCGAAGGTGGCCCTGCACAGAAGGAATGAGAGGATCCGGGTGAGAGTCTGGGAGGAGAGAGGGTTGGAAGCCGTGACATACCTCAAACGGGGATAAACCGGTAGCAGTGGAGACATGCGTATGGTGCGCATACTCGACCCATGGGAGATGAAGGGACCAGGATGTGGGGTTTAAAGAGCACACACACCGAAGCTGGTTTTCTATCTCCTGGTTGAGTCTCTCACACTGTCCGTTCGTCTGAGGATGGTAGCCAGAAGTGAGTTTGGGTTTGGAGCCGATGGCGGTGCAGAAATCCCTCCAGACCCGTGAAATGAATTGAGGTCCCCTGTCGGACAGAATCTCTGTAGGGATGCCATGGAGTCGAACTACATGTTGCACTAATAGTCGGGCGGTTTCCTGCGCAGAGGGTAATTTGGACAGTGCAACACAATGGCATGATTTAGAGAAACGATCAATTATAGATAAAATCACAGACCTGCCATGAGATGGGGGAAGACCGGTGATAAAATCCAGGGACAGGTGGGACCAGGGTCTGGAGGGTGTTGACAGTGGTTGAAGTAGACCGGCTGGTGGTTGGTGAGAGGACTTGTTCCGGGTGCATGTGGAGCAGGCGGCAACATAGTCCTGTACGTCCTTGTGCAGCGACGGCCACCAGAAGTACCGCCGGAGCAGCTCTATGGTGCGGCTGACTCCGGGGTGACAGGAAAGGCGAGATGTGTGGCCCCAGCGCAGGACTTGCGCACGGACGGCTGCAGGGACGTATGTCCGGTTCCGCGGTCCACCCCCTGGGTCCGGTTCGTGTTGGAGCGCAGCACGAACCGCCCGCTCGATCTCCCAGGTGACAGAGGCCACCACGCAGGAGGAGGGCAGGATGGAGGTAGGCTGAGCCGGAGGGTCGTCATGGGCGAACACCCGGGATAAAGCGTCAGATTTTATGTTCTTGGAGCCGGGTCTGTAAGAGATAGTTAGGTGAAAACGTGAAAAGAACAGAGACCAGCGGAACTGACGGGGGTTGAGTCTTTTGGCGGCTTGTATGTACTCCAGGTTTTTGTGATCGGTCCAGATGATCACCGGGAGTTCTGTACCCTCCAGCCAGTGACGCCACTCCTCCAAGGCCAGCTTGATGGCGAGGAGCTCTCTGTCACCGATATCGTAGTTCTGCTGGGCAGGGGTGAACCGCCTGGAAAAGAAAGCACATGGGTGCAGTTTACCGTCAGTCCTGGCGCGCTGGGACAGCACCGCTCCCACCCCGACGTCGGAGGCATCCACTTCTACCACGAACTGAACGGAGGTGTCGGGGTGGGCGAGCACCGGTGCTTGAGTGAACCGCCGCTGCAGCTCCCTGAAAGCATCTTCTGCCGCCTGACTCCACTGAAAAGAAACTTTAGTGGAAGTGAGTGCAGTGAGTGGTGCGGCAATTGTGCTAAAACCTCTGATAAAACGACGATAAAAGTTTGCAAATCCTAAAAACCTCTGGAGCTCCTTCCGGGACTGGGGGACCGGCCACTCCTCTACTGCCTTCGTTTTTGCAGGATCGGGCCGGACACATCCTCCTTCTAAAATGAATCCTAGGAAGGAGACAGAGGGAACGTGAAATTCACACTTTTCAGCCTTGACATATAATCGGTTCTCCAGCAACCGCTGGAGAACCTGCCGAACATGTGTCCTGTGAGTCTTTAGGTCAGGAGAAAAGATGAGGATGTCGTCTAGGTATACTGATACAAACTTGTTGAGAAAGTCTCGTAACACGTCGTTTATGAGGTTTTGAAAAACTGCAGGGGCGTTAGTTAAACCAAAGGGCATCACGAGGTACTCATAGTGGCCGATAGGGGTCTTAAAAGCTGTCTTCCACTCGTGTCCTTCCCTGATGCGTACCAGATGGTAGGCGTTGCGGAGATCGAGCTTAGTGAAGAATAGAGCTTTGTGAGCCGGTTCTATGGCAGACGATAAAAGAGGAAGCGAGTACTTATTTTTAATCGTGATGCTGTTCATTCTGCGATAGTCTATACAGGGGCGCAGGTTCTTGTCTTTTTTCTCAACGAAGAAGAAGCCTGCGCCCACCGGTGACGAAGAAGACCGGATCAGTCCGTTCTTCAGCGATTCCGTAATGTACTCCTCCATCGCCTCCCGCTCCTTGCGGGAGAGGCTGAAGAGGCGGCCCGAGGGCAACGGGGCCCCAGGGAGGAGGTCAATAGCGCAGTCGTAGGGGCGATGAGGTGGTAGTGAGACTGCCTGTTCCTTATTGAAGACCTGTCCCAGGTCGTGATAACAGGTGGGAACCCGGGACAGGTCTGGCGGTGATGTGAGGACTCCCCTACCTGTGGCGCTGGCTGGTGTGGCTGACCTTAGGCAGCAGCGTAGGCAATGCTCACTCCAGGCCATGATGCTCTGCTGCCCCCAGTTGAACTGGGGGTTGTGCTGCGCCAGCCATGGGAATCCTAGGACCAGGGGAGCCTCTGTAGTGAGGAAAACAAGAAAAGACAAGGTCTCAGTATGATTTCCAGAAACGGTTAAGGTAACAGGTTCAGTGCTATGGGTGATGCTGGTCATGCCGCTGCCGTCGAGGGCTATGACGTGCAGGGGTTTGTCCAGTGGTGTCAATGTTAATTGTCCTTGTTTTGCCAGCTTAGGAGAAATCAGGTTTCTTTCTGAACCAGAGTCAATAAACACAGTGCAGGTAATAGGTTCACTGTGTGGTTTATTTATGGCTGCGGGCAGCAGCAATCGGGGCTTAGCCTGTTCTGGGCCCGTCAGGACCCCCACTTTCACTGACGGGCCTGATCTTTTGGCGTCGGTGGGCAGGCACATACCTCATGATGGGGCGAAGCACAGTACACACAACAACCCTCAGCTCGGCGGTGTCTACGCTCCTGTGCGCTGGGTTTCACCTGCCCTATCTGCATGGGCTCCTGTGAAGGTGTGCGTCTGGAAGAAGGATGCCATCTAGAGTGTGGTGCGGGGCCCACGTTTCGGCCAATATAAGTAGGTTCGGGTGCTTGTGCACGTCTGGGGGGAGAGTGCCCTCTGGTGTGTGGTGCTGGACTTACAGGTCTAGATGAAGCGGAAGCGGAACTGGTCATGTGACGAACCCGGAAGTGACCTCGAGTCCGTCGGTCCAGGCGGGTCGCCAGGCTGATGAGCCCGTCCAGCGTTTTTGGTTCCTCCCGGCTAGCAATGTCCTCCTTCAGGCTTTCCGGGAGGGCGTTATGAAAAACGCTCCGGAGGGTCTCATCAGACCAGTTCGTGCTGGCGGCGAGGGTCCGGAACTCCAGGGCGAAATCCGCCATATGTTGAGGACGGGGTCTAAGGGCGAGGAGCTCCCGCATCGCGTCCTCCTTAGTACCGCCGTCCGAAAAGGTGGATGTGAAGGCCTCTAGGAATCTGGAATATGGAGATGTCTCTATGGGGTTAGTCTCGACAAATGCATCTGCCCACCTGAGAGCTTTGTCCCGAAGCCAGCCGATGATGTATGATGTTTTGCTGGCATCGGAACAGAAAGCTTGAGGAGCCCGGCTGAAGACGATCCGACACTGCCGGAGGAACCCCTTGCAGTTCCTGGGTTAGGTGTCCGGAGGCGGGGCAGAATGCACCGCAGCCGCTGCAGGAGGAGGAGATGGGCTGCGGGAAAGTCGAGACATCACAGAGGTGAGTTGAAGACTTAGGCTGTGGAGCTCAGCAGACAGGTTAGCTTGACTAGCAGCGATCTCGTGCATAAAAGTGTCATGTTTACCCAGCAGGATCCCCTGCTGGGTTAGTGCTGTCTGGAGCTTGGTCTTGGAGCTCTCTTGGCCAGTTTGTTCTGTCATGGTATACTACCAGGGGGTTTGTTTTGAGCTCCAAGTGCGACCCAACTCCAAACACACACGAGAACTGAGATCGGTTAACAGTGTTTATTATGTACAGTGCTCCAATATAACAACAATATAAACTGTACACGTTGAATAGACCCAGGACGGGAACTGGTGCGGGGCAGGAACGATCCTGGGTGTGAGAGAGACGTTAGTGACAGGTGGAGATACCAGCTGCGGTGTGCGGGGATCGTGCTCTTTAAACTCACGATGACGAGAAGCCGTGCTGTCGTGAGGAGGGATCCGGAGGTGCTGCCGCAGGGGGTGGTGATCCAAGCTGTCCGAACGTTGGTTTATGGTGTCCGGCTCCAGGGGCTGTCTGCACAGACGTAACTGTGGCAGGAGTGACAGCAGCGCGGTGACCGGTGAGGTGTGGATCCAGAGGAGACCAGAGACAGACAGGAAGCCAGGGAAAGAGCCTGTCGCGTAATACCGCAACTTGAGCAGGAGAACCGTGGAGAGCCAGTCCGCTGTAACGGTAGAAAGCTGACCACGTAGAGGCACCGGAAACTGGAGGAACGCTCCAGGACACGGGACTGAGAGTAAGGGAGGAGAAGGCAGGTTAGTCACAGCTAACAATACATCTGTCATTTAAATCTCTGGCCACTCTGGTACCATGAGAAGTTAGTGGAACAAACTGGCGTCTGTCTGTGGTTCCTCCTCTGCTTAAATACCCAGCTCTCCTGAGCTGGGTAACGATCCACACCTGTATCCTCTGATGAGCTGCGGCCACGCCCTGCAAAACAATTAGTGCAGAGCACAGAACCACCACACCCACCAGCAGCAGAGATCCTGACAAACGGTTGTTCAGCTCTGTGTCTCATGTCTTGGATGAAAAGAGAAATAGGCTTTGCTGTAACAAAGCAGAGATGCTTATCTTTGTAAAGAAAAACATGCATCTTATTAAGAAGTAGGCCAGAGATACAGCTGATGACTTATGTGTCATAATGATCAGAAATGAAGGGACAGTTTTTGTTTTAATGATGCCGCATGTTCCATTGTGTGAGTTCTGAAACATTATGTTTTATATTCTATATGAGAAATACACAAGGTGAAGTATAGCCCTACTTATGTTTGTATTTATGAATAATTTATTTTGCACTTATTTTTGCATTTACACTTGATTTGTTTTATTTTTTAATTTTTTAAACATTTTTTGGTTTAAATTGGGCCATGAAAATAATCTTCACATTGAGTAAGTTTTTCTTTATTAGGCTAAAACCACTCAAATAATTTTGTTGGACAGTGTACTGAAACATTCTTTTCATTGATTAACAGTCCCAGGTTTTTGAAGAATTTTCAGAAAAGAGTTTGTCATAACTTAAGTTATAACTGTCAACCAGAAAGTGACATTAAAGGTTGTTTCTGTTTCATAAATTGGTCTTATTGAATTTGTGCTCATTCAAGGATTGAGTGATGAAGAGCTGAAAGACTTGTATGTTTCCATGGCACAAAAGAAGTAAGAAATAAAAAAAAGACAAAACATTGGTCAAGATGTAAGGTTAAACATATCGGTATCAGCCCAGAATTTCAGAATTGGTGCATTCCTAACATCGACCAAAACATCGGCCATCGGCGAAGTTGTTATGGTAAACATCGGCATCGGTATCGGCCCAGAATTTCACAATCGGTGCATCCCTAATCTGGTCTTCCCAGTCGAAAAAGTACACGGCCAACAATTGGGACACAGCCATTGTCAGGGTGTATAATGTAGGGGGACGCAGGCATGTCTGTAAAGTACATGTTTACCGGACCGGCCAAGCATTTGCATGCTGCCGGGAGGTCTATGCTTTTCTGGAAAAAAAACGCTTTATTGTCAGCACGGTGGTTGTCGCATGTCAAAATGGTTTATATAATTGGATAGAATCAGTTTAATATACAATCATCATTTAATATACAGATTGTCGGGCTGCATGACCTATGGGAGGCGCACATAGCTGTTAAGTATTTGTGTACCCGCGTTCTACAGAACACCAAATCCTGTGTTCAGCGGTTTTAAACCCGCACAACTTTTACACCGTCTTCCAGCATCAGAACCGCTTTGAAGTGTGTGATTACATTTAATTTTTTTTGGTAATGTGTCCGAACCTGTGGCGAAACAAGTGTTTTTTTTGGGCCAAACACTTCAAAGGAGTGCTTTGTAACCTTCACCAGTATCAACAAGGCTCGGTTTGTCAGGTTCATGGTCTTCATTGTCCTCTCGCTCAGGGTCAGACTCTGGCTCAAACATGTACGTCTGGATGAAAAACTCCTCTGACATTTTTAAAGAAAATTGTGAATAAAAACTTTCTGAAGAGCTAGATTGCAGGATCTCTATCAAACTACAAAAATGGCTGAATGGGGTGGAGTAGAAAGGTCAGGGACGAGGAGAGGTCGTGGTATGCAGCGTGTTCAACACATTTAAAGGGACTGCATCAAAACCAGTTCTTTTGCAGACCCTGTCTGATCAGGGGTAGAAGAGGAGCCTATAGAACTACTATAATAAAAGATCAGACCTAATAACTGCTGTTCCACTAGACATGAACCACAACTAAATGATTTAGATGTAAAAAGGAAGAATTTAAAAGCACAATATTTCTCCTTTAAGTTTCTTAGGGTGCATTCACACCAGCCCTGTTTAGTCCACTTGAATCGAACTCTAGATCATTTGCCCAGAAAGTCCAGTTCATTTGGGAAAGTGTGAATGGGCAATCGAACTCTGATTTGGATCAAACGACTGAACTCGAGTCCGCCTAAAAATGTATGTCTTGTTTCAAATAAAACGAACTCTGGAGCAGTCTGATTGCGTGTGTGAAGGCAACCGCCACACCAGAAGCAGGAAACGGGCTATGTTGTGCACCTGTCTCAGCTGCCTCGTATAGTCCTCTGCCTCGTAATCTGCTCATCATGAGCCCATTGCTGCAGAGTGTTGATCTGGTACATTTGCCAAACACAAAAGATCAACCCCAAAACCACCAGAATCTGCTACTTCTCCATGTTTGTTTACATTTCACTGTAAAAGGAGACTCTCCCCACACTAGGAAGTGCAGTGTGCAGTAACTCATACACACACACACGCATGTGTGCAGTAACACCACAGTATTATCACAATCGGGGACATGCTTCTAAGCTTTAGTCAATTTAATAAGGTGCAGTGTAAATGCAAACAGCACCAGCTAAAAACAGCAACAATGTTGCAATTTTGGTCTTCAATCGAACCGAGTCTACTGGACTATCAGGTACAGCCTTAAAGTGCAACTCATCCACAAATCTTTTTTTTTTTTACTGATAAACTGTATAAATGAGTGTCTAATAGTTCAGTCTACATTTCTGGGTATTATTTATGGAATTTTAGCACATTTTAATAATACTATTAATTTTCTACCAAAAAATGTCAGTAGAGCGCCCTATTCAAGTTCAAATGTCACACTGCACTTGAATTTGAATTGATCATTGCTATTGCCTGAACCCTTATTTTCTTTATAAGTGATGTCAGCATTCTGCTGCTGTGGAGTACTGAAGAAGCTCTGTCTTGACCACACCTCCAGAGCAAAGTGGAGTTTGAATAGCAAGTGTTTATGGTGTCTATCAGAGTTCATTATACTGCAATGTATGTGATTGGGTGAAAAAAAAAGTTTTTTTTTTGCACAAAATTGCTTCAAATTTCTCTTAAATTTTGGAAATATTTCAGAAAAGTTGTAAAAAATTGCATTCTTTTTCTTCTACATTTCCTACAATTTCCCCTGATCTTTCCTGGTGATGCTTTATTCATTTACCAGGTGGAGGTAACTGGGGCACCTGGAACCACTGGAGTCTCTGCAGCAAGACATGTGACTCTGGGTTGCAGCGGCGCTTCAGGATGTGCGAGGGCACTGGAGTACAAGGTTATCCATGCGACGGTTTGGGAGAGGAGGTCCGGTCCTGTAATGAGAAGAAGTGCCCTGGTCAGTGACTTGACTGAGTGATTGTTTTTCATGCTTGGTGTTTATAAAAGACAGAGTTTTAATAAAGTTGGAGACTATGGGATTGTTTATGTTTACATTATACTCAAATTCATTTAAACCTTGCTTCCTTGCGTATTGCTCAGGTTCTTATCTCTTATGGTGTGTTTTCAGAAAATGTATGGATGCTTTATTTGCGTATGCATAGCATTCATCAGGCAGAACAGAAGTGATTCCCACACCTCCCTCAAAAGGCTTCTATTGCAATTTTCATTGCACTCTTTTTTTGTCCCTCTTCTTCTGCCTCTTATCTCTTTGATCACACACCCATCCATCTTTACCCCTTCATTGATTTTACATGTCCTTGGTTTGTGGTGCTGTCTTCTTTTCCTTTCCTTTTACCTGTGAGTTACTTCTTTTCTCTTTTCATGTCTGCAGTTTAACAATGTTTTAATGCACTTCTCTTCCTCACCTTGTCTTGTTCGCTGTATTTCTTTCCCTCCCTGCTTGAGGACATAATGTTCAATGGTCCGCTTGCTGCTGTTTGTCAGTGTCTCAAGTGATGCCGTGTGAATATGCAAGTGTATTTTCAGTGCATGCCTGAGTGCCACCACATGTGCAGTGCTTTGAGCTTTGAGGGGTTTCAAAGACCAACTTCTGAGCAGAGCCTCCACCATGACCTCTTTGTTTTTCAAGAAGATTTCAAGTGTCTTTTATACAAGACAGGAATCGTGTCTGTTGGCTTTGCAGGAGAACATAATATCATATTTTTACTCCGTTTTGTCTGCGCTCTTTGCTCTCTGTCTCTCTTCATCTCTCTGCATCTGCCTCTACCAGCGCTAACCCTCCCCCCTCTGGAATATCTTCAGAGTGCTCGCCTCTGTTTTTTCATCAGGGTTATGAAAGTGAGGGAAGGGAAAACAGATGAATAAAAAGGGAATGAGATGAAGAGGGAATGAGATACTGCACTGAGGCAATGTCACTGACAGAGAGCACTGAGAAATGTACAAGGAAATAAGATTGGGAGCTGCTGCAGGAGAGCGTTGATTTGAATCTTGTTTTTTGAGCTTTTCAGTCTCCTTCTGCCCTCTTTTTTCCTCCCCTCATCGAAGGAAGAGTGTGTGACACATTGTGGTGATTTTGTTTTTGTTTGCCTGCGAGACTGTGCTACATTTTAATGTGAATGTCTGTTTCTGACTCACAGCTCTTCATCAGATATGTAAAGATGAGCACCTCCTCTCCATGTCATGGAAGAGAGCTTCAGCTGGAGAGACGGTTTACAACAAGTGTCCAACAAATGCCACTGGTCAGTAACATCATGTCAGTAACTAATGACATCAGGTGATGTCATTATGAGGGTTAGCTAATCACACATGTTAACAAGCTCATGTCTCACAGAAACATTCTTGTATAAATAAAATAACAAAATCAAGCAGCTTGCCTGTTTCAAACTGTTCAAATCAACAAGAACTTGGCTAGGTTTTAGTAAGAAATGCAAGAAATAGAAATAATTAAAACAAAAATGTTTGCAAAGGGAGCAATGAAGGCACCAAAGCTGACAACATTATCAATTTTACAACCCATACAGTAAAGACAGCAAAAAAGCATACCAACTGAAATGTGTAACAGAATAGCAATTTTAGCTTTATAAGTATAAAATTTATGATGGTATTTAAGCATCCAATTGACTTGTTCACATAAACCACAATTTTGCCAGCAGGCTGGATTTACAGTGGCTTGCAAAAATGTTTGAAATCATGTATGATTTTCGTTCCACTTCTCACGTGTACACCACTCTGTATTGGTCTTTCACATGGAATTCCAATAAAATTGATTCATGTTTGTGGCTGTAATGTGACAAAATGTGGAAAAGTTCAAGGGGGCAGAATAATTTTGCAAGCCACTGTATATCCTCCAAGCAGCTAACTGGGAATTTAATGACTTTTAGGCAAGTCTTTAGAAAATTACAGATGAAGTTTGTAATTTTTGTCTGGGAAAGGAGCATGCCTTTTCTTGTGTGGCATGTTTGGGAAACTTTACCACAGGTGCTATTGCATGTTGCAGCTGAATGTTGATATGTATAACATAATTTCTGGACTATAAGCCACTACTTTTTTCCACACGTTTTACTGTGTGGAAGGAGTAAAAAATATATTGTTGAGCTGCAGCAAAGACATCTTCAGGCTCCACTCTGTGATATTGTTGAATGTTGTGCAACACACAGCAAACAACAGCGACCAGAGCGACCTGGTGCGTAAAGTCCCCCCACCCCCCAGCGCGGTCCAAACACCAAGACCTGCTTTTCAGGATGCGGTGCGCTCCAAAATGTTTCTCGTGCATATGTGAGCAAGATTATATTGATGTTACTTGCAGTCGGGTTAAGTGCAGGGGGTAAAGGGGTCTGCGTGATCACCTTCAATCATTTCATTTTAACTTCAACTCAAGAGTCAGTAAGTCAATTCAGTACATGGTCTTGAATGTGCCACTGTGTTAAATATCTAAACATGTCTTACTGAATCGGATTGCCTGCCAGTAAGGAACATAACTTAAACAAAATGACATTTGGTCCCAAATCAAAATGTTACTCTTAATCAAGAAACTGAACTATATATTGCTCTATTTCACTGTAAGTTCTAAACAAAAACAGCAATGGCATGAAGGAGTGATAGTGGGCGAGTTACATTAGAAATAATATTGTGAATTTGTTGCTCTTTTGATGAAGAATAAAGTCTCTGGTTTCTTACAGGATCTGCTAGTCGTCGATGTATGCTGGACAGCCAAGGAGTTGCTTTCTGGGGTCTTCCGAGCTTCGCCAGATGCGTCTCACTTGACTATAGATATTTACATATATCTGTAAGTTCTCGTTCATTTAGTAAACACTGTCAATTTAAAACCTATTTCTATTGCCACATTTTTCCATCATTACCCTTTTAACAGAAGAAAACTTTATATCATTTTAACCATCACTGTCGATCATAACTCAGCAAACACGTCTCTTGAGTAAATATTTTCAGTTGTCAGAAAACAGCTCATCATCAGTGTCATTAATTTGGGTCTGTTTTTGATTAATCTGAACTGTTCTTTTTTCCAAGGTGACATTATTTAACAACACACTTCTTCATATGTGCACAATTCAAATCTATTATGAATTATCTTTCTTCCACACTGGATCAAAATTATACATACCGGCTCAGACGTATAAAAGAAACTCTTTTATTTGGTCAAATGTCTTTTTGCAGGTTTCACCTTGATCAAAAGCTTTTTGTAGTCATTAACAGCCGCTTGTATTGCTACATTGGTACAATTCATTTAAATTAGTTGGGTTCAAAGCATGGATCCGACTTTTAACCATAGCCCATACATTTTAAACAGGGTTGAGGTCAAGGCTTTGGGGAGGGCATTTTAGAAACTTATACCTCTTTTCCACCGACAAATCGGCACAGCGCGCTTGAGAGCGGTACAGTATAGCGCGGATAAACTCGCTTCAGGCGGTGGAAACATAAAGCGGACGTAAGTGGGGATAGGGGCGTGCCCATCTGGCTATGAAAAGTGCCGCGCAAAACTCTTTGTCCGCGACGTCACAGCGCGTGAAACAACAACAACAATGGCGGATATACGTGTGTTTTTGTACTTTGCACTCTGTCTGTGGTTCATTTATATTGGTTTGATTTTTGGTTCTTGTGGAGGAAGTCGCCATTGTCCGAAGTCAATTGTATTTTAAAATTAAATATTTGTATGGTTGCTGGGAGTTTTTTTTAAAGCCTTTTGCGGGAGCGCTTCTATCACACCACGTGAACACCACACACAGCCGGGCCAATCAGGGGCTACCACTACGTAGGTAGTCGTGTCACTGGTAGCAGTTTACTGGACCAATCAGTAGACAGGTGGGCGTGTGGGCCCGCTTTGGGCCGCTTCAGACCATCGAGGAGGTGGTCTGAAAAAAGAGACCGGGTTGGCGCGGAATGACGCAGTTTAGACCCGAGAAAGGCGGTGGAAAAGGGTCCACAGGGGGCTAAAGTGAACCGAGCCGCACCGTGTTCTGTCGGTGGAAAAGCGGCATTAAAGTTTGGCTGCTAGAACTTTTTAGAAACCTGTTTTGATCTGTGTTTTGGATCATTGACTGCGTTTACATTCAACCAAAAACCCTTTTAAAACCCGAATATTCACAATAACCCGGTTCCGCACGGCCATGTAAACACCGGCAAAAACCCGAATATGCTCATAATCGGGTTTTTAAAAACCCAGATTTTACCCCCTTTTAACCCTTTTCTAACCCGAATATTTTGTCGTGTAAACGCATATCGGCATAACCCCATCAAAACGTGTATTCTGCGCATGTTCTATTTGTAAGGAATCTTGGGATACAGGAAGAAGAATCGGAAATTATGCAGCCGCGTTTAAATTGGGTTATTACAAGTTTCATGTATTCAGGGGTAACTTATTCTGAACATTTCAGAAACCTGAATACTGACCTTAACCGGATCATAACCCGAATATTGGCTGCATGTAAACATAGTCAGTGTCATGTTGAAAGCAATCCACTGGATCTAAGTTTCAACAACTTAGCTGATGGGTTTAGTGAATTTTAAGTTAGTCTTCCACCTCTGTAATTCCATGTTTGTGCAGTGCACCAAAGGCATATATGAGGTGCCGTATAGAACACAAAAAGTATGTTTCACTCACACCACTAAAAGTATGCATACACCACTAACAATATTTGCTTGCATACTCAAAATTTATAAATGCACCTGAAATTTCCCTCACACATACCAAAAAAGCTGCACTAGTGTGAATGAGAGGATCGTACTAGTGTGAATGAGAGCTTATACTAGTATGAATGAGAGGATCATACTAGTGTGAATGAGAGCTTATACTAGTTTGAAGGAGAGGCTCATACTAGTATGAATGAGAGCTTATACTGGTGTGAATGGGGGGCTCGTACTAGTGTGTGTGAGATCTTATACTAGTGTGAATGAGAGGCTTGTACTAGTGTGAATGAGAGTTTATACTAGTGTGAATGAGAGGCTCGTACTAGTGTGAATGATACTAGCATAGGCTCTCATTCACACTAGTAAAAGCCTCTCATTCACACTAGTATAAGCTCTCACACAGACTAGTGCAGCTTATTTGGTATGTGTGAGGGGAATTTCAGGTGCATGTACGTATGTGTGACTTTATAAATTTTGAGTATGCAAGAAAATATTGTTAGTGGTGTATGCATACTTTTAGTGGTGTGAGTGGGAGTGAAACATACATTTTGTCCTATACGGCACCTCATAGTATGATGATACCACTAACATACTTGACAGTTGATACAGTGTTCTTTGGTTTAAAATGTCATTCTGGACAAATAACTCAGTTTATGTCTTTAACTATAAAAATTGCTCGAGAACGTTTTTGGCTGTTCCAGTTGCAAACTTAAACTGAGCTTTAGGGTGTCACTTTTGGAACTGGGGCTTCCATCTTGGTTGGTGCTCTTTTAGTCCATGATGATGTAAACTTGCTTCATGGTGATGGTGGATGGTGATACTGGTGTTCTTGCAGTTTCCAGCTCATGGTAGGCTTGAACCTCAGTAATTCCTGGACTTGTCTCATCCAAATCAGTTTTTTTTATCTGAAGATGACAGATGAATGAAGCCAGTTGAGGTGGTTTGGGAACCATTTATGGATGCTTTCTCTACTATTTCTGTAGGGGGTTTCTGTGGGGCAGACCCAGAACATGCCAAAGAGCTGACATGAGAATGCCAGGGAGTCCCTTGGAGTAAGCTAGAGGAGGTAGCTGGGGAAAGGAAGGTTTGTGATCTCTGATTAAAGTAACATGGTGCTAGATATGTAATGGGAGATTATTGGATAGATGGATAGGTGGGTGTATTTTTTATTTTTTTGCTGGCAAAGCTGCAGTCAATCATGATCACTAAGAAGCTAAAAGGCCTTGACCTTGTCAAGTTAAAATAGATTTTAGAATCTTCCACATCACTTATTTAAAGATTTAGATGCATGTATGTTTAATTCTGAGCCTGTGTTTATTTGTGTTGAGGGGAGAATATCCACGACGTATTCAAACCCTTTGACTCAATTCTTGATTTTAAAAATTAGTTGGGTTCTATGCTGTATAATCCTTCTGCATGAGTGCATCTAAATTTCTGACTGCAACTGTAAGAATGCGTGATCTGTTTTCAGAAGTTATTCTCTAACTTAAAGATAACTTGTTTGTCAGTTGTAATTCTGTTCAAAATTATTTTAAAAAAACAGTTTATTCAAATGAAAGAAGAATAGCATTTTCACTGAAGGCTTGTCTCTCTAATTAGCTTTTCCAGAGTGTTACACTCACACTTATCAATTAATGAACATAGCCAATGAATGTGTTCACCAGGGAACCTCTTTTCCTGCTTTGTGAACTTCCACTTTCTCCATCCACTTGATGTTGACAGAAGATAGGGGTTGAGGATTGTGTATGCCAGATCTGATTGCACTCTTAACTTCTGTTCCAACCTTCCATTAACACCAGGACTCAGAAATTCATTTTCCATGATTGCTGTTATCTTCTGTTCTTCTAGTCTTTCTTGCTTCATGTTTATGTTACATTCTATCTGCATTTAACATGCAAACAGTTTTTTTTCTCTTGTTCTCAGGATTCAGTTGCTAAACCTCATTAACACCATGAATCCACCATCCATTTTATGCTTGTGTTTCAAAACAGTTCAATCTCTCAACCAAAGCATGTCAGCACATCAGTTATAAAAAAACATTTAGTTTTAAACATTTAGTTTAAAAAGTTTTATTGAGCTATTTGCTGGTTTGATATTTCTTACTGTTGTATTAAAAGCTTTATTTTTGCAATCAATGCAGGATTTCAGCTGTTCTGGGTAGCCATACAACACATATATTCTTAGTGAGTGAGAGGTCTGTATTGCAGGGAGCGCCATTTAACAGCTGAAATCCTATTCTAATAAAGCCATTCTGTTTTAATGGATGCTGGATGTCTTACTGGACTTATTAAACAAACAAACAAAAATAACTTTTCCTCTGACTAATAGGATTTTTTCTTGATGGCAAGTATATGTCCCTGAAAACTCCAAGTCACAGATGTCCAAGTCAACCATGCAACTTGAACTAAGGCACCCACTTTATATCACAGGGTTGCCACACATTTTTTATTTATTTTGGATTGGAAACAAGCCAGATGGTCTTCTTTTTCTTTAACCTCAAGTTCATGCTGATTTGTCAAACCACAGGAGCATCTTAGATTTTGTCTGTCTCTGTTGTATATGAATAAGAAACGAATTACATGCCATTATATGTCATATATATTGTTTTTATTCACAATTTACTTAGCAGATAGATAGATAGATAGATAGATAGATAGATAGATAGATAGATAGATAGATAGATAGATAGATAGATAGATAGATAGATAGATAGATAGATAGATAGATAGATAGATAGATAGATAGATAGATAGATAGATACGTAGGGTAAATTGTGAATAAAAACAAAATCTCAAAATTGCAGTAAAGTATAAACAACGGATCAGATGTTGAAACCGACATTCCATTTACCAGTCAAACTTTTAATTTTTCTAAATGCCTCCATTTTCTGACAAATTGTAGTTACGAGAGCATCTCGCGAAGGGTCAGAGGACCCTGGCTGGGGAGGGCATGTCTCAGATCGTACGGAGTCTCCTGGAACTCTTGCAGAGGAGGAGCTACTACAGTGGCGACCTTCTCTTCTCCACGGAGATCCTGCGAAATGTGACGGACACCTTCAAAAGAGCAACCTACATCCCAGCTCCCGACGATGTGCAGGTAGGTGGGGTCTCTCGGCCTTCTAGACAAAACTTCTCAAATTGTACAGTTTTTACATACATTTACAAACATTTTCCATACAGAGAAACTTAGTGTGGTATCGTATGGTTGTCTATCTGTATTGTTGTCTGTAGAACACAAAATGCTGCTTTTATTGATTTGCTAACACTTGTGCGCAGAGGTGCTCATTACTGGTCTTTGGAGAAAATAAACTCTAATATGCCTGCAGTGTTAACAGCTTGCAGGTTTACGATAAACATATGGTTGGGTGTAGTTTTATAAGAGACCAGCCTTAACAAGAAATTACTTCCTGCTGTGTTCAGAAATTCTTCCAGATTATCAGCCACATGTTGGACTTGGAAAATCTTGAGAAATGGAAGGATGCTCACCAGGTAAAGCCTTCTGTCAGACTCTGGTAATGTGTGGGATTTTCTATGTAATATGCCCTATTAGTGACTGCTTTCATACATGCCCTTGATTTGAAAGTGTTTATGTCTCATCTCCTCATAATAAATAAGGAACCTAATAGAGTTTTATTCCCGATAGTCACTATTTTCAGCATCTGAACATTCTGAATCGAATAATTAAAACCATGGATGAGCCTTGTCCTGTAGAAAAGTTGGCATTGGATTTAAATTATGATATCATGATCGTCCCCACCTTTCATATTTTATCTTTTCATCTACAGGTCGCTCCTGGTGCTGCTCTGCTGATGAGAATATTAGAAGATTTTATTCACCTCATCGGAGAAGCCCAGAAGCCTTTTCAGAGTTTCCTCGTGGTTACAAACAACCTGAGTGCGTTCATGTCCTGCCAGTTCATCCTGCTTGACAGACAGATATCAGTTTAACAGTCTGCATTTGATAAAATCAGCTTACTTCATACTTTCATGGAATTTCAATCCAAATGTAAAGTGTGAACTTTTGCAGTTTTTTTTTCTTTAGTCTATTGTTTCCTCGAGAACCACTGCTTTAGTCAGATTCAGTCATTATCATGTTTGTTGGCTTTTTGACCCTTAATGTCAAAGAAAATCTGATGTTTAACAACTTCATCAAGCTATCTTTTTAAAGTGATCATTTTGTGCCTCTTGCTTTCATTGTATCGCCTCATCCTGTTGTATGAACAGCCTTAGTTGTTCAAGTTTTTGTTTTGCTGCATAGGGTTTTAAGTGTGTCTTTGTTGTCTTGTCATGTTCAGTGATTACCATCCAGAGAGAGCCTGTTTCAGCAGTTTCGAGCGATATCAACTTTCCTATGAAGGGACGTAGAGGGATGAAGGACTGGGCTCGAACAGCAGAAGATAAGCTCTACATCCCCAAGGAAGTCTTTACCACCCCTGCTGAGGGTAAGAGAATGAAGACATTTATCCAGGATTGGGCATTTTCTTGTACTTATTGTTTTTTGGTGTTCAGGATCCTAAAACCTGTTAGGTAGGTACAGTTTTGAAGAGCACACTGGAAACAAACAATTAAAGTAATACAATTTTGATACTGTGATCATACTGTGATAGCAGTAATGCCACTTTAAAATAAATTGTCTCAAAAATATTATTTATTATATAGGAACTACTTACTTAAGTGCTGTACTTACATGTACAGCACTTTACTCAGGTACTACAATCCCCAAAGTGCTTCACACTACAGTATGTTGTTCACCCATTCACACTCACACGTTTGGTAATGATGAACTACACACATGTTGTAGCCACAGCTGTCCTGGGACACACACTGACAGACACTAGTGCCGCCGGACCCTCCGACCACCACCAAACAGGGGATTTGAACCAGCGACCTTCTGGTTACCAGACGACCCGAGCGGTGTACGTCCTTTGAAACCTTGGAATCTATCTAATGCAAATAGTTGTGTTTTGTCAGGAACTATAACACAAAAGAACAGTTCCTTAGTTATTACCTTCAACAAATGTAAAAATGCATGTCAAAAATCTAAGCAGTTAGTCTAAGTAATAATGGTGAACACTAATTTCATACGAAGAGACTGTGAGGGCATCGCTTGTAACCATGAATCAACATAATGAGACTGACTAAAGCCATAGTCATGCTGACTTGATGAGGTGTGTACATAAACAGCATTGTTTATTTTTTCTTGCACTTTCAAAACGTAGACAGTGAACAACAAATCAAAAGACACACCTAAATGATTTTACTTTGTTCAGTGGCATTCTTAAAGCCCTGGAAAACATTGGGATTTTGGCATGACCTAAAGACCTGAGATACGCCAAAGAAAACAAGAGTATTGTCATATATTACAAAATATGGGAAAGAGCAGTGGGAAAATACGTCAAACTGTTTCCATTTTGACTCGCATAGTTTACCACTTGCTATGCTTTTTAAAAAACAAGGTCAGAACAGCTTGGCAAAGGAGAAAAAATGGTCCCATAGTCAGAGCTGAGTTTCACTAAGGATCATTCAAGGTCTCTTAAGAATGTTAAAGGGAAATGCTGGGAAGGATTTGGAGTGTGAAATGGCCCTGGACCTTTCATTTCAAGAAGAATTATGCTTTTTATCTGTATGGACATTTGCTGTATCCCCTCAAAAACATTTTCATGACATTTTGGTACCTCATAATAATGTTACAAGCTGTCAGCAAAATTACTGTTTTGTTTTTGATTGTGATTAGTAGCCTGAGAATAAAAAGGAAAAAAGGTGTAGATGCAAAATGAGTCTGGAAGTCAACCAGTCATAGCAACTTGACTTCTTTCCTGTTAAGGTTAAAACATTTCTCTACTCATCCAAGAACATTCTTCAGTCAGAGGAAAAGTAGGTTGGAGACCCCATATTTTACCTCCAGGTCAGTTAAATTTTACTCTTGCCCTGAAGAGCTTCAAAAGGAAGACAAGGGGGCATAGACATGTGTAATAGTGTCACCTCTGATAAGTCCTACTTCCCCAAAGAAAGTGAGATGTTAACTGTGGTCTGCCTGATGAGGTCTAACTAGACCCTCTACAACATCGTGAGCACCCATTGTGCAGTGGAGACTGAGACACGAAAAATTAGGCTAGTGAAAATAATCAAAATACCGACAAGCTATTGAGCACATCGGTATACACAAAGGTTCATAAAAAACTTAGATGTTAATTTTCATAGCTTTCTTTAAAAAAAAGAGCAAAGACTAAGCTGGCAGAGATCCGTGTGCTACAAAGACAATGACTCAAAAACTGTGGGAGTTTACAGATCACAAGTGAATGTGTAGTCAGCATTTTATTACTAGAATATTTTCATTAGGTTATTATTATGCTTCTGTGT
>SSNP01000031.1:666381-746520 GCA_006937955.1 Pachypanchax playfairii
TAGATAGATAGATAGATAGATAGATAGATAGATAGATAGATAGATAGATACGTAGGGTAAATTGTGAATAAAAACAAAATCTCAAAATTGCAGTAAAGTATAAACAACGGATCAGATGTTGAAACCGACATTCCATTTACCAGTCAAACTTTTAATTTTTCTAAATGCCTCCATTTTCTGACAAATTGTAGTTACGAGAGCATCTCGCGAAGGGTCAGAGGACCCTGGCTGGGGAGGGCATGTCTCAGATCGTACGGAGTCTCCTGGAACTCTTGCAGAGGAGGAGCTACTACAGTGGCGACCTTCTCTTCTCCACGGAGATCCTGCGAAATGTGACGGACACCTTCAAAAGAGCAACCTACATCCCAGCTCCCGACGATGTGCAGGTAGGTGGGGTCTCTCGGCCTTCTAGACAAAACTTCTCAAATTGTACAGTTTTTACATACATTTACAAACATTTTCCATACAGAGAAACTTAGTGTGGTATCGTATGGTTGTCTATCTGTATTGTTGTCTGTAGAACACAAAATGCTGCTTTTATTGATTTGCTAACACTTGTGCGCAGAGGTGCTCATTACTGGTCTTTGGAGAAAATAAACTCTAATATGCCTGCAGTGTTAACAGCTTGCAGGTTTACGATAAACATATGGTTGGGTGTAGTTTTATAAGAGACCAGCCTTAACAAGAAATTACTTCCTGCTGTGTTCAGAAATTCTTCCAGATTATCAGCCACATGTTGGACTTGGAAAATCTTGAGAAATGGAAGGATGCTCACCAGGTAAAGCCTTCTGTCAGACTCTGGTAATGTGTGGGATTTTCTATGTAATATGCCCTATTAGTGACTGCTTTCATACATGCCCTTGATTTGAAAGTGTTTATGTCTCATCTCCTCATAATAAATAAGGAACCTAATAGAGTTTTATTCCCGATAGTCACTATTTTCAGCATCTGAACATTCTGAATCGAATAATTAAAACCATGGATGAGCCTTGTCCTGTAGAAAAGTTGGCATTGGATTTAAATTATGATATCATGATCGTCCCCACCTTTCATATTTTATCTTTTCATCTACAGGTCGCTCCTGGTGCTGCTCTGCTGATGAGAATATTAGAAGATTTTATTCACCTCATCGGAGAAGCCCAGAAGCCTTTTCAGAGTTTCCTCGTGGTTACAAACAACCTGAGTGCGTTCATGTCCTGCCAGTTCATCCTGCTTGACAGACAGATATCAGTTTAACAGTCTGCATTTGATAAAATCAGCTTACTTCATACTTTCATGGAATTTCAATCCAAATGTAAAGTGTGAACTTTTGCAGTTTTTTTTTCTTTAGTCTATTGTTTCCTCGAGAACCACTGCTTTAGTCAGATTCAGTCATTATCATGTTTGTTGGCTTTTTGACCCTTAATGTCAAAGAAAATCTGATGTTTAACAACTTCATCAAGCTATCTTTTTAAAGTGATCATTTTGTGCCTCTTGCTTTCATTGTATCGCCTCATCCTGTTGTATGAACAGCCTTAGTTGTTCAAGTTTTTGTTTTGCTGCATAGGGTTTTAAGTGTGTCTTTGTTGTCTTGTCATGTTCAGTGATTACCATCCAGAGAGAGCCTGTTTCAGCAGTTTCGAGCGATATCAACTTTCCTATGAAGGGACGTAGAGGGATGAAGGACTGGGCTCGAACAGCAGAAGATAAGCTCTACATCCCCAAGGAAGTCTTTACCACCCCTGCTGAGGGTAAGAGAATGAAGACATTTATCCAGGATTGGGCATTTTCTTGTACTTATTGTTTTTTGGTGTTCAGGATCCTAAAACCTGTTAGGTAGGTACAGTTTTGAAGAGCACACTGGAAACAAACAATTAAAGTAATACAATTTTGATACTGTGATCATACTGTGATAGCAGTAATGCCACTTTAAAATAAATTGTCTCAAAAATATTATTTATTATATAGGAACTACTTACTTAAGTGCTGTACTTACATGTACAGCACTTTACTCAGGTACTACAATCCCCAAAGTGCTTCACACTACAGTATGTTGTTCACCCATTCACACTCACACGTTTGGTAATGATGAACTACACACATGTTGTAGCCACAGCTGTCCTGGGACACACACTGACAGACACTAGTGCCGCCGGACCCTCCGACCACCACCAAACAGGGGATTTGAACCAGCGACCTTCTGGTTACCAGACGACCCGAGCGGTGTACGTCCTTTGAAACCTTGGAATCTATCTAATGCAAATAGTTGTGTTTTGTCAGGAACTATAACACAAAAGAACAGTTCCTTAGTTATTACCTTCAACAAATGTAAAAATGCATGTCAAAAATCTAAGCAGTTAGTCTAAGTAATAATGGTGAACACTAATTTCATACGAAGAGACTGTGAGGGCATCGCTTGTAACCATGAATCAACATAATGAGACTGACTAAAGCCATAGTCATGCTGACTTGATGAGGTGTGTACATAAACAGCATTGTTTATTTTTTCTTGCACTTTCAAAACGTAGACAGTGAACAACAAATCAAAAGACACACCTAAATGATTTTACTTTGTTCAGTGGCATTCTTAAAGCCCTGGAAAACATTGGGATTTTGGCATGACCTAAAGACCTGAGATACGCCAAAGAAAACAAGAGTATTGTCATATATTACAAAATATGGGAAAGAGCAGTGGGAAAATACGTCAAACTGTTTCCATTTTGACTCGCATAGTTTACCACTTGCTATGCTTTTTAAAAAACAAGGTCAGAACAGCTTGGCAAAGGAGAAAAAATGGTCCCATAGTCAGAGCTGAGTTTCACTAAGGATCATTCAAGGTCTCTTAAGAATGTTAAAGGGAAATGCTGGGAAGGATTTGGAGTGTGAAATGGCCCTGGACCTTTCATTTCAAGAAGAATTATGCTTTTTATCTGTATGGACATTTGCTGTATCCCCTCAAAAACATTTTCATGACATTTTGGTACCTCATAATAATGTTACAAGCTGTCAGCAAAATTACTGTTTTGTTTTTGATTGTGATTAGTAGCCTGAGAATAAAAAGGAAAAAAGGTGTAGATGCAAAATGAGTCTGGAAGTCAACCAGTCATAGCAACTTGACTTCTTTCCTGTTAAGGTTAAAACATTTCTCTACTCATCCAAGAACATTCTTCAGTCAGAGGAAAAGTAGGTTGGAGACCCCATATTTTACCTCCAGGTCAGTTAAATTTTACTCTTGCCCTGAAGAGCTTCAAAAGGAAGACAAGGGGGCATAGACATGTGTAATAGTGTCACCTCTGATAAGTCCTACTTCCCCAAAGAAAGTGAGATGTTAACTGTGGTCTGCCTGATGAGGTCTAACTAGACCCTCTACAACATCGTGAGCACCCATTGTGCAGTGGAGACTGAGACACGAAAAATTAGGCTAGTGAAAATAATCAAAATACCGACAAGCTATTGAGCACATCGGTATACACAAAGGTTCATAAAAAACTTAGATGTTAATTTTCATAGCTTTCTTTAAAAAAAAGAGCAAAGACTAAGCTGGCAGAGATCCGTGTGCTACAAAGACAATGACTCAAAAACTGTGGGAGTTTACAGATCACAAGTGAATGTGTAGTCAGCATTTTATTACTAGAATATTTTCATTAGGTTATTATTATGCTTCTGTGTACTTTTTGTATTAACTCTTCCAGTAAACCCCCCACACCATACCATTAATGTATGTGGCAGTCTCAAGCACTTAGCAGCCTCCCACCTCACCTGTGAAAGAGTTTGTCAAACAAAATTAACAGAATCCACACTGACAGTGAAAACTTCTATCCACAAATAAGTCTGTCATACTTACCCAGCACCCCAGGTACAGTGAGCACTGATGACATATCCATTCCTCTTAACAAGGCACACTCACTGTTCATTAGGCTTGCCAAACACAGTGGTACGGGTATCAAACAGATGAGTCATCTGATGCCCCAACGTATTGCAAGTCCTGAACATACCTCAAGTTAAAATAACTACAAAAAAAATCTGTATTGTTTGTGATTTTCTTCTGCATAAAATCACGGATAGCTGATCTTACAAATGTAAATGTCCACATAACAACTTTTAACCACCCGCTGGATGTCCGTAACTTTCCACCGTTTACTTGCGTTTACTTAAAAATGGGTTGGGTTAGAATTGGTAATTCTAAATTGTCCCAGGTGTTAATATGTGTGTAAATGGGTGTCTGTCCATATGTGGCCCTGTGATGGACTGGCAATTTGTCTAGGATTTAACTCCACCTCTTGTCTAATGACTGCTAGAGATAGGCACCAACTGACCCTGAACATGAATAAGTGGGTAAAAATAATGACTTACTGATTGGTTGCCCACCAGTACACACTGCGTGTTCACAGAAATTCAGAATCGAAATAAAACAATTTATGGATATGTTGAACCCAATTTTCATGGGACATGCAAAATTGTCAGCACCCCATCTCCTAAATTGTTTCTTTTAAAGGTGAAATATGAAACACTTTCAGAAAAAATAATATTTTTAACAACAGAATACCTCCACAGGGCGTTTAGAGTGGTGTAGAATTAAAGTAGCTACAGTATTTCTTTTAAAAATTATATCTGAAGTAAAATTAAATTAAATATTTATTTTGACGGGCATGACATTGGCATTTTGTTTGCATCTAGCAGCCGATAGCGGGCTACCTGATCAACCAGGCCCTCACGTCTTTGACAGATTACTTTACAAAGACGTGAGGGCCTGGAGCTGAACCGCTGTCTCTCAATTTTGAAGGCGGGCTTAGCCAGTTGAGAAAGAACCAATCACAGAAACCCGGAAGTGACGCAACATATGTGATGCTAAAATGGATACACACGAGGTAGAACAAAAACAAAAGGTTTAACGAGCCATGGTTAATGGAGGAGAAAAGACGAATATTAATGACAGTTGTTGCTTTTGTGTCAAAAACATACGAATACGAGGTGTCATTGCACACTCGGTTCACGTATTTAAGTCCGTATGTAAGTCGCTTTGGATAAAAGCGTCTGCTAAATGACAGTAGTAGTAGTAGTAGTAGTAGTAGTATTTGACCGCCCCTAGAAAACACTGTGCAAACACAGAAGTAAACACTTCATCCACAGCCGAGTCCGCCATGTTGAATGTTGTACTCTGGGTGGAAAACGCTAGTTTCGTCTTTTCAGGATGACGCACAACAAAGGTGATATGTAATTGGTCTGTCATAAAATTTGACGCAGAAATGATCGGTGTGGCTCTGGTGTCAGACCCTTCTGCATTTGAACATAATGCAGGAGGATATGATTGGTCAGGCTAGATAGCGGGCGTCATTGTAGGTTGCCTATTAAGGTGATTAGTCCATAATAATAAGGCTGGTACTGTTGAGGGTGGCGGAGTCAGTGGCTCAAGGTGCTGCTTCAGAGCCCCAGAGACTTTGTTGTCATTCTCAGAGGTGGAGCGACCAGAGAGGATTGGGAGGCAGTGCTGGTTTGGATGAGGAATTTTTGCTGCATCAGAGTGCGCATGGGGGTCTCAAGCCTGGTGCTCCATTGGCTTAAGGCAGGGATGGGCAACTCCAGGCCTCGAGGGCCACTATCCTGCACATTTTAGATGTTCCCCTGTTTCACCACACCTGATTCAAATCTGCAACCTCTCAGCAAGTCCTATAGAAGTCTGTTAACGACCTGTTCATCTGCAGCAGGTGTGTTGAAACAGGGGAACATCTAAAATGTGCAGGATAGTGGCCCTCGAGGCCTGACTTTGGGCACCCCTGGCTTAAGGCCTTGTTCTGTTGTTGTGGCTGAGTCATCCACGCACTGGATGTTGTTTTTGTGTTTGTGTTCCATAATGCACTTTTTAATGAGCCTATTCAGGGTGCAATGAAACTAACCTGGGCATTAAATATGGGGCCTCTAATCAACTTTTTCTGAGACTGAAGAAGCTTCTTGAATGAGTAGTGAAACATTTCAACCTTAATAAGAAATAGATCCAGTTGCCATGACTCAACTCCAAATACCTTTACCTGGATGACCAAGAATCCACAAAAATGTTTCCAACAAACGGAGAATGTTCACCAATATTAAAGCTAAGATTTAAAAGAGGAACCAAAAGAAAGTAAAAAGTTGGAAGAAAAGAAGAGGAATCACTGTGTCAGATGCGATCAACTACCACCAAAGGCAACGCTCATGTCCCACAGGAAATTATCCTGGCAGACTTTCTGTCTGGCACCGCATCCGCTTCCTAAATTAAAGTTCAGACAGGCTGAAGGGCAAGAGAGTTGCTCTTCCTCTGGCCTCTGACTGGCACTGATGACACCCTTTGATTAGTGTCTAAGACATCATGGGATATCACACAGAAGTCACCTGTTTTCTATATTTTTCAATTATTCTGTGTCATAATACATCACTTAGCTTCTAGATATTTTATTTGTATATTCATCTCTTCCCTGTGATTTATTCAATTCAAATTGTTTGTTATACTATTAAGTGAATCTCCAATATGTCATATATAGTATACATACAGTATATATATATATATATATATATATATATATATATATATATATATATTAACTGATAATATATATATATATATATATATTAACTGATAATATATATATATATACAGTGGGGCAAAAAAGTATTTAGTCAGCCACCAATTGTGTAAGTTCTCCCACTTAAAAAGATCAGAGAGGCCTGTAATTTTCATCATAGGTATACCTCAACTATGAGAGACAAAATGAGGAAAAAAAATCCAGAAAATCACATTGTCTGATTTTTAAAGAATTTATTTGCAAATTATGGTGGAAAATAAGTATTTGGTCACCTACAAACAAGTAAGATTTCTGGCTTTCACAGACCTGTAACTTCTTTAAGAGGCTCCTCGGTCCTCCACTCGTTACCTGTATTAATGGCACCTGTGTGAACTCGTTATCAGTATAAAAGACACCTGTCCACAACCTCAAACAGTCACGCTCCAAACTCCACTATGGCCAAGACCAAAGAGCTGTCAAAGGACACCAGAAACAAAATTGTAGACCTTCACCAGGCTGGGAAGACTGAATCTGCAATAGGTAAGCAGCTTGGTGTGAAGAAATCAACTGTGGGAGCAATTATTAGAAAATGGAAGACATACAAGACCACTGATAATCTCCCTCGATCTGGGGCTCCACGCAAGATCTCACCCCGTGGGGTCAAAATGATCACAAGAACGGTGAGCAAAAATCCCAGAACCACACGGAGGGACCTAGTGAATGACCTGCAGAGAGCTGGGACCAAAGTAACAAAGGCTACCATCAGTAACACACTACGCCGCCAGGGACTCAAATCCTGCAGTGCCAGACGTGTCCCCCTGCTGAAGCCAGGACACGTCCAGGCCCGTCTGCGGTTTGCTAGAGAGCATTTGGATGATCCAGAAGAGGATTGGGAGAACATCATATGGTCAGATGAAACCAAAATAGAACTTTTTGGTAGAAACTCAACTTGTCGTGTTTGGAGGGGAAAGAATGCTGAGTTGGATCCAAAGAACACCATACCTACTGTAAAGCATGGGGGTGGAAACATCATGCTTTGGGGCTGTTTTTCTGCAAGGGGACCAGGACGACTGATCCGTGTAAAGGAAAGAATGAATGGGGCCATGTATCGTAAGATTTTGAGTGAAAACCTCCTTCCATCAGCAAGGGCATTGAAAATGAGACGTGGCTGGGTCTTTCAGCATGACAATGATCCCAAACACACCGCCCGGGCAACGAAGGAGTGGCTTCGTAAGAAGCATTTCAAGGTCCTGGAGTGGCCTAGCCAGTCTCCAGATCTCAACCCCATAGAAAATCTCTGGAGGGAGTTGAAAGTCCGTGTTGCCCAGCGTCAGCCCCAAAACATCACTGCTCTAGAGGAGATCTGCATGGAGGAATGGGCCAAAATACCAGCAACAGTGTGTGAAAACCTTGTGAAGACTTACAGAAAACGTTTGACCTCTGTCATTGCCAACAAAGGCTATATAACAAAGTATTGAGATTAACTTTTGTTATTGACCAAATACTTATTTTCCACCATAATTTGCAAATAAATTCTTTAAAAATCAGACAATGTGATTTTCTGGATTTTTTTTTCCTCATTTTGTCTCTCATAGTTGAGGTATACCTATGATGAAAATTACAGGCCTCTCTGATCTTTTTAAGTGGGAGAACTTACACAATTGGTGGCTGACTAAATACTTTTTTGCCCCACTGTATATATATATATATATATATGAGGTACCTAAAGCTGTATACAGCCATTTCATTTATTGGCATTTAGGGCCTTTGAATTTGTCTATAATGCTCATTGTTTGGGGGTACTGAACATTTTACTTCTTGCCTTGTTTATTTTGAAACTTAAATGCCCAGCTGCTTCCCATACACCATGTGACTTTTTCATATGATATTCAGCACATTATTCTATTTGTAGCACACAGAATTTGACAAATTGTCTCTTTCAAACAGCAGATAGCCTTTTTTTTTTTAAAGCTATGACAATATTAACAGTATGTGCCCCTGTGGGAATTCTGGTCTTTCCCCATTGTGACACTGTGATTTGAGGTCTTCATGTGATTACTTTCTTGTTGATTGGTTCATTTACCACATAATGAAAGCCCATCTCAGATGGATAGCTTAAACATGCTCATGAAGGCTCTTTGGCACTTCTGTGTACGTGCTTGTACACACATCAGTACTCATACATGTAGCTACTTGATGGGTCCATGAATTGCCTCAGCGAGCAGAGGGGCTGCACTTTGCTGATTTTTGCCATGAGAAAAAAAGTCCTTCACTAGCCACTTCTTTTAGGAGAACGGAAGCTGTGTCTATTAAAGGATAATTATGTTTATTTTAGTCAGCCCAATTTATCAGAGGTAGCTGTTGCATCTGCATGGGTCATGTGATTATTGTGCTTACAATTTGTTGGGTAGGCAGGTCAAGACATAAGGAAAAGCTCAAAATAACAGACTTCAAGACACTGCAAGGTTCCAAATCAATATGATTTTTTTCAGGTCATGTAACTTTTATTACTGAATGTGACCAAAACCATGTAAAGGAAGTAGTTGCCTGGAAAAGGCCTTCATGCACACCACATTGGGGATTTACAAAAAACTCAATAAGCTAATTGCTGTGGGTATGTGGCAAGTTAAACCATGGGTTATTATATGCACAGAGTAATTAATGGAGACTGTTTTAATTTAGACTGGTGTAAACAGGAACCTCTAAGGATGGAGTTTGTCACAAAAGAGCTACAACTGTAATGTTTGTATTTTCTTTTGGACTCAAATGCACCACAGACACTCAGGTAGTGTTTAAAAGATTTCTTTATAAGTAACAGTCGTAACTCTTCAATCACCACCAGACTAGGCCAAGAGATTGTCATGGAACAAACTGTAATGAAGAGAGGACAGGTTAGCATCTGTTGATACTTACCTGCGAAATTACCCAAATTGGGTTGGTACGGTATGATCATTTCTCTCTGAATGATGGAGAAAGGCAGAAGTGAGTCAGTGATGGTTGATGGTGTAATGTGATCAGGTAAGTACAAGTATGAGATAAGTATATTGGATTTGTCAGTGACGGATGACAGGTCAGGCAGGAAAAAGAACAAAGAAACATACAGAAGATAAAGGTTAATAGTGACATCCCTGATGGGACAAAACAGCAGTGTAATCCAGTAAACAATCTAAGTTAATACACAGTTCATTCAACAATCTAAAAACATTCATCCAAAAATCAAAATCCCTTAAACCAATCATGTGTGGGTCAAAACTTGTGAGAGCATTTATCTGTCACGATTTTATGGTTTGTATGTTGGAGCCAGGTGCAGTGAGTGTAAGGGGAAACAAGCTGAACAGAGTTTTAAGAGTAACTAAAAGTTTTAATACAAAAATAAACTGCTGACGGGTTAGGCCAAAGCAACACTTACATGGAGATGAGAAGAAGATCAGGGTAATCCACAGATGACAAAAGAAAAAAAGTAATCCAATGAGGGAAAAATATAATCCATACACGGTGACAAGGCAGACGGTCGTGACGGGACATGACAGGAAATAAAAACTCACAAAAGCTCTCCAGACGACATGGCAGACAGCCAGCGCAAGGAGACGCTTCAGGACCTGGAGAAAAGCTCCAGGTAGCGACCAAAGCTTCAGGAAAGTGAAACAAAAAACCCAGGCAACATAAGTCCAAAGCCTGGACATACTTGGCGCCCAAGGTGCCGAAAGGCCAGGTGCCGCGATGAGCTGCGCAGTGGTCTGTAGGGTGGCCAGGAAGCCTCTACGAGAAGCACTGACAGTTTGTGGATGGCCTAAAAGCCCAGAGGAGAGGTGTCAACAGTCTGGAGGACGGCCAGGAGGCTGTGCTGAGAAGCGCCAAAAGTCTGGAGGATGGCCAGGAGGCCGCGCTGAGAAGCACCCAAATCCTGGTGGGCGGCCAAGAGGCCGCAAAGAGAGGCATCTAGGATCTGGAGGGCGGCCTGGAGGCCGCGAGGCGAGGTACCGAGAGTCAGGAGGGTGGCCTAGAGGCCGCGAGGCGAACAGCTTGGACCCGCGTCGACGCTCTGGTGTGCGCCTGGGGAGCAGCCTGGGAGCAGCCTGGGAGCCCCAGAGAGAAGAGGTGCAGCGCGCCTGGAGAGAGGCCTGGCAACTGTGGAGGCGCAGCACGTCTGGAGTGCAGCCTAGGAGCCGCGAGGCGAACGGCCTGGACCCGCGCCGGATGTCTGACTTCGGTCTGGAAGCCGCGAGGCGAAGAGGCGCCGGATGTCTGGAGTGTGGCCTGGAAGCCGCCAGGTGAAGAGGCGCCGGGCGTCTGAAAGGGCGGCCTGGAAGCCTGACATTATCCAAATCCAAGAAAGACAGACAGACTTACAGAAACGATGTGGGGGAGCCTGAGGGGTTGTTGTCATCAACACAGTCAGTATTTCCAAAATCCGGAATATAACAATTTGACATTATGTTGGTGTCCACTTATGAATGAGTACAATGTGGTGATCAGTGGTGAGCAGATGTGGGTGATTAACTGAATGACAGGACTGGATAACAGCATACCACGATGAGAGAATGTAAAATTTTTCATGATTAGACCTGATACATGATAATAACAGGTCATTTTAAATTAGTAATAGTTCCACATTTAAAGCAGAACTAAGTAAGTTTTTTCACCTCAATAAATGTTTTCTAGAGTCCCTGTGGGGGTAAACAAGGACTTGGCGGGGTGATTCGTGGGTCCCTCCCCTCCCTCCGGGGTCTGTGTCCTGAAAGCAGCACTTGCAACTTTCAGTGGATCGGACCCGACTAATCTCGCGAGAACAAACCTGCTTTACGGCACTCACACTCACGTACATAAATACAAGCATGAAGCCCTTGCCGTTGTTAGCAACGCCACCCTTAGGAGCGCAAAGATGGCAGAACCAAAAAGAACGAAAAAACTTTTGACCGACGAGCAGAAAAAAAGGAAACGTCATTGGGACCGAGAGAGAGCTCAGTTGCGGGTGAACATCGGCAGAACATCTGCGGTGGCGGCGGGGGAACGTTACGACAGTGAGCTTTCACAGGGGACCAGTAGGGGGAGAGCGAGAGCAAAACTTACTTAGTTCTGCTTTAAGTCAGTGGGAAGTAATATAAGATAGCAGAAAACCTGAGTCTATCTCAGGAAATTGCAAAAGGATGTGCACATTTTAACTAAGATTTACACTGGTTTCATGTAACATTATGAGCTCTAGCATAATAATTAGCAGGTCTCCATCCCCCTGAGTATTCAAGGTTTATGTTTTTTTTATGTATCAGGTATAGGAATAAAAGTCTTAATGGTTTTAATGTTTGTCATTTTGATTGTCCAAGCATCCCAGATGCACTGAGCCAGCAATGAGAAAGAAGTGTTTTTTTTTAAGCTTCTAGGGACCATCGTTCAAAATGCAGAAAGAAAGTTAAGTCAGTGTGACAAATATGGCTCCCATGTCTGCTTGCTATCTTCAACTAATTCTAATGAGAGCAATTTATTTTTACAAATAGGCTACTTTTATTAGTTGAACTTGTAGTCAACATGTTAAATGTCTTGTAGCTCTTGTAGCCAAGAGTTAAGAGTGTGCACATACTTTAATTCATCTGAAAAGCCTCTTTTTTTTACAGTTTTGTAGTCTTATGCCGCATCTTCTTATCCCAACAGCATCAATTGCAGCTAAATAACACATAACCTTCTTGAAAAAAAGAAAAAACTAATCACACACAATCACAATATCCCAATGAGATTACATTACAATAAGATCACTGGCAAATGAACTGTGCGCTTGACTTAAAGTGTAACTGCACCCAAAAACAACTTTTTTTTGCTTATAAACTGTATAAATGGGTTTTACCAATAAAATCTTTCAGTTCCTGGGCATTATTTGACATTTTCTTGTAAATTTGTGTAATTCAACACTTTAAGGTCTAAAAACGTCTTAGTGCTGCCCTCTTCGGGTTGAACGGTGGCTACTGCATGTGAATTTTGTGATTGGTTGAAGCAGAACATGACATAGATTTTTTTCCCATGCCTACGTCACTGGCACCGCCTCAAATGCACGCCCCGTCACGGGTTTGCATATAAAACCATCTCTCAAGCAGACGCACTCACCCGTGAGAAGTTTGTTTCAAGCCGTTAGCATAGTTAGCCAATGTTAGCATTACAACTCTCAGAGACTGGACCCATCCTGTCTCCCTCTGCCTCAACAACAGCCCAGCCGCAGCGGCTTCTGGCCGCGCTGACTCAGCGTACTGAGCCTGTGGTCTCAACACATATATAGATACTAGTTGTTATTGTGGAGTTTACAGGAAGACCGGCGGGCGGCGGCCATCTTACAACAGTGAAGCTCTCTGGCAGACTGTAGTAAATGAAGGTAAGTTATCTGCACTGACATAAACACTCTTATCTCGCTGAAATCTGGACGGATTTTCAAAAGGTTTGATGTTTTACAAATGTTTTTAATGTGACTATAATTCTGGATAGTTTTACATGTTGAAATTGCAGATTTTCTTTCTGAAAAATGAGCAGCATGTTTGTGGAACACAGCTATTATGGCACGATTTATAAAATTTTGATTTAGAATCAGTTTGGTTTGGTCTAAACAATCTGTGTTATGATGCAGGACATTTCAGGCTTTGTTAATCAGTAGCTACATTTACATGGGCACATTTAATCGGAATAAACGCCCAATCGGATAAAAAAGACGTCATGTAAACATGTCAATCAGAATGTTTTGATCCGATGCAGCCTGATCAGAAAGAAATTTACTTCCGATCGAGAGGGGTGGTTTTGTCCGATCTTCATTCGGATAGACGTGCATGTATACACCCATTCGGAAAGAAAGGGTGAAAAGAGCCCTTTGCGCATGCGTACAACTTCAGCGTGATGTCTTTCCGCTTTCGCAGACCCAAGTAGCAAACATAGCGGGAAGTAAACAGAAGTGGTCTGCTGGTGCAGTCATCCTGTCATCCCGCTCTCCTCTCCTGTGGTGGAGGAGCAGTAGCAATATGTATTCCTGTCTCNTGTTAATCAGTAGCTACATTTACATGGGCACATTTAATCGGAATAAACGCCCAATCGGATAAAAAAGACGTCATGTAAACATGTCAATCAGAATGTTTTGATCCGATGCAGCCTGATCAGAAAGAAATTTACTTCCGATCGAGAGGGGTGGTTTTGTCCGATCTTCATTCGGATAGACGTGCATGTATACACCCATTCGGAAAGAAAGGGTGAAAAGAGCCCTTTGCGCATGCGTACAACTTCAGCGTGATGTCTTTCCGCTTTCGCAGACCCAAGTAGCAAACATAGCGGGAAGTAAACAGAAGTGGTCTGCTGGTGCAGTCATCCTGTCATCCCGCTCTCCTCTCCTGTGGTGGAGGAGCAGTAGCAATATGTATTCAGCCGCCAGCTTGGTTAATGCGACCAGTAAAAACCCAAACATAAAGGTAGGAGAAGGTCCATATTGGGGATAACGTGAGTCAGCTCGACCACACGATGGGGCGGGAAAGACGTGCAGAAAGGACGGAGTTTGTTTACTTTTTTTTCTTCCCCCGGAAAGACAACTCGCTGTGCGCAAGCTCAACTCATTTAACCTGATTGAGTGCTTGGTGCATGTGTACTCATGGCATGATCAGATCATTTCAATTAGTGTCCATATAAACAGGGATTTGGGAATTCCGATCGACCAAGATTTTAATCAGATTGGGGAAATTTGGCGCATGTAAACGTAGCTACTGAAGATGTCAGACTTTAGTGCAGCAAGTACTCATCACTGCTGTTACAAAACAAGAACTCTTGGGATCATCTGTCACCTGTAAGATATGATATTATTATACTGAGGATAATTGTTAGTTATTTAATGTACAGTACAGGTCCTGAAAGTTTTGATAATTATTGATATCTGGGAAATTTTACATGTTTTTAAGGTTTCCATAAACCAGAGAGATGAGGAGGACCTGGTCCTGAGAAGAGACGGTTATGTCCCTCTGACAGGACTCTGATCTGCAGTGAGGACTTCAGGACTTTCACTGGACTGGATGGATAATTTGGTGTATAAAATTCTGTATCAATATATAAATTTGATTTGACACTTTATATTACTTGCAAGATCAAAAACTTAAGTTTTTATTACAGCAAATGTAAGATTGTTCTCCGAGGGGCTCAAAACTGTATTTCTTTATCTTTATAAAAGGAAATCTTGTACCTATTTTGTTTTGCAAATGTCACTTTCATGTCCAAGATGTTTCAGACCATTAAGAGAATGTTTCATTATTCTTTATTATAATGAGATGATGTCAAAATACAAATATTTATTTAAAGTATTTATTGGAATTATTACATGTTAAAACTAAACACAAAATATTTTATTTGTAATATTCTTGAATAGAGCTGTTGCTTTACAGCGAGGAGGTGGTCCTGGGTTTGAATCCAGGCTGGGACCATTCTGCATGGAGTTTGCATGTTCTCCCTGTGAATGTGTGGGTTTTCTCCCACAGTCCAGAAACATGCAAGAGGTTAATTGGTGACTCTAAATTGTCCCTAGGTGTGAGTGTGTGTGTGAATAGTTGTTTGTGTGGCTCTGTGATGGACTGGCGACCTGTCCAGGGTGTGTCCCCTGCCTCTCACCCAAAAACTGCTGGAGATCTGCACCGTGCGACCTTTAACAGGAAGAAACAGTCACACACACACCTGAATATATAAATTCAAATGTTACTATGTGAGAATACATGTGTGTATTTATGAAATTATGCTATTCTGTACACAGCTAATTTTATATAAAACCCTTGCACATTTATTGCACCTGTGTATTTTCATGAGTCCATGATTATTGTTCTGCTAAATATGTTTTGGTAATAAATATTCATAATATTAACACTATATAATTATTCCTAAGTATGTAGTGTCATAACTGCATCTCTGATGTTTATAAAAACCCAAACCATCTGAAAATCGGTGTAAATTTGAGCCAGTTATAGTTATTTAAACCGATCCGGACAAGCGGAGAATGTATCGGCTCGAATTGATACGGCTCAGGGTCACTGGGCTCCATAAAGCCTCCCTCTACCTCCGGTGACGGTGGAGAGAAAACATCCACCCCAACAGATCAATCAGTCTCTAAACTGCCAATGTAACTTCGGTCACTGTCCGTGTTTCAGTAGCTACGTTTACATGGGCACATTTAATTGGAATAAATGCCCAATGGAAAAAAAACAAAAAAAAACGTCATGTAAACATGTCAATCAGAATGTTTTTATCCGCTGTAGCCTGATCAGAATTAAATTTCCTTCCGATTGAGAGGGGTGGTTTTGTCCGATCTTCATTCGGATAGACGTGCATGTACACACCCATTCGGAAAGAAAGGGTGAAAAAAGCCCACTGCGCATGCGGGAGGTAAACAGAAGTGGTCTGCTGGCGCAGTCATCCAGTCATCCTGCTCTCCTCTCCTGTGGTGGAGGAGCAGTAGCAATATGTATTCTACCTCTAGCTTGGTCAATGCGACCAGTAAAAACCCACAGAAGGTCCATATTGGGGAAAATGTGAGTCAGCTCGAGCACACGATGGGGCGGGCAAGACGCACAGAAAGGATGGAGTTTTTTTGTTTTTATTTTCTTTCCCCGTAAAGACAACTCGCTGTACTACGCATGCTCAACTCATTTAATCTGATTGAGTGCTTGGTGCATGTGTACTCATGGCATGATCAGATCATTTCAGTTAGTATCCATGTGAACAGGGATTTGGGAATTCCGATCGACCAAGATTTTAATCAGATTGGGGAAATTTGGCTCATGTAAACGCAGCTAGCGTCAAATTAAGCTAGCTGTCGTCCTGCTCACCCCCCCCGCTCGCACCCGTACTCGTCCTCCTGCTCATCTTCGATACAACTACGCCCCTCTGTTCATCAGGGCCCCTCCCACTTCTGTAGGATTTTTCAAATCTTGTTTGGGGAGGGACTAGGTTTTCTCATGGGGTGCAGTTACCCCCAAATTCCACTTCGTGTCCGCCTCCGTTCTCTGCCTCCGCGCGCCTCTACATCAGCTCCCGCTCCGATGCGAATGACAGAGTAAAATAATAAATAAAGAGTACAGATAGTGATAATTAATAACTGTATTATTAAACCCACAATTTTTTTTCATTTTAGAATATTAAAAAGTAAAGGAGTACTTTTGCATTTTTCCAATGCACTTTTTAAAGGTCTTATATCATGCAAAATCAACTTTTTGGAGCTTTTAACAATGTTGTGATGCTATTTCCCTACACTGAAAAAAAATGGAATGATATTTACTTGAAAAAAGCTAGGCAAGTTTTTTCACTCAGAAAGTGCTTGTAATATTTACTTGGGCTAATTATAAGTAATACTTACTTACTAGAGCCACTTATTTTTTATGAAAAATACACAAGTAAATTGCACTGGCAATCCTCATCTATAGCTTGTAACTTTCACTCAGATTACCATCGCATCTGCTTACAAAACCCAAATCAACATTGCTGATGTTTTTTTGTGTTTCTTACTCATCTTTTCTTTGTTATATTCTATGTAATTATTAAGTAATATTTATTGTGAATGTACTAGTTAACATTAATTGAATTAAGTAAATATTTTTTACTATTCTATTAGATAATAATTCAATATTTACAAAACAAATATTTGCAGCTTAAGGGACACTTTTATTTCACATTTGAAATTGCATATATACATATATATATACACACACACACACACACACATATCGTATTTAAAATATATAAAATAAAGGAGTATAGAATTTGAAATATTAAATGTGGAACAACAAAGCACCAACTGACCTTAGGACTGATATTCCAGCATACAAAGGAATACAGTGTTTGAGGTGACTTTTCCCTTCCAATTCTGTAATTTCATCAATTGGGCTCAAACATGTTTCAACCATTCAGATAGCTGGCCTAAGCATGAAAAACATAACCCATGCTATTCAAAAACCTTGCATGCCCTGTCCCCGTTCTTCTAAAAAAACAAAACAACCCAGAGTCGTTTTTGGCTTAATACACGCATTTCTCAATAATCATCTTGAATCCTGCACTCTGAGTAGCTACTGCACTCTCTCCTGGAAAACAACTGACTGTGACATAGTGATGTAACAGTGTTACATTAGGACCTGCCCGGCGCACTGCCCCTGCAGATTTAACACACACCCCGAGCTGTCAGAGTCAGAAGCAAGACACTAAGCACCACCATTTTGTAGCATTTTACTGTCTAAAAATGTCTCAGTGAAAATGTGCATTTGGCTGAGTGGACAGGAATTTATTCACCATTTTATCAGGCATCTCGGAGGCAGTGCTCAAGGGAAGGGGGCCTGGAGGAGAGATGGGATTTTAGGTAAACCGAGTGTTTTACTTCCTGGTCAAAGAATAGCTCGAGAATATAAGGTATATTTCAGGACAAATGAAGACTATATAACACCAAATGTAAGCTTTTATCATATATGTGCCTATCCCAGATGTTGAAAGCTGTAAAATAGCACGATACAGGACCTTTAAATACTCTGATGATATTCATATCCATATTGATAATAAGTACAGCATATGTTAGATGTTATGGAGATAAAGTCAGAGTGGCCAGCCTGAGATGTTTTGGACATGTACAGAGGAGGGATAATGGGTTTATTGAGGGGGGCACTGCTTGGCAGGAGGCCAAGAGGAGGACCAAATAGGAGATAAGTGGATATAGTGGAGGAGGACATGAGATTGGTTGGTGTGAGAGAAGTGGATGCAGCAAATAGTGGTAAATTGATACAGATGACTTGCTGTGTAAACCCCTAAAAGGAGCAGCCAAAAGGAAAAGAAAATGAAGATTGATAAATGCAATTTCTACACAATAATCTTTATGCTAAATTTTGAAACCATTTCATCCCTAATCAGGTATTGAGGCACTAGGATTAGATACTTTGAGGCATATAATTGGTAGATAGGGGTCTGTGTTGACTGGTCTTACCTCATGTAAATGTTCATGAAAAAGCAATTTTCTTCACGCTTGTCCTGTTTAGTGGGTGGCTAGCACTATAGGGGATGTTGTCATGTGTGGAGTGTGATTAATCTGCTAAAGGTATTTGGGTAGGCAGTAAATGTCAGTTTAACAACTTTGTAAATTGCAGGAGGCAGGTTGTCCTAGCAGAAAATTTGTGTTTTTGTAAGATGAGCCACTTATAATCCTGATGTCATGACGCATTGGTTTGTTTTGCAGTTCTGACAATAAAAGCACATACTTCCCTATCTGCAAAGATCCATTGATCTACCTATGCTTACTTGATCTTGTTCATGCTCATAGAGAGCTAGTTCCAATCCCCAGCAATTATTGGATGAGTCAGTTTGGATTGTGAGATGAAGCCAGAGTACCAGGAGAAAACCCACACATTCATAGGGAGAACATGAAAAAACATCTAGGAAGGTTCTAGCCAGTAATCAAACCCAGGATCTTTTTGCTACCAACTGTGCCACCATCACTAGCGGAACAAATTGGAGCTGGGTGGGGGGGCGGAGCAAATGACTGGGCCCTTTAAACCCAAATAGTAGGTCTAAAGCTTATCAGCATCAGAAACAATTTTAGTCGCCAAGTATGAGAACATACAGTTAATTTATCTCTGGCAGAAAGTGTCTCTAGTGAAAACAAAGCATACAGGCCTATATAAGAAACATCATAGATAACAACATTTTACAACATACACATGCCTGCAAGAGCAGGATTTACAAACTTCGGCACCACAGAGAGCGACCATGTTATTTTGAAGTCCATTAAACAGAGATGAAGTATAATAAACCAAGACAAAAACAAAAACATTTTGCTACACAGTCACTAATAATAAAATAACACAACTTCAAAGCAGTTCAGCACCACGGATAGCAACCGCATCATTTTAACACCAACTTTAACTATTTCAGTTCAGAGCCTGCATCAGAAGTTTCAGCCCAACTTTAGTAGTAGAGCTGTAATAACTTTCTGAAAAACACCAATTGTCGTTATCAGTGGGAAATGGACCTTTGGGGCTGCATGGGCCCATCTTAGGGATGTATCTTTTAATATTGGCATCTTGGATGTTTTCAGCAAAATTGGCCCGATCAGTCGGAAAACATTCCAGGGGAGGGGTTTCATTATCTGTAGTCTGCATGTCACCTGCAGTGGGAGGAAACCTGCTGCAGCTGCTGCCTTCATTTCCAGTGTGCCGCGCAGATGAGTGGGGCTGCTGGTCAGGCACCCGGTCTGGCTCTACCCTGGAGCAGCTAGCAGCTTTTGAGTCCCTGACATCACCGCTATACCACCGAGAGAGACCGAATGTATTAAGCTAGGTGACTGGGCTCCTACAGTTTACAACCACTAACAATTTACAACTAACTCACACATTGTTTTATAGTTATTTTTACCTAGAATTAATCTGGTTCCCTGACTGTAGTTTTGGCGGGCCTAAATTGCTGCCAACAAAAAAGTGTGGTTCGTCTCCTGGACGAACAAAATACTGTATGTGTCCAGTTTTTGTAACTTGGCTTTTCCTTGCTCTTTTTCTTAATTTTCTTTTCGCTTTGCCGATCCACTTTTATGTTTATAAGAAGTGCCACTCATGTTTGGCTTAGCGTAGTCCGTAAAAATGATCCTCCTAGTTTGCTATCTGTTGACAAGTGACTTATGATGACGAACGGTGGTGGACAGCTGGTGACGAGTTTTACCCAAAATGCACTGGGAAACTATATCGTTGATTTTCTTGTAAATTTGCGCGTCATAAAACTCCATGTGAGAGAGAAAATAAAGCCAGTCATGCAGCACAACATTTTATTCAATATTTTACACATACTTCATCACTAAAGTCAATCGGTCTGGTAAAACTTCTAGCAACCATGACTCAAACCTGACTGGGCAAACTACATAAGCCCTGCACAAAGCTTATTGACTCAAGCTTCTCTACCCTACCCTACCCTACTATCACGTTAAGTGATGGGAGCGTCCACCCTCTCGGGTGTAGCCTACACTACAGCTTCTCTCATTGGAGCGGTGGGCCCAACTCCCACGTCACACCCCCAAACCGGGCCCCTCTGACGGCCGGGCTGGGGGCGCGCTGCCCTCCTTGAAGCCCCGCCCCTGGCCACCATGGAGTTCCAACAGCTAAGAGGTTTTTTGCTCGTGCTCCAACTCCATGAGTTTGATAAAATTTATTTAACAGTTTTTGTGTAATCCAACCAACACAGCAAGGAACAGGCAAACAAACTGCAATGACTCCTCAGTGGAGGGGTATGCTTTTATCCTGGAGCCTTTCTCATTGTTCAACTGAAACACAAGTCAAGCTTATGGTCCATGGTAAGTCTAATTAAAAAGTTTGTCTTTTAAATATATATCTTAATAGTTTATAGTACTGTGGTGGACCGAGCAGTAAAGGACAGTTAGGCACAGGTTAAAGTTCTCAAAAAACAGGGTTTTATTTAACCCACAGAATAAAGTAGATAAGTTTTACAAAAAAAATAAGTTCTTGGGCCCATAAAAGAGGTCAAAATAACAGAACTCTAATCAAAAGACTTAGCAACACAACATCATTAACTCAAACAAACTGACCTGACAACAGAAACACAGGGAACACTTAAATAGTCGCTGATCAGACCACAAAAAACACAAAAGGGGTAAAACACCCAAAACCTAACTAAAACTAACATAACAAAACCCATATCCCCACTATGGTGTGAGCCAATTTACAGGTCTCCAGAGAAACTTGCTCCGCCCTTTCTCCACCTCTTGGTTCAGCCAAGGGATTGGAGCAGCCATCACCAAGGTAACTCACATACATAATAGTGTAAACTAAAATGTGCGCACCAATTTTATAATACGGTGTTAAAATATGTAATTGTAAATAAAAGCATAATTGTTTTTCTGAAAATTAAATCCTATATTTAAATAAATCAAAACGTGTATTATGAAAACAGTTCTTTTGTTCTGTGATGTGTAGATATTACCAGACTTGTGTGGTGCTAATGGCAGCCATCACAAGTACAAAACGTAGGATTTCTGCCCTTTGCTTCACTGAAACCTGGCTTAGTGAGCGTATCCTGGACTTATAGCTACATCTACTGGGCTTTGAACTTTACCACGTGGACCGCAACATGGACCTCACAGGGAAGGCAAGAGTAAGCAGAATCTGCTTTTACTACTACTACTACTACTGTCATTTAGCAGATGCTTTTATCCAAAGTGACTTACATTGAGAGAACATACAAGCAAGAAATCAAAGAGAAGGAAACAATATAAGGAGGTGGACTGTTTGGAGTCCAGTTTAATTCGGACGCTGATACATCAAGTGCGTTTTCTTTTTTTTTTTTAATACCCTTGTAGAGATAAACGCCCAAATCGCTATCATAAATCAATTCATCATTAAGACTGAAAGTGTTCTTTAAAGAGGTGAGTCTTAAGTCTGCTCTTAAAAGTAGGTGCCGACTCTGAGGATCGGGCCGAGTTTGGTAGGTCATTCCACCATCGGGGGACAACAGAGGAAAAGAGTTTGGATAATGATCTCATGCCACGTTGTGGTGGAAGCGCTAGGAATTTTTCAGCGGCTGAGCGTAGCTGACGAGTGGGAATGTAGCTCCGGATGAAGGAGTGAAGGTAAGTAGGAGCTGTGTGTGTTAGAGTCTGGTAAGCCAGAAGCAGAGCTTTGAATTTGATGCATGCTGCAACTGGAAGCCAGTGCAGAGAAATAAGCAGCGGAGTGACATGAGCCCTCTTGGGCTGGTTGAAGACCAGACGTGCTGCTGCGTTCTGCATCATCTGCAGAGGTTTAACCGAGGACGCTGGAAAACCGGCCAACAAAGAGTTGCAGTAGTTGATGCGGGACAAGACCAGGGCCTGGACCAGAAGCTGTGTGGTATGGTCTGTCAGTAAGGCTCTGATTTTCCTGATGTTGTAAAGAGCGAATCAACATGAGCGAGCTACGGAGTTAACCTGCTCCTTGAAGGACAGCTGGTTGTCCAGTATGACACCAAGGTTTCTGGTGGAGGTTGTGAGGACCAGCGTTATGGAGTCAAGCTGCACGCTTATCTGCGGAGGTAAAGAGTTACTGGCAGGACAGACAATGAGGTCAGTTTTGGACAGATTAAGCTGAAGGTGGCGATCCCTCATCCATGCCGAGATATCTGAGAGGCAGGCAGATATCCGCATTGAGACGGTGGTATCGTCTGGAGGGAAGGAGAGGAGGAGCTGAGTGTCGTCAGCGTAGCAGTGGTAGGAGAAGCCATGGGAGCGAATGATCTCGCCTAATGAGGTGGTGTATAAAGAGAAGAGGAGAGGACCAAGGACCGAGCCCTGTGAAACACCTGTTCATTTCATTTCATTTCATTTATATAAATGAAAGTCGATGTACAGAGATCACAGTGCTAAACAGATCATACAGACCTTGTGGAATCTATCTTCATCAACTGTAAACTGTATTATTCACTGCAGAGGGTTTTTCTGGTTTATTCTACTTGGGGTTTATATTCCACCACAGGCCTGTACCAGAGAAGCTTTAAAAGACCCGGCCAACCAGATAACCCAACATGGAACAAAATCACTCAGGCTCACTGCTCTTTGGTCTGGGGCACATCCCCAAATTCAAGCAGCAACACATTCCCTATCCATCCAGAGACAGTAATATCCTGGATCACTGTTACACTGCCATAAAGAATGTCTACCTGTAATACGAGCAGCTTTGGGTCTGTTTGATTGCTGCATAGTTCATCCTCTCCCTACCTACAGACAGAAGATTAAATGTGTAAAGCTTGTAATCAAAAATGTGAGAAGATGGACCACAGAGGCAAGGAAGGAACTACAGGCCTGCTTTGAATGCAATAATTGGGTGAGTTCTGAAGCTGAAGCTACTGCATCAAACCTAGAGAAATATATTGACTTTGTGACCTTTTACACCAACTTTTGTGAGGACATGTATGTCCCAACCAAAACTGTCTGCACACATAACAAACTCTGATTTACCCCAAAACTGAAGCGGTTTCAACAAATGGACATAAAGAATTCATTTGGAGATGGGAACAGACTCCCACACAACCAAACGAGACTCTCAGCACATAGGTGCCATGCGAGCAGGCATGAAAGTCATCAAAATGAATGGTACAGGCTGTGATTTTAGTCCGTAAGAGTTTACTTCCAATTTTAAAATGGAAGATATTTTGTATCCTGCAAATTAAGAAGATTAAACATCTCTGACCCTTAGACCCCTGGGATATTTTTTAAAACTCCAGAAGCTGTCGGAGCAGACCTTTTAATGGCAATCCATAGTGTTTTTTATGTGTGTCAGTATCTGACCATTAATCAATCAATGCTTGAAAATTTTAAATTACACTTTAGTCTGTTCCTCGCTGTGATCACAACACATGTAAATAGCAGACATTACAGAGATTCTGCAAAGTTTTACGTGATGTTTACATGTTACTATGTTAGCAACAAGACAAAAATCCACACCAAAATAACTGTTGGAAGTCCTATAAGAATTGTAATAGAAGTGTTGGCTTATCTACCTAATATGAAGTGGTCACCACATAAGTAGAAACCTTTGCTCTCGGGATCCCACAGCTTCATTTTTGTCTGATTGTTAGTGCATTTAATTACAATAATCCACTGCTACCTGCGTTCCACATCCTTGGCAATCCTATAGAATGCTCTTCCCTTGTCTTGTCCACAGGGTGTGATTTGTCGGGGGGGGATTCACCCCCCCTCTGCTTTCGATGCCCCCCCCCCGGTCCTTTATTTTTTTATCCCTGGAGGGGGGGTAAGTTATTTTTGTTCCTGTTTCTCATCCGGCCATACTTGCCAACCCTCCCGATTTTGCCGGGAGAATCCCGAACTTTAATGCTCTCCCAGGACCATGATTCTCCCGAATTTCTCCTGATTTCCACCTGGATAACAATATTGCTAAACCATCCATCACTGGGCGCTCTTTCCGGTTACACCTTGAGGTCATCACCATCTGTTGCATGTGCGACCAACTGCGCCCCTTTCCCTTTTACACAATTTTCCTGTTACTGACAAACTACATGTTAACTTCATCTTATTCAAATATTGAGATTTTAGTAATTTAATCAATTCCAGAACATAAAAGCTGGAATTGGAAGTATCGATCTTCAGTATCAACCACTATTGAGTCTATCTTCTGCTAGCCAATCAGTTTGGTTTGGTTCAGCAATGACTCTAGACAGAAACAGAATGCAGAGAACTAAAAAATCTGAAGAGAGGATCACTGATGCTAATATGCCCTCCATTCAGGACCTGTACAGTAGAGTGAGGAAAAGAACAGGTAGCATCAGCAGGGACCTTTTTACCAAGGATCTCACCTCTTCTCTCCCCTCAGGATGCACTACAGATCACTGTACACCATAACCACAAGACACAAAAACAGATTTTCCCCCCAGGCAGTCACCATGTTTAACAAACATGTTTAGCACCTTAATAAAAATTTAACTTCTCATGTAAATAGGTATGAACAGGCTTCAAATCAACAATCAATCATTTTTGGTGAAGTATGCTACTAACTATTTCTCCATGTCTGTGTACAGTGTAACACTGCCTATTTATTCTTACATACTATGTCTGTCTTTAAGTACAAGAACAAAAGTGAACCAGCGCAAAATTCCTTGTGTGTATAACATACTTGGTCGAATAAACATGATTCTAATACTGATTCTGATAAGAAAAAATGGTTCCAGCATATAAAATGTAGTGGGAGAGATTACAATATGTTATGTGACTTTCAATACATTTCAGACAACATTAACTTTTCAGTATGCTAATCAGACTGAATGCTACATTTTGTATGCAAAATTCAAAACCAGAAAGTGTGAGGTTTTGATATTGCTATTAATTAACAATTAAAATCACATTCTGGCTTTGCATCAACACTTAGCATATTTCTAACAGAGCTCACTGCTTATGACTGGTGGTTTTGCCATTTTGCTGGATTACAGCTGACCACCAATCATATGGATGTGCAGTGAGGAGGCTGGAAGGGGGGTGATGAAACTCTGTAAGAAATTAGAGTTTTGTGATTGAGTGCTCTTGCTGTGTTAATCATTGCAGAGCAAGTATAGAAGCGCCACCCGCTCACATGCTGATTTACCATTTACCCATAATACACTGACTCTCCTTCATTTGCATGCCTTTGCAGACACTGTCCAATTAGGTTCCATCAAATTCTCAGGCTTTCTCATGCTGACTTTGATCTAGATTTTTTCCCTCCTCAGTCTCAAAAATCCCCCCCCCCACCCAAACACAAATGCATGCACGCACACACATGCGCTCTTTTTTGGTCTTTTCCTTGGTTCTCTTCTCTCCCTAAGCATTACCTCTTAGGCAACAGGCAGACAGATTTTAGATGAGTCACCCAGTATGTCTGATTCCATCAGCCTCCCTTCGTTTTCTTCCTTCCTTTGCTCATGCTCCATCATTTCTTTTAGCCTAAAAGGGCAACAGAGGGAGTGGCTTTGCTCAACGTGAACTCTTTCTCTTTGTTTTTTTTTCTGTCTGCTTCCATGTGCCATATTTAAGAGTTAAAAAAAAGTAAAATAGATTTTAAGACAACCACCATGTCTCCTTGGAAACCCCTGCTCCTTTTGGTGATAGAACTCTAACTGGAGTGATTTAAGGCAATATATAGAGGCACCACAGAAATGGGTGGAAAAGTACAAAAAATAAAAATCTTGGTGCAAAGTTACAGCAACAAAGGAGAAGGATAAGAGAGCTCAGTGCAAAAGAGAACAGAGACAGATTTTTAAACGAACTAAAAGACAGATGAGCAAGGACATTAAAGGCTTTAGACATTTACTCCATTTGATTTTCCTGAAGTTTGGTGCTTTTTCATTATCATTTTACTTTTTCTAATGAGGCCTCTATATTGCTGCAGGTCAAGCTGTTCAGAAGCTGAACTACTGGCTACTCAGACACAAATAAACTGACATAACCAGTGTCTCTACACACAGGAAGTGTGAAACCAGATTGTGCACCTGACTTACTTTCTTAAAATATAATTAGCTTGGATGTGCAACATGTAGCTGTCAAATGTTTCAAGCTGGCACTGCCATTTACTGACTTCTCTTGTTGAGATGTATTCAGAGTGTTTGTCAGCACCACATTAAAAGCACATGTAAATTAGACAGAAACTGCAGGTTGATGAGACATGTGAAATCTAAGCTTGTTTATTTTGCTAACTAATAGACGACTGCATATTAGCTCACAGAGCGGCACTCAAGCCTCTTCAGCAGATTATTAGGTTTACCCTTGCCTAGGGGGATTTTGTGTTTGGAATTTTAAGCTAAGCCATCTACCTCTAAGTTTCAGTATCAACAAAAAATAAATATGTCATACTCTTGTTTACTATGGTTGAAACTAATGATTGCTTTGGTACTCAACTAATCTGTCAGCTGCCTTCTTTTTTTGATTAGCCAATTTCTCAACTATTTTAATTTATTTCTGCTTCGTATTGGTTCACCCCATGTTCTTGGCTGTTTTACTGACAGTATATACCTGTATAAAGATAAATCAGTCATTTATGTCTGCTTCTGTTGTTGAAAATTGAAGCAATGATATCCTGTTTACAGGCTCTGCCATGTTATAGCTTTGGAACCAGAGTCAGCACACTTGAGACATGAAGCTGAAAAAGTCCTGCCTGCTCACTCACACACAAACATGTTTTTTATTTCTTTAACTTAGTTAATTATTTACAACTTAACATGGTAAAAAGAGAATATTATAACACACAAATGTAAGGTCAGAATTATGTGCATCAACAACAGACAGCCCCTGGGAAAAATTTATGAGGTGAAGAATTATGTTCCTTCTCTTTATTTTAAGCTAGTATTGAATCAAGTGGTGGTTGGTCTAGTGTGTCTTTTTCTTTACATACTGTATGTTTGATGGGTTTACCTGACTTGCTCACCAGTGAATGTCACCCTGATGACCTGTAACACATTTGAGTTTTAAATGGAAAAGATTTACCATATTAGTTAAGGTAAAAAAAAAGACTTCAAACCAAATTTAACTCAGTAAACAATTTGGAGCAATCTTGGGACACCTGTTAAAGTGTGTGTTAGGTGGGATGTTAATATCTATCCACCAGCTGAACTGTTGCTAAATATATTTTTTTTCCTTTTAGAGACAGAAACAGACTCAGAATACCCAATGTACTATGTCATTGGAGCCATTCTGTACAGAACATTGGGAAACATCTTACCTGGACCAATGTGAGTACCCCCCTCTCCTCACCATTATATCCCTTTATTCTTTATGTCTTTTACTTAACTAGAAAACAGACCTGCGCTTTGCCTCCAATGTATAGCTTTTTTCCCTGTGTTCATTTTTCATCACCATTATGTTTCCTTCATTCTTTTAATATGGTTTCAATATCCAACTCTCTGACTGTCTTCTTTCTTTACAAACTTTGTTTCAGCATGAGACAAAGTATTATTTGCCCCCTTTTTGCACTGTTCTATTTTTGGAGGTGTACAACAAGCTGCAAAAGAGAAGACAATGTAATGGGTCTTGCACTTGCCTAGAACTTGCAAAATTAGAAGTTAAGGAAATCAGGAGGTTGTCAGAAGTCCTGTGTGATATAGTGTTTGTTCTGGCCCTGGGCCCTTTTATTCAGGTCAGTGCTCTTGATTGTAGATGAGCTGGATCCTTTCAAACTATCTTTTTTCTCTGTAGCTCTGCTGCATGTTAATAAGTGTGGCCTTCTGTTCATTCTCGGGAACTCTTTTCAGCTTTTCTCCTCTCTCATTAGGATTTTTTTTATTGTCATGTAACTATTTTTACAAACTCACTCAAACATTCCTCCAAGCATTCGTTATGCAGTAAATGTGTGTTGGCTTTTTGTACATTCATTTATGCATGCTAGCTATCATACAGCTATAATAAATGGTCTATGTGTGTTTTATCTCACAGTCATCCTATGCTGATCAACTCCAAGATCCTAGCAGTGACAGTACGACCTGAACCACAGCCCAGTGAGCCAATGGTTGTGGTGGAGCTTTCATCACTTTTAAATGTAAGTAAAGAGAAAAGAAAAAAAAAATAGAAAACATACTGCTTACATTCAGTGCAAATATTGGCGCATATCAGGGAAAACCAGGCTTTTGTGCACCAGTGGGAATATTGTCCATCTTACAAATTTTTCAATCCACCACACAGAATTATTCAACACGACCACCAGAAAATTCACATATTTTCTTATTTACATCAAAGCACAGCAAAAATGTAAATTACTACATATGTAGCACTTTCCAGTGCAACGGTTTGCATTTTACTTCCAGTGTTTTTCTTTATTTTTACTTTGCACTAGTAGACTGAGCAGCTCTTGGCCATCAAAATAAATACATTTGTAGCTTAATGGAATCTTCTCATCCCGGCTGACCTGTGTTTCTCGAGTTAAGAGGAAACAGAAAGTGCTGCATACTATAATGCGTGTTTAGAGCTGGTCCAATTCAGTTGAACATTTGTGGACTTTTTTTGACTGTCTTATATTGTCTTCTGGTGCAAATTCATTGTATATTACAATTGATTCTTATTATAAACTATTGGTGGCGCATGTTTAATGAAAATGACTAAGTGGTGGTTTAATGAGAGGCATGGTTTATAACCTTAATAAGATGTAGGTTTCACTAGCTATTTTGCTTCAAAAAGTAGTTCATCATACTCAACTATCCTTACCTTTGCTGAATACTTTGCAAAACATCCTAGTAAAATCAGTTTCAGATATCAGCCATTTTCTAATGTACAACATACGATGTGGATTTAATAAAAAGAAAAGAAAATAATTTCATTTTCCATATCCTGACTGCCCATTTTAAACTGCTGACTCATTACACAAGGCAGTTTTTATTGATATGCCATAATATGTTGTACCTTGTATATGTGGTACCTTTCTGTTATTCTGTTTTTACCACTTTTGGCAAAAGAAAGGTTCTGCAGGCCAGGCACTCCCTGTCTAAATGAGGATGTCTTAATGCTGATCCTAGCATGCAGTGCACCGGAGGTTCTTGCTGAGGACAGGCACTTCTCTGGCACACAATGCAGCTTAAAGCTTGGGCAGAGACGGCATAGCAGATGCTCATGTGCACATAACCAGTTGCTATAAGGCCAATGCTATCCTACTCAAAAGGGTACTGCACAGTTTTAGTACTTCATTTCCTTAAGTTTGGGGATTTATAAGTGTTACGTTTTTTTAATAGAAAATGGGTTTCTTGACTTCCAACCTGCCATAGCTTTAAACATAGGGCATGCATCTTCAATATAACAATCAATGCAAAGCCACATCAGAAGGACTATAAGGCATTTGCTGGCCAGCTGTGGGATATATTATCTCATTGAGTAGGTCTCTTCCCTGTGGAACATTTCTGAAACACTTCCTACGGAAGACAGAAGGCATCCTTACCAGATGCCTACTTCAGCTGGCTCATTTCAATGTAGCAGAGCAGTAACTCTACTCTGAGTTCCTACCAAATTGTCAGATTATTTTACCCCATTCTTGAGGGTGAGTTCAGCCACTATGCAGTTCCAGCTTGGCTTCACAGCCTCCTTTTGGTCATTACCTTATGTCAATTTCAATAACTGGGAATTGTACAGCCAAGGCCACTGCCTCTGACTGTTGCCCAATCCATAATGCCTTGATGACACCTCCTGCTCATGGTTCCACAAAAAATAGATTACATGCATCTGTCCCCTATCAGACCCTATGAATAAAGGCCACCACATGCTCACTGACAAGACTCTTCCTCGACCAGGCTCCAGGGAAAGGCCCTGTCTGGTATCTTTAGATCTTAGATCTTAGATTTAAAAAGCAGACCAACTCAGTCAGAAAGTCCAACTTCAGCTGAAATTGTGAAGTCAAGGCAAGTTGTTCTTTTCTTTGAATACATTTGAAATAGTAATTCATGCTTTCATCAGTTCCAGATTTGACTACTGTAAAGCTTTAATGATATTGACTAGTCCCACCAGTCTGGCAATCAGTTAGTCCTCTATATAGGGCTGCTCAGCGCTTGACAGATAGAAAAAATAATCCACTCACACTGGTTTTGACCTCTTTTCACTGCCTTCGAGTTTGTTTTAAAATAAATTTCAAGATACTGACATATTTCTTATACATTGACTGATTCCACCTTACATTATTAAATTGTGGCAGTTGCACAAATTAACAAGATTACTCAGACCATCAACTCAGTTACTTTTGGATTTTCCAAATAAAACCTTGGATTGATCCTACTTTTGATGTGAGCCCCAAGACTTAGAATAGTTTATCCCTACAGGCTAGAGTGGCCATTGACCCAACAGCTTTTAAAGCATTGGTTAAAACTGATTAATTTTCCTTGAGTTTTAATACCTAGCAGAATTGGATGCTTCTTTTTTATCTTAGTTTTTTAATATCTTCTGTGTTTTATTTTGTGCCTTATGATAAAAAGTTTATTATGTTTTTTATTTTAGTTTAGTTTTATTGCCTTGTTTTTAACTTAGTAAATTTTTATGTGGAGTATATTGGTCAACAGGATTCTGTTTTTAAAGTGCAATGTAAGTGCATTTGATTTGATTTGGTTTCCAGGTGAGGGTTTTAGTTTCCTTGACAAATACATCTTAGGGGTTTAACAATCATGCTTTAACCGGCCCTTCTCCCAGAACCAATTTACCCTGGGAGACCCTACCGGGGACAAATTTTAACACAGAAGAGAAACTCTCACCCCGTCAAGGTGACAATTCAGGGGGTTGAGCTAGATGAGGTTTTGATGGGAGGCTGGTCTTGCATCTCTGCTTAAGCTGTTGCCACCCTGATTGAGTCCCAGATAAGTGGCAGAAGTTGGATGGATGAACAGCCCTTATTTCCTCACAAAGTTATATCAAAATTTTAGCAAATATTCTTGATGAAGGAGACCCTAAAAAAGACTACTAAAAAAAACGGTCTTAGAGGAAAGCAGATAAGTAATGACCTTGGTGGCCAATCCATGCATGAAAATAATGCATAGTGCACTTTAGACGATTTTGTGAAACTTTGAGCATGATGACCCCTGGCATTGTCATCTTGGGAAATGCATGTGCCGTCAGGGAAGACAAAAAAATCTATTGATGGAAAAGCCTGGTTGTTGAGTATATTAAGGTACTCAGCTGACCTCCTTTTTGGAGTGCTTAACATCTCTGAAACCAGACATGACCAACCTCAGATCACAACACTGGCTCCACAGGCTTGTAGAGGCACTAGAAATTGTGAGTGCATTACTTCAACTACAGCTCTTCTCAACCTAACATTTAATTTACTCTGGAACAAGATTAATCTGCACTCATAAGATCACAATTCATTTTTACATTATTCTAGATTCAATTTTTCATACTTCTCATTAAATTAAAGTCCCTTTTCCCCCAATTAGTCTGGGTGATAATTGTTTTTTTTTTTTCTAGATGCTCAATTATTTTGTCTGAGTATGTTCAGGCCTTTTTACATTGTGTTTGTCAAAATGCTTTTACTTTAACTACCATTAATAGGAGTTCAGATAAAGGCCTTTTGAAATTAGAATTTCCTCAAAGTTTAAATGGATTTCTGCATCCATTTGTGTCACAGAATATGCTATACTTTAAGGCTGTCATTTTAATGTTTAGTTGTTGAAGCTGGGCCCATTATTGCAGGCAGTAAGCAGCATATACATTGGGAGGCTTGATTACTGAGGACACGCAGGTGGGTGAAACAAATGAACAACAGAGGCAATAAGCCACCAAATCAAGACAGCAAAATAGGGCTATTTCACAGCTGATGTTTTGACTTGAAAAAGTAGGGAAAACACGTGGATTATTGAGGGACTGTGAACCCAACCACATCCATGCATTCACACCTGGACATTCCCTAAATGTCTGTAATGCAGAAAGTGGCACTGTTAGTAAACCTCCTAATACATTAAAATGCATTCAGCCCAGGACACATATTAAACATAAGAATATTTGGGTGAGTCATACCAACTTCTTTTTTAATGGTAAGGGATCGGATGTAACATTACAGTATGTGTTCATTCCGTGAGTTTTTGTAATACATGAGAAATTTCTGCCATATTGACCATGTTTTTAGCACCCGGCCCATTTTGTATTTCCTGATGTGCTTCTTAATTTTTTTTACTGCTTTATAACCCAAGTGTGCTTAGGCTTAAAGTCACAAACTGATGACCAGACATTCTCCTTCAGAGTTTATTGATAGGTGACAGAATTCATGGTCCCCTCAATTACAGCAAGTTGTTCAGGTTTGGAAGCAGCTAAACAGCCCCAAACATCAGTGGAGATTTACACTATAGGTGTGAAAGGTTTTCACCATTGAGTTTGAGAGGGTTTTGCATGTGTGTATGCACGACAGAGGTTCACTAAAGTGCATGTGTGTGGTATTCTGCATAGTGGATAGAGATAGTAATTAAGTCTATATGTATGCAAGTTAATCTGGAAAGATGCCCCTGTCGGCCCCTCTTGTCTGTAGTAATAAGCTGTATTTTATTGGCTTTACGCAGTGTAGAATCATTCAGCTGCTTTAACCATAGCACAGCAATTCAGAGGAAAGTGTGCAGGGTCATGTCTTCACAGAGAGGACATCTGCTCCAGTCAGACTCCATCGTTATCCCCGCTGCCCTAATTTGTTTGTGTCCTTAATGATGAGTACTACGCAGGAGGCACAAAAGCCACATGTCCCTGTAGCAGACCAGTACAACATATGCCATTTGTCTCTGTGCACCCGTTCTTTTTAGCCATGCATATTTTTTTCCCCAAGAAGACAAATCAAGGTTTTATTTTACAGACCCAAGCCTTAGCTTGTTCTTTAATGTCTCTGTCATTTAGAGGGTTACTTTCATCAATGAAGGGCATTATACCGATCGCTCCATTTCATTTTCTAAATCTATAATTTCTGATATGAAGTGGAAGGATTTTAAGGAGCCTCGGACCACTGCGGTCATGTTTGGTTACATTAGCTCAATTCATCTGATTAGCTTAACATATTCACAGCCAATATTCATCACTACATGTGGTGTTGAGTACCTTGAAGGGAAATGTCTGCCACTTTGAAGAGAAAAAGAAGGCCTTTAAGGGTAAAAGCTGTTACTGCTGTCAAAACAGGCTTCACCTATGATGAGGCATCATTTGAGGAGACAATGTCACTATACAAGGTATCTGAGCTAAAGAGGAGGCATACATTGAGTACACAAGTGTCACTTGTGCTGTAGCAAAGATGACACCCTGTGATTGATAACTGAATGCTAACAGAGCTGCCATGCTAATGCGTGCCCAGGGACATCTAACGTGGGTGACGGCTGGCTGCGTGCACAGCAGAACAAAACACTTTCATCCATCAGTCCTCGTCATCTTTTCTCAGATGCCGAGTATATGAACCTTACATCATCCGTCCCCTTTCAAGTCCAGTCATGGATGCACTGATTCTTAATAGAGTGATCCTGTGCTGTTCAGAGAGGAACATGTGATGTTGCCGTCAGTGGAAGAAATCACTACATTACTAGCTTAGATGTGCTTTTTGTTATTTCTCTTACCTATTTAAAACAAAGTAAATAAGTTGGCTTTTCAATCTGGAGAAAAGGATTTCATCAAATTCTCCTCAGGCTGGAGTAAGTTTTCTTTCTGTGTTCATCTTCTTTTTTATTTGTAAAAGACAGCAGCCTGACTATTGAACTCCTGTTATAATACCTTTTGCCATTAGGAGGAGCTCAAAGGCAAAGTGCCTTATGCCAGATTTAGTAAAGATCAACAAGCTGAAATGGACTAGGATCCATTTTCCTTCACTGTAAATGTGTGACATTTCAGGTCTGTGTACTCAGATACATCCCCCCTTACTCTATTAAAGGGAACTACCATATATAGGTTACTTCTCTTAAACTGATTAGAAGCTCTTTTTTCTTTTAGCTCCAAAGTCCTGCAGTAAGATGTTTAATTCTTTTTTTTCCTTCAGAGAAATGTAAGAATCAAATCTTTGAGCACGCAACCTAAGTTCAAGCAAAAGTTGAAAGGTTAGAGATAATCCTTTAAAATATAATTAGTTCAGGGACTACTTAAGATCTCCAGTGGAAACAGTTGTGATGAGTCAGTTAAACCTATTGATCCCCTGATTGATTCACTGATTGAGTCATAGTGAGTCTTCCTTAGCCACCATGTGTCACTAAACTTTGATTACAGCATGATTCATCTGCCACTTGATCCACAGCTATTGGCTTGCAGCTCCAGCAAGTTGATGAATTGAGGGAAAGCTGATATCGCATCATGTTTTGTCTACTTTAGAGAACTGTTTGATTTTCTTTTATTTGTCTGATTGTAAGAGGTTTTAGACCATTTCCAAAATCTAAAGGAGCTTTTATACACTGAAGGAGACTAAACTGACCATGTTTCACTGCTTCACAATTGCAATCATAATCGTTTTCCAGTGTAGGTGTTCTTTAGTAAAGAATTTCAAAGCTTTTCCACTGAAGTAGGTTTGTTTTTTGTGTTCAAGACATGCCTTCATTTGTAGCTTTCCAGTCTTAAATCCACATCTCACATACCTCCATTCTTTCTGCTGCAGCAGCAGCTATTTGCTGTACTGTGGTATGACAATGATTCTTTTGCCATCGCTCCCACCGTTCATCTCAATCCTTCTCTTTCATTGTCTGTTTACTTCTCTCCATCGCCCATGCAGCATCACTCTTTGTCCTCTGGAAACAAGCTACTCTGTCGTCTCCCTCTTCTGCCGCCTTCCCTCTCACTCATCCTCTCAACTGGCAATAACAGCTTATCTTCTCCTCCTTCCCCTCTTCTCTCCTCTATCTTGCAGGGTACATCAGATCCTCAGTGCGTTGTCTGGGACCATGGCAACCCGTAAGTTGTACTTAATGAATAACTGTAGCGTGTGCATGTTTATCTCTGCTGTGATGTTTATCTCATGTGTGTGCTCATGCCCAGCTGGACTCATTCCAATTATGAACCAAGTGATCAAATGAAAACCTCATTGTTATTGTTAGTTAAGTCACACAGAAAAAGAAAACGGGGGAGGGGGTAGGCGATTATCACCTATTCACTGCTAAGAGTTCACCTGTAACATCACTCACATTCTCAGGAGATTTTCTTTTCTTACCATCCTCTTTTTCTTTTTTGCTTTCTGCATTTATGGTTTTCGGACCATGTTGGCAGTTTAATTTGTTGTTTCTTTATTCTACTGTGAATGTTACTTTAATCTAAATAATCGACTGGTTTTCTGTCAGGATCCTGAAGTGTTAGCTTCTGTCTAATGGGTTTTCTCTAATTTATCTGAATCAGGTCAGAGACAGTTTGATTTTGTTTGTTCTGAATAGTGGACCAGCTAGTGAACAAGATAATGTAAACTAGCCCAATTGATCCAACTGATATTGCCATTAATCCATATTGTGGTTGTCAGCTTTGTCACTGACAAAGTGAAATGTTTTGTAACAATGAAGGCTTTAGTTTCAGAAAAGGGAAACCAGTGAGTTAGTGCTGGATGTTTGCAGGTACATATTGTATTTATACCATATACTCAAAATAATTTTTGATACCTGACTATTACAACAACATGCTCTGTATGACATTGGATTGAATATTTTAATTTAATATTGATATTAATATTTAATATTTCCTCTTTTTCACTGCAATCACATCTTCTATCACATGTTTTTTCTTCTTCTTGACTATATGGTCAAAGATGAAGAGTTATGATTGTTAAGAGTTCCAAACATTGTGATTTTTTTGTCTATCAGTGAACAAGACCCTGTTGGAACATACTAGAGCAGGGGTGCCCAAAGTCAGGCCTCGAGGGCCACTATCCTGCATGTTTTAGATGTTTCCCTGTTTCAACACACCTGATTCAAATGAACAAGTCGTTAACAGGTTACTGCAGCACTTGTTGAAATGCAGAGGATTAGAATCAGGTGTGTTGAAGCAGGGAAACATCTAAAACATGCAGGATAGTGGCCCTCGAGGCCTGGAGCTTGACACCCCTGTACTAGAGTGTATGACTGGTGTCTGTCATTGGATGTGGTGTGAGATACACTGTAGAGAGGTCACCGGTCCATCACAGAGAGTGAAATAAAATAACATCACAACATTTGATGAAGGTTGAAATCTGAAAAAGAATGATAGAAATATTCAATTGTGAGGCTGAGTGTTGTGAAGGGAAACAAAAATATTATGATTTATTGTTTAAGTCAACAGGTCAATCTTTTTGTCTTTTAATGACTCTGTTGGAACTAACTAAAAGGTTCCTCCTATTAATCTTTTCTGATCTTTAGTTTGACAAGTATTTACTTGTTTAAAACAGGAGCATTATTTTTCAACAGCGACACTTAAACTGCTTCTTTGTCCATTGACATTTGGGTCTTCTCATTGAAGCAGCAGAATTTGACTCCATTAGTGCTTTGGATTATGTTAAAATAATGAGTTTTTTATTTATTATTCCTAATTGGTCCATTTTGAGCAGTACTACTTGATGTTTTACTGCAGCTTCAGAAGGTGGCTTTATAAAACTAAATCTGTAGCTACCCAGTTTATTTATTTCTTTTGACTCAATATTTTTATCTATTTGATTTTTCCAATTCAGTCATATTTTCATTTCTGTTCCTCGTATTTGTTATGTTTGTTTGACAGTAGTTTTTACTTATTTAAAAGACATGTTTCAGTATCAGATGAGTTGCTCTCACTCTGCTATCACCTGTCAGAAATAACCAGTTGAAAATTTTTTGAAAGTTTATGAATGCATTCATGCTCAGCTCCGCCTCTTCAGTCGATCTTCAGTCATAGTACATACTTGTGGAATACCTCTGTGTAAGTGCTGGTCTACTAAAACAGATCTTAACTCTAATAAGGTCTAAATAAAGCCTTTGAGTAAACTAAGTCCATTAAACAGCTGGCCATAATTCTCTAGAAATCCATTTTTACTTTTCTCTCTTAACAAATTTATAAAAAATTGGCTCCACTTTTAGCTTTTCAGCTGTACTTCTTCTCTTAGAATAAAAAATGGTGTAATTGGATATTACTGAAATAAGGCTGACAGAAAACTCATTCAAAATCCACTGCACCTAGTCTAAATTAGTTTATCTATGAAAAGTTTTACCATGTTTTTACATCTTATATCTTATATCAATTCTTATATCAAAATATATTGATGTCCTTTTCACTTCCAAAGTGTCAATTGTCAAATTTTCATTGTGTTTAAGGAGCGAGGAATATCAAAGTGCATGACTGTATAGTGTCATCTCTCCACCCCACCCCACCCCCCCCCACCCCCCCACCCTTTTAGATGAGGACCAAGTTTGACAACCTTTCTTCACAGGGTAATTTTACAGTACCACTCATTTTCTAAAACTTAGGTGGTAGAAAGTAAGTGACAATGTTTAAATACCACTGGGCCATTTCTGAGTGAACTAAATTTGGCATAACAAGGCTTACATGTCGATTATTATACCCACATCCTGAGGCACTACTCATTCTAGGTCATCATCTCACTGCACTTTAATTACTGCAAACCACTTTGGTGCACATGTTCTAAAAATGCAACTTGAACTGAAGATACTGAAATCTGCAAAAAACATTTTGGAACAATAATGTTTTATTCCATGTTAATAAAACTTACTGGCAAAAATGTAACAATTTTTTAGCTATTATGATCTGAATTATTAGGGTGGCGTTATACTGTACCAACACATTCTCACTCCCAACTCATCCTATATGGACACTTGGTCAGGCTCCCTCTGCTTCACATATTGACATGCCGGGTACCCTCCTTTTGATGTTTTATGACATGCTGGTTTGTACTCACCCGGGTGCAGTTGTCTTCCGATGACGTTTGTGACATTGATTTAATATGAAGGAGAATTAAACTTTACAAAAACCATTTTTACTCATGTAATATCAAAACAAAACACTACCCAACACCTTACTTGCACATTAGACTTTTTATTGCTAAAAAATAAACAGAAATTAACTGTCTATTTTTTAGCAGTAGCTCAGAAGGTAAAGTAGGTGGTCTTGTAACTGGAGGGCCACCAGTTCAAATCCTGCTCCCCCCAGAAAAAGACTGCTTTTCCGTTGTGTCCTTAGGTAAGACACTTCACCCACCTTGCCTGTTTAGCTGTGGTCAGAGGGCCTGGTGGAGCCTGGCAGCCTCTGTCAGTGTGTGTCCTAAGGCAGCTTTGGCTACAATATGTGTGTAGTTTACCACCACCAAATGTGTGAGTATGTATGTGAATGGGTGAATGACAAACTGTAGTGCAAATAGCTTTGTGTCCTTTGACTCGAAAGGTGCTATACAAGTACAAGCCATTTACCATTGTGCAGCCTTGTCCATAATTATATATCTCAAGCCTGGAATGTGTCATATGTTTTTACTAGCCATTCATTTGAGCCATTTAATTACAAGTTAACTGTGAAGCTACAATTTGATGCATATAAATAAAACAGTGGTATTTATGGGTGACAATGTTCTGCCTGTTAAAGAGACACCTACATTTGTTTCTTTTTTACGTCATATTTTTTCCAAGTTAAATGTGCAATATGTAAGAATTAGACCTTGTCGTCAAATTGGTGCAGTTCATGTAGAAAAACAAAACCGTCCGCTGTCATCCACTCACCCACTTCCCTTCCTGGTTTTTCTGCCGGGTTGCTGGTGCTAATGTTGATCCTCATTTTTTTCTCTTGTATTTGTTCAATTTTTGGGAAGGATCCCGTGGTTTCTTAGGTTTACTACAAGTTACCTTAGGGCCGCTTCTTTTATTGGCTCCCATTTCGTCCACAATGCTGCTATTCTTTGCTCCTGGTCGTCGAATTGCGACTGCTTATGTTGAACACTGTTATGGAACCAGGAAGTCTGGATGTGGGATAGCGATTGCAAACAATTATTCCGTCCTGGAACAGCGCTTTTTTAAATGACATAAACTGGCAACTACCCAGCTGTATGAGATCGAAATCTTGTATAATGTAACCTTACTTTCAACATCATTAGGACATTGGACTGCATGTGATTGTTTCACTGTAAAATTCTTACATATTGCACCTTTAAAGCTCATTGGAAAGTTTGTAAATACTACTCATACTAGTTATCAACCTCTTACCTGTTATAGTTGGTAGTTGAATTTTAAAAAAATATCTAGTTATAGATCCTCACTACTTGTTACAAAAAAGTAACTAAGTTAGTAACTGAGTTACTCTACAAAAAAAGTAACTAGTTATCTGAGAACGGAATTGACTGTGTTACTCAAAAAAAGTGGCACTATATAAAAAAATTTTGATCTTTTTTGAGAAGGTTTCACAAGTCAGTGGAAATGAGTAAAACAGACAAGTACAGTAAGTGTAATTAACTTTCTGAATTTATTGCAAATAAACAGATAGCCAAAGATTTGTCCTGCACTTTAGGTAATATATTTAAAAAATAAAAAACATGTAAACAAGATAAAGTGGCCCTGTGATGGACTGGCAATCTGTCCAGGGTGTACCCCGCCTCTCACCCAATGAACGCTGGAGAGAGACACCAGATCCCTGCAACCCTGAACAGGAACAAGCAGGTTCAGAAAATGGATGGATAGACAATATAAAGTGTGCTGGTAGAAACTAAAGTATTCTTCTCCTTGACCTCAATGTATTCGAAGTAGTGCTTATATTGCCACCTTGGAAAAGACAACCTTCCTTCAGACTGCTCCAGACTGGCCATTTCTGTTAAACTCTGTTAAAGGTTTGCGAGGGGGTGCGCACATGTCCTTTTTGATGGCTCTGTAGACGACCATGAAACATGTGACTCGTCCTTATCCAATCGTAATCGCTTATCTCTTAACCCACCCAGCCTCCCCCCTGTGTGTGTGTGTGTGTGTGTGTGTGTGTGTGTGTGTGTGTGTCTAGCCAGCAATGTGTTCACGTTAAGCAGTTTATTTTACCAATTCATAGTGAGACACTGCAATTCATGTTCACTAATGACAATGGTGTTGTAATGCTGAAAAGTGTAATTAATTATATTATTCTGTTACTCAAAATCCAACCACATTGTGTAATGCCATTGCTTTAAAGTGCATTATTCCAAACACTGTACCTAAGTGCATTGCTGAAGTCTCAGATCTTTAAAAAATGCAAAGCCATTCAAATTAAGATTTTTATTTTTTTAATGAACGACCACACTGTTGTTGATTTTGCATTACATAATTATTCAGACAGAAATATAATGCGCCTGGAAACCCCCACTTCAATTCAAAAGATCTGAATTATTGCTTTAAGTTGAACAGCTCAGTTTTAAGAAGTTAAACAATAAGTGCGTCAGCCAGAACACTAAGTTTGACATTTATCAGCTAGTGTAAACAAACTCTCAGGTACAATTAACACTTTTAGTTGCTTCATATTTGTGTTTAAGCGAAAACTAAAATAAAATGTAACACTAATGCATTGTTTTATTAGTTCTGTTCTTCTTTCCTTGAGCTAAACATGTCAAAAAAACACTGGAAAGAGTTCAGGGGTCTCATTTATAAAACATTGTGTAGAATCCCTACTAAAAGTGTACGTACGACAAAAACAAAAAGTTTGCGTATGCCAAAAAGATTTCCGATTTATAAAACCATGCGTACGCACAGTTGTAAGCAATTTCCCCTTTATAAATTACACTCTTCCTGGAGGTTTGCATACGTGAATGTGGCTCATGTCCCGCCCTGAACACGCCCAAAACATGCCATATAAGATCAATGCAAAGTAGGACATGAATATTGATGCATATGAGGAAGACGGGACATATCGCAACTAAACAAAAAAACAAGAAGATAAACTTCACAAATTAAAGTGTTAGTGGGTGGCAGCGTCTGCAATGCAGACTGTCAGTGCAGCTGACAGGATGGTGTACGGTCTTGTGTCAGAGAAGGAGGGCGACACCAACCTCACAGAAACAACAAATAAACCCGGTAAAGCACCTTTTGTAATATGTGGCTAAGTTAACAAATGTTAGCATGTTTTGAGGAGACAGACTAATATGTTGTGTCTTTTCAGCACTTCCACACTCGGTAAAGCCCGCAGCGCATCCAGTGGTCGGGTTCTGACTGAAGCTGTGATACAGACACAGAGAGACTCCATCAGCGCTATTAATTCCGTGACCAATGAATTAAAAGAAATAAGGATTGTGTTTTGCGACATGGTGACAGCTGTTGGTGCCTTAAATGATACATTCAAAACATGAAATGAACCTTGTCGTTGTCAAATGCCGCATACACCCTCAGACCCTTGTTCCCTTAGTAAAGTCTTCCTGTTGAGGAGGAGGCCATTCATTTTATGTATTTCTCTTAGTATTGAAAACTGTTTTTAGGAGAGCTACTGTAAGCAATATAGATATAATTGCTGTTCTGAATGTTTATAATAACATGAATCTGTAATTAATGTTTGGTGTGAGGTGAAATGACGTGTATGAGAGGAGTAATATGCAGTCTGACTGCAGTTCACCACTTCATCAACTGCGTCGTTGATTCCCCTCATCTCCAAAATGTCTGTATGCATCAGAGTTGGCGTACAGGTGCGCACGTTTTCAAATCAAGTTTGTTTTTTATAAATCACAACTTTTGCTTTGAAAGTGGCGTATGCTACTTTCAGGCCCCATTTATAAATGATACCCCAGGAATTTAAGATGAACTCAGATCACAGAAATTATTGTAGAATTTCAGGAGTTGCTATATGTTTATGATTTTGTCATTGTGTTTGTTAGGGGAACTCATTAATATAACAAGAAATGAAAATACAACTTTCATGGCGACACGGTTAAATATTCCACGAGTTAGTGTGCCATGGGGAGGGATTGTTTTGTCACTCACATCAGGTTCATGTTAATCAAAAGTGCAGTTATGGTATCAGCTTTTCTTACTAAATATGCATGTCAATGCCACTGAGTTTTACATGAAAATAATAACTGGAGACAGATTTGACATACGATACTTGGGCAGAGCAAATGGATTTTGATAACAGTTGAATTTGTTAGCAGGCCTCTCTGTTTACTGTGACAACAAGACTGATGGCAGGAAACAACTGTGGTCAGCTCAGCCTCTCCAGTGGGACCTCATTCATTTTCCAGCTCTGGACCACCGCCCTTCAGTGACCGAAAACACACACAAAGCCTGTGCAGGTTTGCAGTGAGAGGATAAGACTTTGCAACTTATCAAGCCGCCTCTCTTTGTCAAAGTGGGAGAGGAACAATGTTGGGCAAAGTCAATTAACTAGCTTGCAGAATACAGCTGCAATCAAATTAAATTTGCAGACATGACGAGGGCAAAGAGCCAAAACAGAATATAAAGTGGAAACAAGGCAGTGATGTCGAGCCACATATCACAGCTGGGGGGTATGTGGAAAGGATCCAAATATGCACAGACACAAGACAAACACACATCCTGACTACAACATGGCTTATACCGTCAGGTGTATGAATTATTCTGATGTACTCTTGCAAGCTGTGAGAAATTACAGCAAAAATCAGATGAAGCACATAATTTAAATACACGTGCACAATTTTCTGTATAGTGCGTGTGCCATACAGAGACAGGCAATATTTCAATCCTCCTCCATTGTGTCGAGCAGATGATCTCGTCTGGAGCTTGGCATGGGTGCAAAGTTGATACGGACAAAGAACATGTTGTATGAAGCAGGCGTTTGTTTGCAGGAAGATATCAACCGCTCTCTCTGCTTGGCTGTCTTTCTGACTGAGTCACTGAGCTTTGAGGTTGAGCGGGAGGCAGACGAGAGGTGGAGAATGCACAGATAGCAGAGTGAAGGGGAGGGCAAACACAGCAGCAACAGAACCAGACAGCAGCGGAGAAGAAGATAGGAAAAATAAATAAATATTGGCATTCCGTAACCACTATATGGAAGCTAGATTGTGTATGTGCTGATGGATCTCCATTTGAACCACAGAATATATACATATAACATGCACACGTATATTTTGTTTGTTTTTTGCTCAAAGGCTTAAATCTTGAAAGCCCATCGCCATTTATGTGACCAACATGCATGTTTTTCAGTTGCTCTGTTAAGAAATCCAAAAGGTATTTTCATGGGTATATCCTTCTCTCATCTGGCTGTGTTGGCCAACAGTTTGTGGTGCTCACAGATCATTTCAGTATTTATGTGTGAGTGATTATTTATTTATTTTGCCCCTAACAGGGCCATATGTCTGCACCATCTGTGCGCCCAAATTGTTCAGCCCGACTTCCAGTTTTACCCTGTGTTCATTTCCCCTCAACCAATCCTCAATCAGTTTTCAAATGTCTTTCTGACTTTAAATATGTTTAGCTCTTATAGGAGTAGTTTAAAAAACTGGATGTTCAGGTTGGAGAAGGCAAATGCGACATAAAACCTGTATAACGTGCCAAAATCAGAAATACACAAGAAATTTGACCTAGTCACCAGTGGTGGTAGTACATCAAGTATCAAAACATGAGAGATTACACAAACCCATCACTCATAGAGATATAAAGATGTTTTATTCTAGCCAATGAGCATGACAGTTAGACCTTGACTCTGCACCCAACCATTTCTTCAAAATCTTCCTTCCTCATATGTTTTCTCTCTCTTCTGCGAGAAATGTTGATGCATGTTCAGCTTGTCTTTTCTGCAAATCCAGACCTTGTTTCTGGCATCTCCAAGCTATGACCCTCCCTCAGCCTCGGTGTGAAATATCAGAGTGAAGCCACACAACTGATACTCAAACACACACATACAGTACATACCGTCAATATGCTGTGAAGAAGTCCATATCACATCTCAAGTGCATTATAGATCACTGTAGCTCAGTTAGATTCCTGAAGGATTCATCAGCGGCAATTAAATATGCATGACTGCGTTATTCAAACTTTTAGTTATGCATCACTCTTGCATTTACATCAAACTAAACCTGCTGTCAAACAAATGTCAGAGATGAAAATTGCATCACTAGCAATGAACCATGGGCTTAGATTTAAAAGCTACTTTAAAACATAAAGGAGATAAAATGTGAAATGCACTGAATTTCAGATGGACAGATGCAGAATATCTAGTTGGGGCTCATTTAATCATATATATCTAATCCTTGGTAAGTGTCAGCTTGATTGGTGAATAAATGGTTAACAACCCCATTGCTTCATATAAGCACCATAGCTTAAAGACCTGGTGTGCAGTGCAACTAGCTCTAGCACTGTCAATCTGATTGCTTTTGGCTGAGATTAATTTGTCCCTGCCATTATATTTGGCTCTGGAAGGTCTCAACCTTTACTGTGTCAAAGAAGATTAAAAGGCATTTTTTCCTTCATGCTGCCAACAGAAAAAACAAACAAGCTGGGCTCAGATCTGGCCAAAACATAATGTAATTTGTATTACTAAAAAGCACAATGTCCAGTTTTGCTGTAGCAGACATTTTTATCTTTCATGTTAGTGTTTTTACTGTCAAAAGCATTATGCACCTCTCAAATAAAACCAGCAAATAGGTCATTCAAAAAGAAACATAAATACACATGTGTCCTTCTTGTATAAAATTTTTTGAGGTATAAAGTCAAATGTTAATTTGAATTAAATTGAAAAATTTGAGTTTTGCTCATATACGGAATGCAGCTGTCATTTTCAATGGTTATGCAGTACTGGTATGCAGGGCTCTAAATTAACACCCACCAACCAGCCAAAATATGGGTTAAAATGTATTTTGGTGGGTACAAATAAAAATTTACCTGGCACTTTGGCCCGTGATGAATATGTAACCCATGTCACATGACCATACACCTCATTTCCCCACCTAATCATATGAGCCACTCCTTATTTGCTGTCTCCTTTCTGTGGCAAAAATAAGTCCCCAAATAAGCCTATGAAGTGATACGACTCCTGTTAGCATGCAAACCTTGGTCTGCAGTGCGTCTAAAAACCATTTCCCATAAAATATCTCTAAAACCCTCACATTTAACTCCGTGGTAAGTTTCTTTCTGTACTATAACTGAAGTTATTAGGTTCAATTTGGACCTCATGAAATTTTTTTTTGTTTGTTTGTTTTGCAACTGTGACAGGAACTCTTTTGAAAATGTGAGTGTTTTGAAACACTAAGTTTCATCTAAAGTTGTAAGCTAGCATAAACAGACAGCTCTCAGTGGCAGGGAGGGGCGGGAGGATCCTCCGTGTCAACAGTTCCGCCCACAGTGCAGAGGTCAATTGCCAATGAGCTACTACTACTATACAGAAACTATTTCCTGGAAAATGGCACTGGTTTTGTGATTTTTGTGTGAAAATGCCACAATTGTAATTTAAAGACCACTGAGAACATTTTAAAATACGTAGGTCAAAAGTTGATGATTGGAGTGGGTCTTTAAGCTTAAAAACTCAGTGCGTAAACTATGTGCACTTTATTTGTTTGATACATGATAATGTATTCTTTAATTCGACTATGCTGTCGTAAAGGTGCAATTTGTAAGAATTAGACCTTGCCGTCAAATCGTTGTCCCACAGTTTCATGTAGAAAAAAAAAAGTCTCCTCTCAGCCACTCACACCCTCCCCTCCCTGAATTTTCTGCTGGGTTGCTGGTTCCAGTGTTGATCCTCTTTTTGTTTCTCTTGTATTTGTTCAGTTTTTGGGAAGGATGCCGCTTTAGGTTTACTACAAGTTACTTCAGAGCCACTTCTTTTACTGGCTTCCATTCAGTCCACAGTGCTGCAACTCTTTGCTGCTGGTCGTTGTGGAATTGCAACTGCTTGTGTTGAAAAGTTGGCAACCTTGCAGGCTCAAATGTGATTCGCTATGGAACCAGGAAGTCTGGTAAATGGTAAATGGCGTGTACTTGTATAGTGCTTTACTCAGGTCCTACGACCCCCAAGGCGCTTCACACTACAGTTTTTGTCATTCACCCATACACACACACACACTCACACGTTTGGTGATGATGAACTAGACACATGTTTGTAGCCACAGCTGTCCTGGGACACACACTAACAGAGGCGAGACTGCCAGACACTGGCGCCGCCGGACCCTCCGGCCACCACCAAACAGGCAAAGTGGGTTAAGTGTCTTGCCCAAGGACACAACAGTCTTTTTCTCTGGGCAGAGCAGGGATTCTAACCTACGGTTACCAGACGACCCGCTCTACCGCCTGAGCCATGGCTGCCCCATAAGGAAGTCTGGACAAGGAATAGTTATTGTTAACAATGATTCCATCATGGAACAGCGTTTTTAAAATGACAAAAACTGGTTACCACCCAGCTGGCTGAAATTGAAATCTGTTCTAATGTCACTTTACTTTCAACATCAGTGGGACATTAGACTGTTGTGGGAGTAGTTCACTGTAAAATTGTGCAACATGGAACTTTTTCATAAAAAGCAATATGTTTAACAACATTATTATTATTTATACCACAACTACCTTCAATTTTTATAAAATACAACAAGAAAGTGTCACTCAGAGCGTGAAGTATACAAAAAACTGTTTAGAGCCAGCAGACGGTTAAAAATACAACTCTGACGACCGGCAGAAAGGGAGGGGGAGATGTAAGTCGCATTCTACCAAGCAGCACCATGTCTGAACAAACCCCACGTTTACCAAAACTCCACTGGTTAAGTAAGTACTACGAACCAAAGTAAAAAAATAACCTGAGGCCGAAGAAATGGAAAAACCCGCAAACTGAGTGACTGAGGGAGAGACAGAGAAAGAGAGAGAGTGCGCGCTGTTCTCTTCTGAGTGTTGCGTATGAGTGAGCAGAGCGGCACACAGCACAATAAATCAGAAACGTGTGTAGAGGAGGGGCGCTGTCGCAGAACACAGACACAGTCAGCTATGAGCAATGAGAATTTTTATTCAATCCAAACACAGATAATGACACGTATTTATTCGTATCATATTCGGAATTGCCAAAAGTGCTTTATCTGTACCGGATACTCGTTTCAGTATCTGGCTCATCCTTACTTTGGAATTTTATTTACATCTACCAGCCAACAGCGCAGGCACCATTTGTGGGTTGCCTAATACGGTAAATAGTCTGTAATGGTGCGTTCACACCAGCCCAACCATCAACTTCATAAGCGGCAAGTTTATATGTAAAGTCTATGGTGGACGGGCGTCAGACAGACGTCAACGGCTCTGCGGCGCTTTGTGAGCATTATGATCAGCAACTTTTCAAGCTCTTCTAGCGTTTCAGGCGTTGATGCTTGAAAAGCTAGAAAAGCTCAAAGTTCAGCTAGCTGAACTTTTGACGTTCATAATGCTCTTGAAGCGGCATGTCAACCAATCAGAGCATCTCATCGTAGTGATGTAAGACGTCACAGCACGTAGCCGGAAAGAAGCGGGATTAGCCAAAATGGAAGATAAATTAATCTCATCCAAACGTAGCTCCTGGAGCAAATGGTTAAACTCACCAAACTCAGAACGCATCTGAAGAATGGGGTGTATCCACAAACGGCGCTGATGCACCCGACGTCGACGTTGTCTAGATCTATGAAGTAAATAAATCCTAGCCACTGTCTCAATATGATCAGCCATAGCTCCGAACATCCGATAACAAAGGAAGCCCTGCCTTCGCGCTCTTTTTCGGTCAGACTTTACGAGCTTTAACGCCTATGCGCTCTGACTGGCGGGCGTTATGAGCTTCAACTTCAAACGTCAAATTTGGAGCGTTATCAGCGTTGCTTGACGTTGGCAAAGTGGCCGGTGTGAATGCACCATAATAGTGAAGCTGTTGCTGTGGGGGGTAGCAGAGTCACTGGGTTTAGAAGCTGCATCTGGTTCAGAAGCTGCATTGGAGCCCTGGAGAATTTGTTGTCCTTCTTGGGAGAGGAGCAACTGGAGATGATCGGGAGCCAGAGTCGGTTGGGTTAGGAATTTTCGCAGCATTGGCACGCAAACAGTGGTTGCAAGCCTGGCACCTCAATGGCTCAAGGCCTTGTTTTGTTGTTGTGACTGCAGCATCTGTGCGCCGAATGTTACTCTGGTGTTCGTGTTTAATATTCCGCCTTTAATAACATTTACTTGCAATGATAGTGTTTTTGTAATTGTTTGGCGTCTAGATCTCACATGTTTATATTCTAAGCTTTGAGCTAAATAAATTGAATAGTGAACTTATTTTTTAATGTTTACTGGGTAACTTTTCATGAATTGCTTGCACATATTTGTTCAAGTGAAATGTTTATGACTTGATATGTTAATACGTTTACCAGTAAACTGTGGCTTTGATGTAGGTGAAGAGCTGATTGACTCTGTCTGGTTTCAACTTTTACATTTTCGTTGAACATTATTTAGCCCTCCAAACACACACACACGCACACCCCCCCCCCCACACACACACACCTTGCTTTTTTGAATGATTGAACTTTATAAAAAGACTTTGAAACCTAACAAAGAAACTAAATCCAAAGACTTTATTAGCTGAATATTTTCTGTTGTGTGACCAGTGCTTTGATTTGTTTTTGTGACTTTTTCAAAATACATAACAAGTGTTAATTGTTAAATATTTTTGAATATATTTAATTTTCCATTTATTTTGAGTTGCCCAATTTCCTTGGCCTAAAATAAAATTAAATATATATTTTCATTTAAATCAAATTCTGTCTGGTCTCTCATTCACACCCTCACGGCTCTATGAAAAACAAGTTCTTCTGCATATAGTTACCTGCTTGTTGCCATTCACCACTAACCATAACATTCCATTACATTAATTTTACAGATGTTTAAATATGCACCTTGAAATCATGTGATTAAATGTATTCAGCTGCGCTTATAATCAAGTTTATTTTCACTGAATAAAAATTGGACAGTGGAAATTCTAACTGGCTGGTAACTTTGAAAATCTACTAGCCACAATGGATGGTGATTGAAAAAGTTAATATAGAGCCTGCTTATATGCTGCTTCATAGCTATTATGAGCTATAACACTTTAGTTCTACCATGTGACACAAAAACTCTGGTGATTCATGTTGTTAACTTTAAAGGAAATAATGACCATAAAACTGGACATTTAGCAATGTCTTAATCTGCCTGTTTAAGTGTGCCAAGCAGTGCAGTCTAGAAGAAGCTGCTTCCCTCAGGGACTATATGCACAATGTCTAGGCATGGAATCCTGTTAAAAAGATTTCTAATTTTTGAATAAAATTATCACTATGGTATAATTCTTGATTCTAGATTTATGTATATTTTTGTCCTTTCAATATAAGAGCTTAAATTTGAAGTATGGGAGTGACGTAGACATTCATCAGTAAATTACGTTAGGTCTTACATTGTTTTGTGCCAGGCTTTGGCTCACAGAAGGATGTGTATCTGGCAAGCCTAAAAGCTGCCATTATAACCATGTAAAACATCATAGACCACATTAAGTATTCTTTCCTGTCACGAGATGATGTTGGTCATTAGTCTTGAGAAGACACACAAATGCAGACACACACACACATTAAGTCGTGTAGCCACCAGGAGGTGGTGGTGGGGAGGTGGACGGCTGATACTGCTTGCTCCACTTTTCCATCTGACAGATCACAGGGGATCAAGACTGTGTCAAACAGCGAGTCTGTTGAGGGAGTCAGCCAGTAGGGATTATGCTTAGACAGACCCTTAGCTCATTACTGCTATCTGCACAGAAAGCGTCAACATGGTGAATGCAAGTATCAGTCTAAGGCTCAGTGGCTTACTCAGATGAGTTTTGATGCATTCAAGTAGATTTCAAGTATGTGGTCAGTTGCAGTCAGATGTAGGTAGAGGCTATGGTTTCCTTCTGCAGTTGGGCTTCATGGATATAGCTGGATTGATGCAACATGAGAAAAGTTCTGCTCTCTAATATGGATGAGGAAGTTCGACAAAGCCAGATAGGATAGTTCATTACATTACAGGGTTAATCCTTTTTTGTATTTAAAACATTAGCATTATTGATTTCATCACTATGTGACAGGTAGACTGTTGTATCATTACTATCTGAACAGCAGTAACCTTTAGAACTGAAGCTGTAGCTTTAGGTGAAGATGTTAGGCATTTGTATTGATTAGTATTTAAAGGTTAAAAGTGGTAAAGAAGAAGACAAGCTTTTTTTTACCTGACCATTGGAATACATCCACTCTTCACTGTTGGACTTAAAGGGCTTAAAAGTAAGTAGCCTTTGTCCATCTATTTTGCTGTGTAAACACATTTAAGGCTTTTATGTATAATGTTCTGTCAAGTGGAAGATTTGACTTTTGTGGGTTTTTTTTGTTTTTTTTTGTGTGCGGTCCTTTGTGTTTTTTTTTTTTATCTCTATATTGTTGTCCAATTTTTAGAACTATCCTTTTACATTTTCTGTGACTTGCATGTATCCAAATTCTAACTGGAAAATTACTGAGAAAATGACAATTAGAAAAATAAAACTCCCCAGTTCTGGTTTTGAAATTGGGATTCATAATTTGTCACAACAGAAGTCACTTTCTTCAAAGCAATATTGGATGTCCTTGTTCACTGTCACAAAGACAGAGCAATAACAGCTGTAGCCAAGACTGGTATTTCTGCATTTCCTGTTAGCTCACTAGCTTGAACTCCAGGAGGAAAGATAATCCCTGGAAAGAAGCTTATAAATTAGCCCGGGGCCATGCCAGAGAGCAGCAGATTGGGACAGTGGAGGTCACTGATGAAGCATTCACCGCACACAAAATCAGGCAAAGGAAGGTTTTGTGTTACAATCTCACATAATTTGAGCCAAAAAAGACAACAAGGAGGATTAAACCGGAACATTAGATTTGTCTCTACGCAGACGGATTCAAGTTTTCACTTCAAGGTGAAATTCAAGTCTGTCTGCCAGAGAACTAATGGGGAGTTAAATAACCTTGTATAGAAATAAAATTTCTTTACGTTACTGATTCAGTCAAAAATGGGATATGTGCATCAGAAGACATGTCTAATTCATTTTTTTTTTGTTTTTCCTCAGAAACAGCCCATGTCACATGGGATGTACATCAATAAGTATTTCATGTTCGAGTAGCCACTACAGAGATAACATTTAGACACATAAGCCGCACAATCTCTCGTATCAACTTGACAACATCCTTCATTTAATCTCGTTTCATGTTCTTCTGGCGGTGAGATTCGTCCTCTGGATTTTGCAGTGGAATGGTGAAAAGCTTAGTTCCTACAGAGTTAATATGTGGGTCAAACACATTCATGTATGCGGACACACACGAACAAACACAGGACTCTGCTCTGTAGCAAATACTGCAGTATAAATGCATCCTGGCCAGTCTTGTATAATAGGTGTTACAAAAGGGTGAGTAAGTACAAATGATTTGTGTCATGTGAGGATTTGCTTCAGTGCATTTTTTGCTGTATTGAGGAGTAAAAGGCTTGAACGTAGTGCCTCTGCTGAATGTGCAATTCCGCCTCCTGGTAGACACAGATAAAAATGTCTATTCAAATGGTTTCCATCAGCCAGGAGAAATTATCCTCACTAAAAACATTGTCTGTTTCTTCTGTGACTTTAATGTTGATTGAACTTCATTAAATGATGAAATTGTTAGAGAATTTGCATTCATGTGTACACTATCTCTTTTTTCCCCTCTTCCCACATACTTTCTGGGAAGAATTCTGGGAGACAAAAGTGTAATATATTGATTGGATTCACGTCCATGATGTTCCATTTGACATGGTCAGAGACACTGGGCCAACAAGATGATGCAACCCTTAATTCTTCTGTAAAGTGCCGGCAGATAATCACAAAATGAGCACAGATTCCTGACATTGCGACACTAAGAGCTTAGTGGTCTTGCAGAGTGCACTGTGCACTGAGAACCTTAACTTAAGCCCCCCATGAAAGCTTTTCCCATAATGGGAGACAATTTAAACAGTCTTTTGTCAGTTTAATTATAAGCAGAGATGTGATGGGAAGCTCAAGATAGGACCTTAAAACTGAAGCAGCAAAGTGGAACTGGGTCAGCATTCAGTCTATTCAGATTTCAAACTTCTTTGGTCGCCAGGCTCTTATTGATTAAAAAGAAAAACAACACATGACTAACCCCATTCTAAAACAATGTAACCTATCAGTCAAACCAAATTTAAAGGCTTTTTCAGGCTAATGAAGTTAAGCCATGTGGATGTACTAGTGGTGATGTTTTATAGGTGCATGTATGCTGATTAATTTTAACACATCTCTGAATGTGTGTCCTCACCAGCACATTTACCTTCCTAATTCAGAAAAATATTTTGCAACACACTCTCCTTCCCACTTGTCCTTCTTTCTATGACTCATTAGCTCTCATGTTTCCACAGTGAATGATGAACTCTCACTTCATGTTTAGACAATATGCCCTAATTTCAACAACAACAAAAAGCATGCATGAAAAAAATGTGAATGAACACGATATCTATGACAGTTTGCCCATTGACTTCTCAGTGTCATGAACTAAATATTAAACCTTGTCTGAGTTTCGTGAATTTGACTTAAAAATATTGTTTCAGTAATGAAAACAAAAACTTCATGCATTGTGCACAGATTTCTATCATGAAATTCTTTAGTCATCTTCCAGTGCTTTCTTTCTTTTTTTTTAATATTGTTTAAATATTTTCCCATTATATTTTCCCCCTCTGCCTAATATCTCAATTTTTTTCTTCCTAATGATAATACACAAAGGTATTTTGGTTGTGAGAGCAATAGAAACACTTAATGCCTATATTTAATGAAAATTAATGAAACCTACTGTTTGCAAATGTTTTACTTGAAATCCCCTCTCCTGTATATTATTTCAGTTGCCCCACACTCCATCCTAATCCACACACAGTAATAACTACACCAAAATAAATACAGTTTTGAATATTTTTATTTATTTAGTATTGTATTTATTTATCAACACCCAGAGCACTTGGTTATAAGTTTCTATGTCCTTGCTGTCAAAAGCTTTTAGGTCCAACACCGACGACTGCTTTTCTAAATACACTTAAACACTGGTTGATTATAGTTCCCTTGAAATGTTTTATTTGCATGAGTAAATAATCGAATAAAAGATGTACACAGTCACTTATTTTATCTGTTGTCTAAATACTTGCGGCTCTTCATTTGACATTCTACAACTTCACGCTACAATTTCCTCATGAAAAGTATCATTTACTTCCAAGTTATATGATTCGGGAAATTGCTTCAACATTTTGGTCTCCATTTTGAGAGTGAATTTCACTGCAATGTTCGCTCCTTGAAAAAAAATACACATTTGCTGTTTTTGCATGCGCTCTTTGAAAAGAGTACTTTACAGAAATTCCATAAAACTGAGATATAAGAGATTTTTTTTTTTTAAATCAGTCTAAGCACTCACTTATTTTCTGTATCTACTTGATCCTGTTCAGGGGTCATGGAGAGTGGGTTTTCTATCCATCTGGTGACCACTTGACAGGTCACCTGTCCATTGAAGGGCCACATAAAAGTTTTTTTCCTCTGAAGAGGTTCAAGTTCTAGACCGGGTTTTGTGCCAGAGCTGAAATTTAAATAGCTCTTTAAAAAATAGTAAAGAGAAGTTTGGGCCAACCAAATCTGAACCATTTAATTATGTCACAGAATATATAATTGTTTGATCTTTGCAGTTGTATATTAAATTGATGTAGAGGATCACAATTTAGGGAGACTATTAGCTACGCATATCAAGGAATTTTTCTCTTTTCCCGGTGAACAGACATCTTAATATCACCAGTCTAGTGTAAAACAGCGTCTGTGACTTTCTTTACAATAGGATTTCACTGAACACCACTTTAAATCAGGGTTACAATGCCTCAGCCAAGATCCATAAACAACAGCTGGTGAGGCTAAAAACACCTGCAGTCATTATGAATTTACTTGAAAATAAATAGTGACTGTTCAGGCAGTAGGGCTGTAACATGCTTTAATGATGTGTCTAGTGACTAAAAAAGGAACCATACTCACTCTCAAACTGCAGATATATATATATATTTCATTGTTGGTCTCCTCGAGCTTGCCTCCAGCTCCTGAAAAAGCAGCTTTTTCTTTTGGCCCAGTGATGACTTGGTGCTGAATTAGCACAGCTAAGGAATATTTGGGTTCATTTTTCAGTGGTTGGTAAAAAAAAACCCTCATGTAGACAAACAAGTGATGCTCTCACTTACACCAAGACAAATTTAGAGTCACAATTAATCTAACAAACACTTTTTTGCTCTATAAGAAAAAGCCAGACCACATGGAGAAAAGACTACACATGCACAAGAACATACCATGAAGAAATTCACTAGTCAGGTGTCAAACTTACATCTCTCTCTCTCTGTGAGGCAACAGTGCAAAGTAATTGTGTTGCAGTCCAGTCCCAGTCACTTAGTTGTCTTTTTTTACATGAAATGTCATTTTCACCACCTTGTGCATCAGAACCTTTATGAACTACAGTGGACGACGTTTCGAAGTTTTGCGCCAAGGGCGTGTTCCTAATTTGTGGGTGATCTACTAAGACTGATTGCATATCTGTTAACCGGCGCGGAGTTTGACGGCGCTATTCTCTTGCGGGCGCAAGAAAAGTGCAAACAGAAAATGAATTTCAAGCCATTGGAACTTCAAATATGAGCAGAAGAGGCAAAAAATATTGTTGAGCTGCAGCAAAGACATCTTCAGGCTCCACTCTGTGATGCTGTGTAACATACAGCAAACAACAGTGCAGGGCAACCTTGGCTGGTGCATAAAGTTTCCCTTCAGCGTGGTCCAAACACAGACACCTGCTTTTCAGGATGTGGTGTGCTCAAAAATGTTTCCAGTGCGTGTGGGCCAGATTATATTGATGTTCCCCCTCAGTAGTCGGGTTGAGCACAGCTGTTAGGAGGGAGGGGTAAAGGCGGAGCTGCTATTAGATCCATAAATGTGTGGAATTATATTTACAGCACGAATAACGTCACACATGCACCCTAGATCCAACATCTCTCAACCTCGTAAATATAACACTGTTGCATCACTCTTGCATCACAAGTGTTTGGAAAATTAATGTATCTGCTCGCGTAACATTGCCTTCCAAACCTGTGACACACACTAGACAATTTTCCCTGGGAGATGCAGAACTAACTATGCAGGAAAGATCCACAAGTCTCTCTATGTCTTCATGCAACGATCGCTGCATCCATTTCTGTGCCAAGACATGCTTTTCAAAGGCGGTAAAAATACATGCAAAATTAGAAGCCGCAAACATTTCCAGGTTTGATAAATCATTCTGCGCCTGGAACACCCACTTATTTACATGTTCTCCTCCCAATATTTTGCGCCTTCTTACAGAAACGCCCACGTTGCATATTCATCAAAGGGAAAAGCACTAAAATGACTTTTGTGCATCTTATTGAAGGTTTAACAGGCACAGTTTTGCCTGAGCCCCGTTAGTAAATCACCCACTGCTTATTTTTGCGGCCGCTGAGTGGGTTGCGCCTGTTTTAACAACCGCAAACCTTTGATTAATCAGGCCGTAAGTGTTTTGCACCTTTGCGTAAAATATTAGCAGTGTTTTACAATTCTACTGCCTTAAACATAGTAAGCGCATTAAAAATGTTAATCAGTAAGGTAGGGGCTTGTCAGCTGATCCAAAAATTAAAAGAAAACTAAGGCCAACTGGGATGGCTGATTACTGAATATGGACCAGGTGAGCTGGTGAGCTGATGAACAGATGATAGAAAAGGAATGTAACGACAGAGAGTAACAACAACTGAGAAAAACACCCTTTAGAAATACCCTCACAAATGCCATTCATAGTTTGTTGCCAGCAGTTGCTACAAAGTAAGACAGGAGGGTTTTTTTCCAGTAAAAATTGTGCAGCCACAATTTATTGGCAAGTGAATTCCTTAACATTAACAGTTGCAAGATTTACCTGCCGATCTTGTTATAAAAGGTTTCACTCGTCCACAATGCTTCTCTACTTGCTGTTTTCTGTTCTTTATTTACATTTGAAACAAGTTATAACTTTGCATTGTTTACCAAAATCATTGACATTTACAAACTTTGATCTCACAGCCTTTGAAAGCTCCTTAGATCTTGGCACAAAGACACTTTCAAAAAATTCAAGATCAAGGATCTCTCTCTATCGGGTCTAACCAAAAATGTTTTAACTGTAATTAATCACTGACACATAATTTGTAACCCCAGGTTGTGAGGCTAAAGCTATGGTTCTTCTTTTATTCAACATGACACGTTTGTTTTTTTATGTATCTGAATTATGCAAATAACCACAAAATGTCAGTTTTGTTTATCATTTCTTGTAAAGCTCCCCCTTTGACTTTTTTAAGGGGAAGAGGATTAAAGGAGGATCAAATTTTTCCTTTTACAAATATGATGAAAATGCTAACCATGAACTGTAGATAATTTGTTAGACGACTGCTTTGAATAAAAAAACCTTTACGACAAGTGTTGTACGTGTCTAAACAGGCTCAATCAATGTCTTTACATTTATTCTTGTAAAAAAAAGAGAAATTCCTCCAACAGTAACTCGAGCTTTAGGAATTCAAAGCATGCTTAGCCTTTTTGTTTTATTGTATTCTAACAGGAGCCAATTGGCTTTTACAGCATTGCCCTTTCAGTCAAGAGTTTGTGCCAATTCTTTCTGAGTAGACATAAAAGGTCAATTTGTGCCATTACTCAAAGTATTTTTTCAGATTTTTTTTTTAACAGCCACATCAATTCTCTGTGAACAATTAGAGAGTAAATTGGAACACATTTTAATATGCGTTTGCTGTCAACATGTCAACTGTAGATTATTTCAGCAGCTAGGGAAGAAGTTTTAACACTTGTGGTTGCCAAGTTACAGATTCGAATAACTGAACCTCTCACTTCTTCAAACACTTTCACTTTGAGTGAAAACCAAAACTAATAGTTGATCAGACACATAGAACCACATTTTTTCACACTCAAAAATACATCAGATTTGCTGTTTCCTTCAAACCTTCTCTTAACATATTTTTTTAACTTGCTAACAAGTCAAAGGTAATTAATTTGATACATATCACAGGCTTATTTGCTGCATGTAAGCACCTATCAGTTACTGTAAATAGGAATAAACAAAAGCAGCGTCCTTTTAATCCTTCCGCACTGACTAAGCCCGGGTTGTAATCTCATGAATCACGGGGACTCGTTCTAGTCGTAGTGGCTCTGCTAAAATCAAACAATGGAGAGATGTTTTTGTGACAATTAAAATCAACAACATTCAAAGCTGACTTGTTGCTGGGCTTCCAGCTGTAATAGATGAGGGTCAGGAATTCATTAAGCTTGAATTTCAACAAAACAAAGTGATTACATGTTTGTGTGTGTGTTAAGCCCCTTTCACGCAAGCCATGAAAAAAGGGAATGTTCCCAGCTTCGTCCGTTGCGCTTTTCTGTCTTAAACCACTATTGCGGTGTCGGCCCGCATAATCCGGTCCGGGACTTATCCTACTGAAGACCTAGCAATAAGAGCCGACTTTACGCGGTACAGTGTTTGTATTCAGACAGACAGGAGATGTCCTAGGAAAGTGGGGGGGTTGGGGAAACGGTGAACTCTGAAAACACATACATTGATCTCACGTGAACGACAGTGTATAAGAACGGCCAAAACACGGACCAAAACACTCTTCTCAGATCATTTGCCTTTGAGCCTCGTTTAGAGACCGATCCGATCTCACCTCCGTCCTCTGATCCTGCTCATCATCCTGAAGTACTTACTTACTTCAGGAGCCAGGTGGAGTCTCCACCGGTGACGGTGAGCGAGTAGAGTCGAGAAGCTGGAGTGGACGGCGGTAAGATCGGATCAGTCTCTGAACGAGAATAAAAGGCAATTGATGAGAAGATCTGGAGCTCTTGTCAGGAACATAGGAAGAATGACCGAGCAATCAGCAGGTGAGACCTGATGCAAGCACCCTGAGTAGTTCCAAGTACACCTGGCTTCAGCCCCCCCAAATTTCCTTGCTGTTTGAAAGCAGCCAAAAGGCAATGCTCCGAAAAGAAGTGGCGTGTCTGAAAATACAACTCTGGTTAAAGACCTGATCGGATTGGCCGCAAATATTCCCGAACGTCAGTCTGAAAACGGCATTAGGGTGATCTGTAGTGACCCCCTGTTGTGAGCTGAAACAAGGTTTTTCATTAGCCCAACTTCCTCTTTTTAGACCAGCTGTGCCAAATCCTTGACATGTATTCCTTGAGGTTGGGTCTGTTTACTTTGGTATCTGGGCGATATTAACTTTACTTAATTTACAGAAATATACCATAAGTGAGTCACTGAATATTTAATCGCAGTGGTCTTTGATCAGCAGTACCTTTTAATAAGTGTGTGGTACACATGGTCATGCTTCATTCATGTCAAGGACATTATCTGCAAAAACTTCAAATGGCATCTCTTTGGAAATTGTATTATTTCTCAGTTCATGCTGACTTTAGCATCTTCCCATTAAGAGCTCTTGAAAACCCAATGTCCTTTTTCCATGACATGGTCCAACTTAAATTAAATTGTACATCTTTTTCTTCTTCTTTCCTTTTTTTACATTCTGGAAAAGAGTATTTTTTAGAACCACTATTGAGATTCCAGGAGGCCTGAGCTAAAACTAGACAATGATCTGAAAACATAGTCAGCCAACAATTGGTTGGAGAAAATTCACACAAATAAGCGTTGTAACATATGCGGCAATGTTATCTCATGCACACAGTAGTAGTTCTCGTTCTCTTTTCATCTGATTAAAACATTTCTCTTGACACACACACACACTCGCACACATCATGCTGCTACCTGTCAAACTGTCGCAGTGCTTCTCTGCTGTGTCTCGTTTCCTGATCTTCAGTCTTTGAAGTGTCACAGTGCAGATGACGATCATCAGGGTGCTGTGCTCACATCTCATTACTGACATTATAAATTATGTGTCAGCATGTGTATGCGTGCGTGTGCTGTCCTTCATGTTCTGATGTACTTTTGAGAATTAACGCTGATACATTCTTGTCATACAGAGACAGACTGATGATGTTGGAGTGGCCTGTCACAACACAAATACATTTACTCTCAAGTGATGAATTGCATGCAAGTCAACATGTTATTGGCAAGTGGTGGTGTCCTTTTGACTGTTTGTTTGCCTGATGTGACTGGCAGCATCAGGAAATGCAAAATGTCACCATTCATATTTAAATATTGCTGGCATAATACATTTGAAAAAAACAAAGCATGTTTACTCATTTCATTCATTTAAACTCGAACACTAACTAGAAAAGCAACAGTTACCTTTTGGCATTAACACATTATTTATTTGACGTTTCATACAGATGATCATGTACAGTATACACAAATTACAATGCTTTAAATGATTTTTTTACCAGTGAAAAAATAAATAAAATTTTGGTATTTGACTAACATTGCACACACATTTCCATAGTAATTACTTCATCCAACACCATTTGAATATTGGTTTATATCACCTGTTTAAGAACATAATAGTGAAATAATAATTATTGCTGCAAAATAATTCTATGTGAAGGACTGGCGACCTGTCCAGGTGTAACCCTCTCACCCAATGACAGCTGGAGGCAGGCACCAGCTGCCCACCAGTCTGAACAAGTGGGTAAGAAAAGGACTGACTGACTAAAAAAAAATTTAATTTATTTTGTAGCTTAAGATAGAAGAGGAACTTCAAACTATCACAGATAGGAATCACATCAGATACTAGTGAGGATGAAAATTACTCTGTAATATTGTCGGAGTTCCCTCTGTTTGCTTGATAAAGCTGATCTAACGTACATCTTTTTTTTTTAACTTTTGTCCCAGAACAGAAAGGGTTCTGAGCATCTGCAGAGCAGTCCACTAACACTGTTAAATGAAAAGTTTGTCAACAGGTTCCCACAAACATAAGAGACATCAGATGTGTGAGTGACTGAACATGCTGAGCATGATCTTAGAAAACAACATACTGCCCTCACAGGAAATATTTTTTTCTGCATGAAGCTTGAAGGTTTGTCCAAAAAGTTTGTCAGTTTGAGGCAGCCTCTCGGCGTGAAAGACAAGGGCTTTTTATTGTCAATGAACAGGATCACTGCAGTACTCCATCTGCTGAAGGCTTCTCCCAAACTCCAACAACAATACCTACTTCCATTCCTTTATCCTTTCAGATGGATCATTTGAATTTTATTGGGATTTTTTTAAGCTGGTTTGTGCCTGTAATTGCAAGATGATGAATTGATAAACACAAGAAAATAAGCCTTACTAACAATTTAGTAAATAGGCTGACAAATTCTGGTACTTTCTTATAGGTCAGATGCACATAACCACCAAGACAGATCTGACCTATCAGGGAATTCATTTTCTGTTAATAGTATTCATTTTAATTGCTAATTACTGATGGCAGTAAATCATTTTGCTCTTAAGTAATTACAAAACCATCCATGATATTTGTTCCTTGACAGTCTCTTGTGGTTTCTGGTGATATGACAGAGGAACTTGTGGTTTGCAAAACAGATTTAAAGGCCTATAAAGTTTTTTTTTTTTTAGTAAGAAAGCAGTGCTGCCAAGGTTTTTGAGAAAAATATAAAGTTACTCAGTTAGATGGTTTTAATTCTTTTCGCTGTGTCCTTCAATGTGTTTGCTCACTGTTTTGTTTCTATTTGGAACATATTGTCATCTGTTCCGCACAATTACAAAGAAAGTTATCTTCTATAACATCTCGAAATTCATTGACAAAAAGTTTTTTTTTTATTTCTGTTTTTGCAAAAGTGCGTAATACAATAAACATGTTTACGTTTATCTTTCAATATAAAACTATTACATCAAGAGCCAAGCTGTTTGTTTTCTCTTTTGCAATGAAACTGTGACAGACCCTCTATAATGAGATTTCAGTGGTTCACACGTATACATATACGTGTTTTTAGCGAATTAAAATGTTCAAATCTCATGCACATCCTCATATAGCTAGTTGATTATACAGGCAAAACTCAATTAAATTTCCTCTCCATCAGATGCTGAGGGCACTCATTGATATTAGCTCAGAAAGGGGTAATTAAGTTCTCCACTAAAGCATTAGCTGTGAAATAACAGGCTACACTGTGCCTTCTGCAGCACAGTTACGTTTCATCTGTTTTGCTCTGTCAATGTTAAAAGAAAACAGTCAACAAATACAGGAAGTAGTTTGTGTGTAAAAGACAAATTGTAAAAAAATGTAGTTGTTTTAAACGTATTACATAATAGTGATTGTTCTCTGGTGCAAAGAGCATTTTGCTATGATGAAGATGTGCAAAAGCAGATAACCTACTGTTTAATGTGAACCACTGGTTCCAAAAGTAAAGGTCAGGCTCTGCTTTGGGAAGTGGATCTGGAGAAGATCTTGAAAATAAAAGTAATAAAAAAAAAAAACGATTGGTAACAACAATGTAACTGGTTAAATGAGTTAAGTAATAGATGACAGTAAATAGCAGCAGTAGTTATTAACTTCAACCCTTGATATCACAAGTGTCTGGAACTTTTAATTTGTGGAAGCAAATTTGAAAAGTTTACAGTGTGGCTACTGAGAAGTCTTTGAAGGAGAAAAAACTACAATTAGCTCTTAAAAGCTGCATTCAGTAATCTGTCACATGTAAAAAATAAAATAACAAAAATAAGAACAATTTTTCCCTGCTTTGACATTTAAAAAATAAATCCAATTGATCTTTTTACATGGAAATCCAAGACCGGACGTTCCAAGCATTTCAAGGTGGTATTTATCCAAGACATTGATAAGATGAAAAGTCAAACATTTTCCATTTATCTGCTTTTAGTGTCTGTGTAGTTCAGAGTTGCAAAAAGACCACCAAGATAAGAAAGGCTGAGTTTTGCTAAAATATAATATTTATAATTTTAAGATATAAAATATGTATAAAATATACATAATATGTAATATCATTCCTGAATTTGGCACCGTGACCTCATCAAAACACATTTATAAATACCTCTCAAGGCTTTTCCAACTGTCCACAGTGGCTAGAATTATGAGTATATTCAGGATTAAACCCAGAGTGAGCATGCAATGTGAAGTGCTGGAATAATTCATTCAATTACACTCCTATTGATCGACCTCAACGTTCTACTTTGTATGGGGAGCATTTAAAGAGAGATTGGGGGAGATTTCTTGGCACCCTGAACCCTGAGTGTCAAAGCAATTGACCATTTAGTGTGTGATGCTCAAAACCGCTGTTTTTTTTATCAACTGTCAACTGATATAGTGGTTTATCTTTAAAGCCTTAATTTAATTTCACATCAATTCAGTTCGCTTTAAACCTCAATGTGCTTAGAATGTTTGTAAATGTAGAGTGATATAAAAAGAAAAAAAGAATGAGGGAAGAACATATTTATGGTGCTAATCAGAGAAAAGAAGCAGACATTCGGCTCAGAAAAGGGAGTTGGGACTAAAATCTCAGATCCTGAATTGGTGGATTTAATTACCATAATTCTAAAGAAAATCAACCCCCTGAAACATTGTCTATCTCAAAGTTAAAGGCATGTCAGTTAATGTGACTTTTTTCCCCCCGAGTATTATTTGTGTCACAATTATTGTTGATTTCCCATATCCCACCCTCAACACCCCCCCCTCCCATCCCTCCCCCGGCTACCCCTCTTTCCACCTCCAGGGAAGCTGGTGCAGAAAACTGGGGCACAGAAGGCTGCCAAACGCTTGCGTCAAACACTGTCCACACCAAATGCCTGTGCAGCAGGATATCCACCTACGCTGTGTTAGCACATCAAGCTAAAGACCCGGTAAGTCACCTGCACATAACCTGATGTTTTATGTTGGTCTTTGGAGGTGGGGGGTGTCTGGTCAGTGAGCTAACAAGTTTCTGTTCTTCAGGATTTAGCTGACATCCCAGTTGAACAGCTTTTTCAAGCAAAACACAGCAGCTTTCTTATTTGTCACCCATTATTTTCCATAGAGAGATGGGAACGGTTGGTGCTGACATGATTGGCTAAGTCTGACTGCAACATGTCTTAGTTTTATCACGCATCTCCTGTCTTGAGTGCACCCTGAACCGTGCTGTCAATTCAAAACATTTCCACCATCCTTCCAATAGTATTTTGATCATTATGTCTTTGCTTGTCTAATTATATGCTGCTGCTGTCACTCTGCACTTATGAAAACTTTCAGTTGTTGTTGTTTTTAGCGTAAACTCGATAAAGGTCAGGTTGTTTGGCGAGCTATTCCCATGTGACACGAGACAGAAGAGGCATCAAGAGATTTTTTTTTGTGTCTGGGTGGGATTTTTTGCCTACAGCATATAACCTGTGCTTCTATAAATAGTTGGTGTGGCTCGCAGTGTGTGTTTGATATGATTAAAGGTGGCACTTTTTAACAGTGAGGGGGTAATGCCTGTCCTGATCTCTTTTTTGTGCTAATGGTTATATGGGTTTAACTCTCTCTTATATCCTTCTTTTACATGCAAAAAAAGGACTTCATTACTTTAATTAAATCAATTTTATATCATCACATTCTCATTTATCTCACACCTTTTATCAGTGAAAACCAAATACAGCTCATTATTTAAACCCACAATAGACCCACCTTTACTTCTCATAGCAATATTTTTCATTGATTTCCCTTATTCCATCTCTTACTCACTATTACTTTACTATAATTCCTCCTTTATCATTTGTTTTTAGCTTTTTCAGCTTGCTTTGGTCATACAATACTTTATTTAAATTTGACTGTAAATCATCCCCATGGTTTCCTGAAGTGACTGCATGAAATAATCAGAGTGCACAAGTGGAACATCTTCTCTCATTCTTTTTAATGCTTGGTTTAAAAAAGCAGAATAAACAAACAAGTGTAACTTTGGGGGACACAGAAATGGAAAGCAATTGTGTGGAAGGCGGGAAATCCTCAACCGACCAGGAGGGCAGTCCAGTTTCAGCAGAGCAAAGAGACATAAACAAAGTGAGGGAAAGTGGATGTCGACTGCACTCACTGGGTTTTGCATTGCTGAACACTGTTGTAGAGATAAAGAGCTGTGCATTTATGTGGACATAAATCCCCCCGCCTCGGTTTGACCTTTTCAGTATAAAATATTGCTTCCATCCAGGATTCACTGCTGATGCACATTGACTGTTTAATTTTTGGAAAAATACATCACCTCGCCATTTAAGCAAGTGACCCAACGACTTTACCATTAGCGGCCGCAGCTGGCTGCTGTTTTCTAAATGAAAGTTTTAAGTCCTCCTGAATGGCATCATATTATTCATTGATTCAGCTGAACAGAAGATATGCAGGCTTGCAACTAGGGGGTAAAAACACAGAAGCCTTTATCAGCTGAGTGATTATATATTTCTGTGTTGAAAAGGATCAAAAAGGCAGTGTACTGGACATTGCCAGCTATTGTTTCAACTTCAACAGCTATGCTAGTTTTCTTTGCTTTTTATACATTTATACATTATTTACCACATATGCAACACATGTTTAGCCTTGTTTTAAAATGTAAAATGCACCTTCAATGTTCATCTTATTTACTCATAAAACACCTTTTAATATTGACATTGCATCCTTTAAATAGTGTATTTCTCTTTTCCACAAGTCCATGCTGATGGTCACATCAACGTCATTGTATAGGCTTGAGGATCTTCCCCGAGGACACTTTGATACATTGATGGTCTGTGGATCAAACTGTGGGCTTTTTTACATGGCGAGCAGACATTGATACAGAGGTCAGAATGGCTACAAAGCATCCACCGCATGTCAGATAGGTCGTGTGGAGCCACTTTACAGGAAGGCACTCAAAGACCTAACAAATTTAAACAAATGTTCAAACATTCGTGGAATTACCCTGCTAGTGTCTACTGCTATATTCAAATCATTTCACTGCAATGTGACATTGCTAAAATATTAAGAAGTTATTTTTGCTTCCGTCTCTGTTAACCTCCAGGTTTGAATGGAGCCATTTACATTTCCAGTATCTTTCATTTTTGCCTGAACTCTAGTAATTTAATTTATGAAAAAAAAAATCAATGGTCAAGCCAAGTTGACACGATTTGATTTCCTGAGGTCTAGGTGACCTGTCTGTTCCAAAGGAAATGGATATTCAAGTTTTATTTCTTAAAGAGGCCTGAACAACCTGTGGGTTTCTGTTTTCTAAGGCCACGTATCAAAGAGAATGACATGTTTCCCCTCAGCTGATGAAAGTATAAGTGGTTTAGCTATCATTAAGGTTTTCACTGAAAACTGCATTGGTGGCTGGTAACTAATGAATGAAGCTGAGCCTTAAGCCTGTATCCCAGTGGGATGGGATACTTACATGGTTTCATGAGCTCGTAGTCAGATACATCAGAGTAGTAGGTTATTGTAAACCACCTATACACTGAGAGGAGTCAGCTGATGAGCTGCAGGCATCTGCAAAGGATATTAAGGATCACTCCTTGTATGTCGTCACATAAAGCTTTTGGGAAGGAATTTATCTCCCAGCTGGCCCTCAAGCAGGTGGAAATCCACCAAGTGGGGCTAGCTGGTACAGACAAAAAAGCATAGGCATCCCCCCTCCCTCTTCTATCTCAACCCTAAAATGTGATGAGCAACTTGGAGAATGAAGATATTTTCAGCCTCTTCAGTTTTGGAAACAGATTCATTATTCATTATTTTATCTGAAAGCCCACACGTTGAAGAGACATTGCTCACCTCCCCAGGAGTAAAGTGAGTTTCAGCAGGATAAAAACAGGAGGCTGACAGATGAGTTGGGAGTTGGTAAAAAATAAAATGCAACATGTTACATAATAAATTTACTGAGGTAATTCAAATCCTTGCAGGACAAGTGTTAGTAGTTGTTATTGAAATTTTGTTTATTGACAGTGTTTTAGAAAATGTCCTTGGAACTAATATAAGCTTTTTACAGGAATCTAGTTTTGTTAAGCAATGAAAATAAATATTTAGAAGAAGTAATGAATTTCTGTTAATCTCATCTTTAATTAAAAGTTCACCTCTTTCTGTTAAAACATCTAGATTTTTGTATTTGTTTATGGTTACTCTTCCTCTGAATGTTTATGGGATGCACTCAGACTTTTCTCATCTGTGAGGCAAAACCTCATATTTATATTGTGTAGCATGATTCTTTCCTCTTTTTTGATCCAGACATAATGAGGCACCCAGATGCACAATTCTGTCTGCCAAACATCAGGACAGGACATGCAATAAAAAAGCATGAGTCCCTCTTGCCCCACTCCTTTGCCTTTTCATTTCCCTGTTAAGTGTTAAGAGGGTTGAAATAAGGTGACGGCCTCAAGGCGAGTAACTGCTGTTATTCATCTCTTGGTCCCTCAAAGTTTGAATTACCTTGCAGGGGTCTGAAACCTATTCCAGAGCATTAATTCCCATATTGTAGGAAAACATGAAGGTTATAACCTATTTGCTAAATAGGTCATTCCAGCTAACGTTTTTCCTTCCTGTGACTCCTCTTCCAGCACAGCCAGGGTGAGTGAAAGTGGGCTAAAGGAGAGGAAACACATCGACTTTTTGGGCTTTTGTCACTCCAAAGGACAGTGTGGTTGTCATTAATGAGTTGTCATTTGGCACCTAGTAGGACCATTAGTCCCATAGCAGAGGGCCTGAAGGTATGGGTCATTGTTTTTGTGTTAATAGCTCGTGCTCTGGATCTGCTGATGCTGGTGGTAAAAGCACTTTGTTATTGTTGTTGAAAAGACTGGACTCTGGAAAAGAGGAAGGAGAGAAACAAAGCTTATATATTTTGCATATCTTCAAATTCAGATACAACCAGTCATTGTTACCGATACAACCCTGTGTCACAAGCAAACACTCACTGACACATTTTACACACATCTATGCAGCGTCCATGCTGTTTGGCTGTTCGAATATCAACAACCCCGGCCTGACAGCTTATCCTAAGGGAGGTGGTGGTGGGGGGGTGTCTAGGATTAACCTTCATGTTTAATAGAAAAGGAAAGGGAGGAGGGGGAAGAGGAAGAGATGGAGGGATTTAGAAGCGGCGGTGCAATTACAGGCCGTTTACAGTGAGGCGAAGGATCGCCTGTTAATCCTGTTTACTTTTTATAGCCACTGAGATTTCCTCGTGTATTTGGGTGTTTTCTGCTTTGTGTTTTAGTCTTTATGAAAAGAGTGTCAGACAACAAGGCAGTGGTTTAACTTTCAGGCAAACAAATTGAGTTAGGTCCTGAAACATTATGAAATTTCTCAAACTACCTGGGGAATACAAATCCCTTAAGATATGACTGGTTCCTTGGCTTCACAATTCTCTGGTGGATCATGGGTTTTGAGGTTTCTATTGACCTTAAATAGGCTGATTTATACAGCTGCTGTTTAAGTAAGGAAATGTGGCTTTGTTCTTTTGAGATTGTGAGCTGTTGTCATGCCAACATTGAATTATATGTTGATGGACCCTCTTACACTCGTTTTCTTTTTTGTTGTTGTTGTTATGGATCTGCTGCTAACCTGAGCAGGTAACCAGAGGTGAAAAGGTCTGACAAGAGAGCACACAAACACAATGCTTGGAGAATTAGGAAGTGGTTTCTTGTTTTTCCACCTGCATCTTCATAATTTATTTATAAGCCAATTACAGCATCAAAGTCATTTTCTCGAAGCTTAGTTCCAGAACTGATGTCTCTGTTCTGTAAGGGATTTCTCACAGCTTCTTGTACCTGCCACGCTAACTGCTTTTCAGAGCAATCATTCTCATGAAATGATTGTCTGTACTCGGAATGATTCACGTCTGTTTCGCCTGCTGTCATTAGCGCTCAAGGTACCTAATCAGAATGGAAACATTTCAGGGCTCAGTCTATTATTTAGACTATTAATAGGCAGTGTTCCTGATTTGACTACCGATAGGGATGAGTGAAGCACAGCAGCTCATAACTTATAATAGGAGACAGTGTTTAAAAAAAGACAATTAAGAAAAAGCCTCTTCTAAATACAATGAAACTACAAGGTGAAATTACGTAAATAAATCAGTTATGTCACCTGTAATTAAAGGGTGAGACTTTTTAAAATTCATGAAGGAATCTCAGTGGAGTTGCAGGAAAATTAAACAAATCATATACTTCAAAAATTCAAGGTTATCAGAGTGACAGTGATGATTACTAGTTTTTATGTGCTTTTCTGGCCAAAGATGAATACATGCTAATCCAAATATGTGAATAACCTTTTTGTCATAACTAGATTTTTAAACAATATTTTCAAGAATCTTATTTTATTTTCAGTAGCTTTCTATAATATTCACATAGTCCCTGTAGTTTTTTTTTTTAAATTTCTGTCTTCATTTTGATTTTTTTTTGCCATCTATTTTTTAAATAAACATCCTCTAAACATGCAGAATATCAAAATGGAAACTTACTAACTGACTGACTTTTCTCTAAATATGTGGGTTTTTTTATTGAACGGATAAAGTGAAATTATATTTATTTTTACAATTATTTTAAAATAAACAGCATCTATCACAGTTAACAATTAGTTAAATGTAAAATTTAAATTTGTTTGCTGATGACATTTAAATAAAGTGCATTGTAAACAGTGTTAATACAGTAATACATTGAATAAAAAAAGTGGTATATTTGCACAGTTATTCTGTGCGGTTTGTGAATGTTTATCACTGTGCTTGTTTCTCACTTAGTTGGGGGAACAAAAGCAAGAAAATTTCTAAAAACATGCTTTTTTGGGGGGAATTATTCAGCATCTCAGAGAGGTCTTAGCTTTTTTACAACCTAAATGGGACTCAGAGCAACACTGTAAAACATGCCTTATTACCAACAGTCATGAATACTCAATGATGCACTTATATTGCGTATTCAGAACCCCAGAATAGTCTCACTGGGAAAGGAGCAATGCAGCAGGAATGTTTGTCTTCCACTAACAAGGCTGTTTTGTGTCCGAGCAAATTAAATGTGTGCTGAAAATAATCCAACTGAAAGAGTGGGTTAAGTGTATAAGTCAGATTTTTCTTTTCTTTGAATTTCTGCATTTTGCACAGAATGTGTTCAACTGCTAAATTTGACTTCTGACTATTTCTGCCTTGAGTTGGTTGGCTGTTAGTTTGGGTGGTTCATTGGACATGTTCACCTTTACAGACACATAGGCAGCTTCAATAAAGTAAAAACATGTTGATGTTTGAGCTAACAGACAACAAACTAAAAGATTCTAACACTACATGCATAAATATGGAATTTTGTATTCTGTCATTATTTGTGAATTATGATGAAACATTTAGGCTCCATTTTAATTAGTTTACAGTATCTGGTTTTGGGATTTTTATGTGAATAAATGGAATTTTCTATATCAATGTTTTTTAGACATTTTCTCCTAGACAGACACGTGCATTCAGTTTAATAAAGAGAGCAAGATTACACAACACATTGATTGTTTGCGCTAACAAACAACAAGATAAAAGATGCTAACACCGCATAAATCTGGAAGGATCTTCAAACTTCTGTTATTGTTTGTGAACTATGATGAAACATTTCAGCCACTAATTAAAAAGGATACATAACAGTTTGATTTTAAATGGTGTACGGTTTCTTGTTTTGGGATTATTTTGTTAATAAAGGTCATCAGACTCAACAGACATAGGTGCTACCTGGAAGGATTTAGCGATTACTGATTAATGTTCCCTAATAACTGAATAAATCCGTTCCAGCAACAGAAAAGGCACTAAGAGGAAACTAGAAACACAGTGAGACTCTCCCATCCAATTCTAATGGTTAAAATTAGCTGATTGAAAGATTAGATGGTAGCCTTTTGTTGATTAATTTAGTTATGCTTAACTTAATCTTAGAGGTTACAAATGCTTTGAAGAAGTGTAAAATCTGCCTTTGAGGCGCAGTAACACAAGCTATATGAGGATGTCTGAACAGATTAGGGATGTAACATCATGCAGTCAACATTTTTAGTTTTTACAGGAAGCGCATCAGTTTCACATGATTTTATCCACTTAGTTTGAGTTTTCTGACAGTTTGCTAACATGTAACCTTAACACTGTAAATCACTGTCCTTTATTTGCAAAAGGCATTTGAATGGAGCACTGAAAAAAATTAGATTTAGTGACACAAGGAAAGAGAAAGAAAAAGGGACAGGATGGGTTGTAGTGAAGAGGGGGGAGGTGTGTCAGTGAGATGCGATAAGTAGGTTAAACTTCCTGAGCTGAAAATAGCCATCTTCTCCATCACATGGTAGCCAAGCTGCCCAGGGGAGCCTGGCCATACATGGCAGAAGCTTAGTACTCTCTTTCTAATCTGTAGCGTTTCATACTGGAGCACATGCATAACACTGTCAGACACCTATTCCAGCTGAAATGTCTGATTACTGGAGCCATTTATCAGGCAGGGCATTTGGCTAACATCAAAAAGCCTTTTCAGCATCCTTCCACGTTATTAGACGAAGCTCATCGGACAAATAATGTAACAATATCAGACTTGAAGAGTTTAGAAACATTTTGCAGATGGATGTAAAATTACATTTAAATGGGATCTAATTATTCTATTGTCGTTCTAATGCAGACTAATTTAAGAAGATCAAAGAAAGTAAGAAATTTTTATATGTGCTGAAGCTTGTCATTCACTGCTCAGCCTCCACGTTCAGTTCGTCAGAGCTCAAAAAAGCACAAACGTCTCTGTATCCTTTCACCTCCCTCTTTACATAATATCAAACACAATCAGTTTCTGCTGTCGCTCACGCTCCCTCTGGCCCTTCCCAATTTTCTGAAGCAGATGCTTGTCATATGTGCTCTCTCTCTCAATTCTTTTTGTGGTTGTCTTTTCTTATGAAGTGGTTTTGTTTCACCTCCATTCTCTTCTGTCTGTGTGTCTGTGTGTGTGTGGTATTGGTATTCTAACCTATTCTACTTTCCTCTGGAGAAATTGGCTTCCTTTGATGGGCCAAGGGAAACCACTAAAAGGGCTTTTACCATTTTATTTCTCCTCATCACTCCTTTCTTTCACATACTTCTTCACTCTTCCAACTCCATCTCTCTGTAATCCCCCCTTCATTTTTTTTTTCAATACACATTCTTGACTTCTTTCCAAATAAATAAAGAAATAATCTCTCCTTGCCACTGTATTCATCTTGTAAAGAGACAAACACACGTTCCTGCTTCATAAATCTTACTTTAGGTTCTGAACTGCACCTGCTTGGACAGGAATTTGACTCCAATTATGAGTTTCGTTTTAAATTTAAGATAACCCGTGCAGTCGCTTTATACTGTACCTCCTGTCACAGCAGGAGGTAAATGGAGCCTAAATTGTTTGATTGAGAATATAAAAGCAGAAGAAACATAAGAGCAGATTTGGGACACAGCAGGGTTTGTGAATTGAATGCAGCTTTGTTTGTGTGTTCCTTATCCTTCTCAAAGGTGTACCTTGGGAGCAGAGGGGTGCTGTACACAACGTCCTAAATTACTTAATTACTCTCGATGGTCCTCTACTTATATCCTTGTACATGCAGAGCCATAAATTAGTGAAATTAAATTTCTCTTAAGCTTGTATCACAGAGTGCATGGCAGACAGTCACCCAAAGTGTTCGTGTGTCTCTCAGAAAATAACTGGATATTCTGCCCGTCATTAAATTTCCAAAGGTCTGAAGGAGACCCAGTTTAAGGTCTATAGGCAGGGGTGCACATAAGTGGTCCGCAGGTCCGCACACACTGTCAAAATATAAAATGCGCACCAGATGAAAAGTTGCAACACGCGTTTGTGTACTTAACATTGGTTTGGCTGAGCTGCGGGAATTTTTAGGTTAATCAGAGGCGGGGTTCATTGTCAAATAAATGAAGAATCCCGTTGACTTCTTTTATTTGACTGATATGTTGCTCAGCCAGAGCGCCGAAGTTCCAGCTGATCAGCTGATGCTGCATCTCTCTCTGTCTCTGTGTATCAGTTTGCCAATGTGACGGATTTTCAGTCAGTCAGATCAGTGCAGCTGACTGCAGGATTCTGCATCGCGTCAAAACTGAAAAAATTCACTGAATAAGACAAGTAGATCATCGTGGCACAGACGTCTATAACTACCCTTTTGTGCTATGAAATACAGAAAACCACCTGTTTTAATCAACAGTATCAGCATATTTGTCTGTGATCCGCGCCATTTTGAATGCGCGCAAAGCACTATGGAATATGCAGTCAATGCCCCATAACTGTCCACTGTATCTTTTTATCTGACTGCATCACATTACAAACATCCTCATCATTTCAAAACAAAAAACAGTTACAGTAAATGACAGAAGCCCCAACAGCTGACTAATAAATTTCAACACCAAACTGTTAAATGTAGATTAAAGTGAACAATCAAACGTGTAAACAATCCAACCTGAACTCTGAAGGTTTTTTTTTTACCAGTATTTTTATATTTTACTGGTTTCTCTTGATTTTTTCAACAATTAAAGGATTTTTATTGAAACAAATATAGAGCCAGGTAAAGTAAACAGACTGAATTTGAAGCTTGATGAAACCAAAAACAAAGCAGAGGAGCTCGGAAGAGACACAGCGAGACACATTTAAAAATGTGAGGACCAAACAACAACCCTAGGTTCTCTTCTGAGAACCAGGCCAAAAATATTATGTGCACCCCTGTCTATAGGTGACAACACAGTGGACGCAAGAGCTGACGTACTTTTAATAGAAAAAACAACTTCCACAAAGGCGTAATTATATCTCATTATCCAGCTTCATTTACAGTAACACACTTGTAATTCTAATTAAAGGTAATTGCACGTAATTTGCAGGAGCTATCAAAGGAATTAAAATCAGGGAGTGTAAGAGTTTATCTGTCTGTCTGTCTGTCTGTTGATCCAGCCATCTGTTTTTACTCTAGCCTTTTACATTTTAGTTGAAAATTTGGGACATTACAGAAGCTTTGTGTACGTTTAGTGTTCATTTATTTTACAAGTGTAAGTTTGCCTTCTTGGCATATAACAATTTGTAAGTCATCCCGCAAACCTGTTTCGTTTGTCTCTTCTGTTCAGGACATGGGTCCTACCAGCATGCCCTCTGTGCCCCTCATGGTGGGATGTGGAGTTTCCTGCACCGCTCTCCTCATCCTGCTGTTGGTCTACGCTGCCTTCTGGAGGTGACTGCACACCCACCCACACACACAAACACATATTTGATGGCGTCTGTACACTTTCCCTCTGCACACAGTGGTAATTTTCTATTTGTGCTCTTACAAGTGCAAATTCAAAAAGTTTATTTTGTGTGCATCACCTGCGATGCTTTAACTGCAGTGAAGCCTAATAAGGAAGAAAATGCTTCAGCTACAGCTGAAAGTGTTTATGATTAGCCCTTTTTGAGTTCCTTTTAGATAATACACTTTACACATGAAAACATTGAATTGATTCATTATCATACAAGTCCCTGTTCACCCTTTCTGTCAGTGAGGAAGGACCTCTTCATGCTGAATTAAGAACTCTCTCCATTCTTCAAGACCTGTTGGAAAGTGTTTTGTATTGCTGAGATCACATCCAAGGCCCCACATTAGCCCAGCTTTCTCAGACCACTTGCGGGCTGAGCGATGCTGGTACACATTTGGGCCCCATGTCATGGTTACACTGCTACAATGATTACAATCCATGGCTTTTGCTTATGATTAAAATCCTCACTGAAACCCTGCAAAGATCATAAGTTCTTTACTCTGTCTAAAGGAGGCCTAATTGTTTTCTTATGTGCCTCTTTACTTTAGGAAATCTGATACTTGTTACTCTGCATCACTTTTATTCCATCAACTCCTCTGTAGGTACATCCGGTCTGAGAGGTCAATAATCTTGGTCAACTTTTGTCTCTCTATCCTGGCCTCCAATCTATTGATTTTGGTTGGACAATCTCAAACGCTCAGCAAGGTAAAGCACATTCATGCACAGATCGTGACACAGATAACATTTGTTTTTTTTTTGTTGTTTATTTGTCTTTTTTTTTACTTGCACCACTGGTGGGATTCCACATTAATACAAATCTTCATGAGTCCAATGATGCTGTCCTTGATCAGTCTTCTCTTAACTTTAATCTCCTCATTTGACATATGGGAGTCAAGGTCACATGACATTTTCACTGCTTTAAAGGTTGAACATAGAGCAATTTCATAAAAAGCTATATTTAAAAAAATAATAATACCTCCATGGGGTGGTTAGAGGGGTGCAGAATGAAAGAGAGTATTTCCTTTAAAAATTATATTTGAATTAAAATATAAAGTATTGATTTTGATAGGCACAATGTTGGCATTATGTTTACATCTACCAGCCTATTAGTGGGCACCATTTCAAGTTGCCTAAAACAGTAAATAGTCCAAGACTGGTACTGTGGAAAATGGCATAGTCAGTCAAGCAGCTGCTTCAGAGCCATGGAAATTTCATTACCCTTCGCAGAAGAGGAGCGACCAGAGAAGATCAAAAACCAGAGAGAGTTTAGCTGAAGCTACACTAGATGGACCCAAATAAAAAATTTTCACAGCATTTAAACACATGTGGAAATGTTGAACCTGGCATCCCACCGGCTGGAAACTCTGCTCTATTGTTGCAACTAACATCTACTCTATAGATGTCGCTATGGTGTTCATGTTCCATATCCAACCTTTAACAAATTTAAAAAAAAAAAAAAAGAACTAGGTCACATGGATCACTGTTGTTAACTTCACTGAAAGGGCAGATGGGAAATTGTCTCATAGTTTTTTGGGTTTTTTTTGTTATTGCAGAAATGACAGTTAGGTTAGTACAAAGATTTGTATCAGAGCATAATCATGGGATGGGATGGATGAGCATTTTGTTTACCTGTTGCATTTTTTATCTTACAAAAGAAGAAAGTCGTTGAGTCAGCTGATACAACTGTAAAGAAAATACCAGAAAAGGTCTTATCTCAGCTTGGTTGTGATGCTAAACTCCCCAAACTGGAAATCATGTGAAGTGAAGACCCCAAACATGGGTTTTGAAAAACTTAAGTTATTTCTTATGTGACATATATATATTTAAAGTAGAAAATCCCAAAATAAGGAGAGAGCTCAAAGGGTTAAGGCACTTAAAACTAATCTGTAACAGCTCATGACATAGTTGCAGACGAGTTTCATACGCACAGAGGAGGTTTCAAAGCAGCAGGCTGACATTTTAGGCAAACAACACTCTGAGCTGTCTGACTAAGCAGGGCTTCAGCGCATGTCGGTCAGTACAGAACAAACTGACCTTACTGCGTTCTTCAGAGCAAACATCAGAGAACAGAGTGGGTTATTTATAATTCTACATTTTTATCCTGCGCTAGTTTGGTTTTACTCTCTCTTGCTCAACAAGTCTATTTCTTGATTCTTCTCTCTCCATCATAGGGACTCTGTACTGTCATTGCTGCCTTCCTGCATTTTTTCTTCTTGGCATCCTTCTGCTGGGTGCTGACTGAGGCGTGGCAGTCTTACCTGGCTGTTATTGGCAAAACCAGGTCACGAATCATTCGCAAGCGTTTCCTGTGCCTCGGCTGGGGTAAGCACTCATTCTTCAACTCTCTGGAAATAAGAAACATTTGACTGTGACACCTGATGTGTGGTTCTATTTTGTTTTGTTTTTTTATCTCTGCACAACCACAACAAAAGGCTCAGCAGTTTTACATGCAAACCATAAGCTAATGTAAGGGTTGAGTGTGTCACTCTATTGTTTTACTGATACAAAGCTGCCCAAGCCTATTTTATTGAACTTACTCTTTTTTTTAAACTGCCTCCTCTTCTGCATAATTACAGTTTTCACACCCAAACCAGGCAGTACTTATTAGCCAAGATCATTGAGAAAGTTGCAAGTCAAAATCTTCTAATATCCCCACACTTGCTTCTAAGGATAACCAACTTAAAGTTATACAAAAAAAATTATGAGAATAATAATCAGGACTAAAGATAATGTGATTTTAGCTTGTTGATTATCAACCAGCACCAAAAGGTAAATAAAACTGCATTTATCTTTTTTCCTGTGTGGGGTGCTCGATAGCATAATGTCTTGTTTTAATAAAACATCTCCAACTGATCAACTTTTGAACTTAGCTCATACAAAATGGCTGCCACAACTAACTGACCTTATCAAACACAGTAAATTGGTCAGTTTCAGATATATAGGATGTGGTATGGTAGTAACTGAGAGTGATTCAAATGCTGAGAGTGCTTACAGATTGAGTAGAGTCTTCCAATATTAAATGTGATCATGCCTATTTTCTAGATTTGACCAGTAGGCCTATGACTTTAACTCGACCATTTCTAAAAAATAAAGAGATACTTGAATAAAACTAAGAATGGAAGTTTCAGTGAATAATCAGCCTTTGTTAAGAAATTTTTTCTGCACACATTATGATTCACCAATCATGAACAGACATAGAAAGATTGAACTAAGCCATTACTTTTGTAATGCTAAACATGTATACAGTATTCAACAGCATGGTGGCATCCAACATGCTCAGCTATACATGAAAAGAAAAATGGAACAAAACTTCCTGCTGTTCTTCTTTTAGTGAAAATCTCATCTCTCCCCTTGCGCCAGAGGTTTTTTTCTTCAGCACTGCAAATGAAGACACTTTTATGAACTGAGTGATGATTGGACTGCTGTTGTGTGATATGCATTGGCAGTGGAGGGTAGCAAGACGGGCTTATTTTACATGGAATTGTAACAGCTCATTATCTTGTTGTGGTGAAATTGTTGCCTACATAATGGTTCGCAATCTTCATTCCCCCTCCATGCTCATTATATCCCATTTTGTCAATTCCATACGCAGTTATTTACCACTCGATTCCCAAAAAGCTGTGTGTTATGGATTCTGTTTTTTTTTTTCTTTGTTCTGTCATTTCCTCTTGCACACACATTCACAAAGGGTGGCCAACTACACAATGGGTAATTCCACCTCTCTGTGTCATTGAGTTGTACATCACCTCTTCCATTCAGCCTCGGTGTCACTTTATTACGTCGTCCCCTCAATGCACTACAACCTGGTGCTACATGTACCTGGGATGTTAGGGGGATAATAAAAACATATAAGAACATCTGCCCGACACTGAAAGATGTTTCAAGATATATCTTGAAATTACAAGCTTAGACACACACACACACACACACACACACAAAATCTGCTCATTTCACTCAGTATTGATCCCACCAGTCTAATCTGCCAAGTCACTGATGCCCTTACCTGATAGAAGCAGAGGATGTATAGACTGCTCTACAGTCACAGATGGGGAGATACTGACATGGTGAGAGGTGTGTGTTGGTCGTACAGCGGCTGCTGCAGAATTATCTGGTACACTTACAGACGTGCATGAAATGCATGAAACAGTTGGGCTGAGCAGAGAGGATCAAACATCCTATCCCCCTCATGTCCATTTTGCAATTTTCTCCCCAAATTATGTGATTGAAATCAGTTGTCAAGGAAACAGCAGATATGAGATAGGACTGGATTTGAGTCTGGAAAGCTGATATAGAAGTGTGTTCACCATTGTTGTTTATATATATATATATATATATATATATATATATACAGTGGGGCAAAAAAGTATTTAGTCAGCCACCAATTGTGTAAGTTCTCCCACTTAAAAAGATCAGAGAGGCCTGTAATTTTCATCATAGGTATACCTCAACTATGAGAGACAAAATGAGGAAAAAAAATCCAGAAAATCACATTGTCTGATTTTTAAAGAATTTATTTGCAAATTATGGTGGAAAATAAGTATTTGGTCACCTACAAACAAGTAAGATTTCTGGCTTTCACAGACCTGTAACTTCTTTAAGAGGCTCCTCGGTCCTCCACTCGTTACCTGTATTAATGGCACCTGTGTGAACTCGTTATCAGTATAAAAGACACCTGTCCACAACCTCAAACAGTCACGCTCCAAACTCCACTATGGCCAAGACCAAAGAGCTGTCAAAGGACACCAGAAACAAAATTGTAGACCTTTACCAGGCTGGGAGGACTGAATCTGCAATAGGTAAGCAGCTTGGTGTGAAGAAATCAACTGTGGGAGCAATTATTAGAAAATGGAAGACATACAAGACCACTGATAATCTCCCTCGATCTGGGGCTCCACGCAAGATCTCACCCCGTGGGGTCAAAATGATCACAAGAACGGTGAGCAAAAATCCCAGAACCACACGGAGGGACCTAGTGAATGACCTGCAGAGAGCTGGGACCAAAGTAACAAAGGCTACCATCAGTAACACACTACGCCGCCAGGGACTCAAATCCTGCAGTGCCAGACGTGTCCCCCTGCTGAAGCCAGGACACGTCCAGGCCCGTCTGCGGTTTGCTAGAGAGCATTTGGGTGATCCAGAAGAGGATTGGGAGAACATCATATGGTCAGATGAAACCAAAATAGAACTTTTTGGTAGAAACTCAACTTGTCGTGTTTGGAGGGGAAAGAATGCTGAGTTGGATCCAAAGAACACCATACCTACTGTAAAGCATGGGGGTGGAAACATCATGCTTTGGGGCTGTTTTTCTGCAAGGGGACCAGGACAACTGATCCGTGTAAAGGAAAGAATGAATGGGGCCATGTATCGTAAGATTTTGAGTGAAAACCTCCTTCCATCAGCAAGGGCATTGAAAATGAGACGTGGCTGGGTCTTTCAGCATGACAATGATCCCAAACACACCGCCCGGGCAACGAAGGAGTGGCTTCGTAAGAAGCATTTCAAGGCCCTGGAGTGGCCTAGCCAGTCTCCAGATCTCAACCCCATAGAAAATCTCTGGAGGGAGTTGAAAGTCTGTGTTGCCCAGCGTCAGCCCCAAAACATCACTGCTCTAGAGGAGATCTGCATGGAGGAATGGGCCAAAATACCAGCAACAGTGTGTGAAAACCTTGTGAAGACTTACAGAAAACGTTTGACCTCTGTCATTGCCAACAAAGGCTATATAACAAAGTATTGAGATTAACTTTTGTTATTGACCAAATACTTATTTTCCACCATAATTTGCAAATAAATTCTTTAAAAATCAGACAATGTGATTTTCTGGATTTTTTTTCCTCATTTTGTCTCTCATAGTTGAGGTATACCTATGATGAAAATTACAGGCCTCTCTGATCTTTTTAAGTGGGAGAACTTACACAATTGGTGGCTGACTAAATACTTTTTTGCCCCACTGTATATATATATATATATATATATATATATATATAAACAACAATGGTGAACACACTTCTATATCAGCTTTCCAGACTCAAATCCAGTCCTATCTCATATCTGCTGTTTCCTTGACAACTGATTTCAATCACATAATTTGGGGAGAAAATTGCAAAATGGACATGAGGGGGATAGGATGTTTGATCCTCTCTGCTCAGCCCAACTGTTTCATGCATTTCATGCACGTCTGTAAGTGTACCAGATAATTCTGCAGCAGCCGCTGTACGACCAACACACACCTCTCACCATGTCAGTATCTCCCCATCTGTGACTGTAGAGCAGTCTATACATCCTCTGCTTCTATCAGGTAAGGGCATCAGTGACTTGGCAGATTAGACTGGTGGGATCAATACTGAGTGAAATGAGCAGATTTTGTGTGTGTGTGTGTGTGTGTGTGTGTCTAAGCTTGTAATTTCAAGATATATCTTGAAACATCTTTCAGTGTCGGGCAGATGTTCTTATATGTTTTTATTATCCCCCTAACATCCCAGGTACATGTAGCACCAGGTTGTAGTGCATTGAGGGGACGACGTAATAAAGTGACACCGAGGCTGAATGGAAGAGGTGATGTACAACTCAATGACACAGAGAGGTGGAATTACCCATTGTGTAGTTGGCCACCCTTTGTGAATGTGTGTGCAAGAGGAAATGACAGAACAAAGAAAA
>SSNP01000031.1:755717-827823 GCA_006937955.1 Pachypanchax playfairii
GAACTGTACTCTCACCATTTCTCTTCACGATGTACACCTCTGACTTCTAGTACAACTCTGAGTCCTGTCATCTGCAGAAATACTCTGATGACTCTGCAGTTGTTGGGTGCATCAGTGAGGGACAAGAAGCTGAGTATAGAGAACTGGTCAGTCAGTTTGTGAAATGGTGCAGTAACAATCATCTCGTTTTAAATAGCAGCAAAACTAAGGAGATGATTGTTGACTTCAGGAGGAGAAAGAATCAACACAGCAGTATTTCCATCCTAGGAGAGGAGGTAGAGGTGGTGGAGGAATACAAGTACCTTGGAGTTCAGCTGGACAACAGACTAGAGTGGAAATGCAACACAGAATACATCTACAAGAAAGGTCAGAGCAGACTCTACTTCTTAAGGAAGCTGAGATCTTTTAATGTCTGCACCAAGATGTTGCAAATCTTCTATAGGTCTGTTGTGGAAAGTGCAATCAGCTTTGCAGCCATCTGCTGGGGCAGCAGCATCAGAACCAGAGACTTGAAGAGAATCAACAAACTGATCAGGAAAGCTGGATCTGTGCTGGGAGTATCTCTGGAGCCGCTGGAGCTGATTGTACAAAAAAGAATGCTGGACAAGCTGATGAAGATGATGGAGGACTCTTCTCACCCTCTGCACGACACAGTGATCAAACAACAGAGTGTGTTCAGTGAGAGGCTTCTTCAGGTCCGATGCAAGACTGAAAGATACAAAAGATCATTCCTGCCTGCAGCCATTAGCCTCCACAACAAGAACAGACCTTGATCGTTATTATTATATTATTGTCTTCATTATTGTTTTTTATTTTTGGACAAAAAAAAACAAACTACTACAACGTTGGATTTCCCTTCTGGGATAAATAAAGTATTTTTCATTTCATTTCAGTCAAAGGCTTCTTCAGATCCGCTGCAGCACAGACTGCTACAGGAGATCTTTTTTGCCCACAGCTATAACCTTCTACAATGGCTCCCTGAAGAAGAACTGAGCTACAACAACACTTAATTTCCCTTCGGGGATTAATAAAGTATTTTTTATTTGATTTTTGATTTGATAGTTTTAATTATTAATAGTGAGTAATACTAACTTAATATGGTGAAGTTGGGTCTGTCATTCCTAGGTCTGAGTTCTAACTTCTGAGCTCAATAGTTCTTTGAGTTGTACCTTATTTTGCAGATGTGTTTCATCGTAACCATGAAGTCTCCTTTGTCTCACTTTCAGGTCTTCCAGCCCTTGTCGTTGCAGTTTCAGTGGGTTTCACCAGATCAAGAGGCTACGGGACGGCCAACTAGTAAGTATAAGTAGTCTTGCGCTACTCACTGCTCATCTCAAATTTCAGCCCTTAATGGCAGCCTCTACAGTTGTTTCTGGATGGACCAGAGAAGCCGAATGCATGAAACCTAATTTTATTTACTGCAACAACAAAGTATTTATTTAGCTCTTTACATCATACATCAGCTTCTTTCTATTTTGTGCCATAGGCAGTTTAAAGGCTGGGCTAGAAGAAATGTGTAAGACATATTTTTTCATATGAACAGAGCATGACAGATGGGAATATTAAGACATAAAAACAAAATTTACACTGAATTTCCATGAACCTTGTAGTCAAACCTTAAGTATCTTCGTGTAACAATAAGTACTTTTTACCAAAGTAGGTAACGCTTCCTTTTACAATCCCCTAATTACTAAGAGATTATCTGGTACTTATATGGTAAATCGTGGTGTGTTAATGGTAATTACAATGTGTATTAAGTAAGGAATTACAGAGCAAGTACAGTAGAAATTACTCAGTATTTACCTGATACATATATGAAAATTATAGCATGTATGGAGAAATTACCACACGTAATAAGGAGGTAAATAAAGAGGAGGTACTGCTGCATTTACTAAGAAAAACCTCCACTATTACCCATCAACTCAATTAGGCTGTGACCAATTTAGATTTGTAATAACTAAAATTAAAATAGTACCTTCCAATAAATTCCCTTTTCTTACATATCCTTCAGTTTTTTTAAGCATTTACCTTGTACTTACCCATAACAACCCCCTACCCCTGCAGGAACAGTTTTCTTCTAGGATCCTGGTACATCTTAAATTCTGGGTACGTTCTTGTTGGAGTTCTTTTTATTTACTTAGTAAGTAAGCGGAAACTGGACTGTAAAAGGAAGTCTGGTTTGTTTCCATGGTGTTACCAGGTTCTTACCATATAATACCTAATACAGTGTTCCTTCTTCCATATGCGATCAAGAGACACTTTTTTTTAAACAATATATTTTTATTAGATTTTTCATATAAAATTTACAAAAACAACACAATCACAAATAACAATAAAACACAAAACAAAACAGCGAAACAGTGCACACAGACTCAATATTATTTAAAAAAACAAAAGCAGACAGGTCACTAATAATTCACTTTTTTTTTCAAAAACTCTTCTAAGGGTCTCCATATGTCCTCAAATTCCTCAGCTCTTCCTTTCGTAATATACGTGAGTCTTTCAAATGCAACGTAAGATGCCATTTCCAACATCCAAACCTTTATTGGAGGAACTTCCACTTTTTTCCAAAATAATGCAATTGTTCTCCTGGCCTGCAGGAGAGCAAAGTCTATGAGTGTGGCCTTCTTTTTATTGACAGCAAAGTCCTTGGGATATATACCTAAAATACACAGTGTTGCACAATGAGGAAACTGAATTCCAACTAATGTAGAAATTGTTTGAACAATAGATTTCCAATAATCTTTGACTTTCCAACAATCCCATAAGCAATGATATAGAGTACCCTTGTCATTACAGCACTTACTACATGTGTCAGGAATGCCAGGGGTCCACTGATTAAGTTTAAGAGGAGACACATAAGTCCTCATCAGCCATTTATATTGTAATAGCCTCATTCTAGTTTTTATTGTTTGTTTTTGTGCTTTAAGGCATGCATGTTCCCAATCCACTATGCCAATATTTTCTTGAATATCTAGTTTCCATGCCTCCAATCTATTTTTAGTAGATTCTATATTATATCAGACTAGAGATTTATAGAACATGGAGATCTGCTTACATTTATGCAAACCTGACTGGACAATATCTTCCAAACAGGAAAAAGGGGGTTCAAACATTATGTTTTTGAATTGTGCTGACATAAAGTGTTTTAACTGTAGATATTTGAAGGTTTTTGACACATTTGATTGAATGTGAGCATTTCTCCATTGACATAAAGGTCACCTATTGATTTAACACTATTATTTGCCCATAATTTAAAACCCCCATCTGCTCTTCTAGCTTGAAAAAATTGCATTACCCCATATAGGAGAAATGCGTGAAAGTGATTGAGTGTCTCCAATATGTTTGTGTGATTTAAAATAGATATCTATAGTATTTTTTAAAACTGGATTTTTGTCTGTTGTTTTAATACTCTATTCTCAGCATAGTATGAACTAGATAAATTGCATTTCCTGCGGAAATGCAGTGTGAATGCTGAGAGCTGAAAAAAGTGAGTTAAATGCAGCTGAATGAATATGCTGAATTAGCTAAATGCAAATTAGAAAGCTTAAAATAGCTAAATGTTTCAAATTCTTGTAAAGAAGCTGAATTAGCTAGATGTAGCTGAAAAAGTTTAAATTAGCTGAATTAATTAGTTTAAGGAGAACTGATGTTTCAAAGAAACCTAACTGACAATATTAGCTGAATTATTTTGCTAAATGTGCTAAAAGAAGTTGAATTTGCAAAGGGCAATTGAAAAAGCTTATCTTACTTACATTAGCTCAATGCAGTTGGAAAAGGCTAAATTAGTTGAATTAACTAAAACAAGCTGAAGTGCTTGAAAGAAGCTGAAAAGCTTTAAATGTGCTGAATTAACAGGGGGAATCTGCTAAAACTGCATAAGCAGTGCTTATGTATTCAAAAGCATAACTGTCAATATTAGCTGAAAAGTTTTGTTGAATAGCTTAAAATGGTCTAAAATAAGATGAAATGACACAAAGCAGAAACGTGGAAGGTCAGAAGCTTTAAAACAGTTATGAGAGAAAAGATAAAACCATAATGAAAAAGCATGAACACAGTAATCCATAAAAAACTGGGATTTAGACTCAGTGTGGTTGCCATGGTAACCCAAAAATTTAATTTGACATGATGGTTCACTTCCAATGATCGAGCACAGTAATAAAACCAAGTGTCGTAATAACACCTAAAGAGTTTAATTTAACTTTGTTTCAGATAATATTTGGTCCCACTTGAAATTAGAGTAAAATTTACTTTACAGTCAGAGTCAATTTTACAGTGTCAATTCTACTCTTTTTAGAGTAAAAATTAACAATGGAATGTGTAAAATGATTTATCACGATTAAAACCGAGATGGAGTTTCATTTAACTCTCTCTGTAGTTAAAATTGTCATGTTTTTGTGAGGTTGCAAGGTTGGACCCAGGTGCAGTGAGGGTGTGGAGAAAAGCAAACTGAACGGGTATTTAGGAACAACGGAAGATTTTAATAAAGAAAGTAAAATGCTGACGTGGCAGCAACATAAACTTACATGAGGTGAAAACCGATGAATGAATTCAGAGATGAAAAACAACAACAAAAGTAATCCATTGGGGAAGAAAAACCATAATCCAAATGAGATGATCTGAGACTTGGAACAAGACTGAGAGCTGAGACTAGGAACGAGAACTAGAACTAAGACTGAGACCTAAGAGAAGGCTAAGGCGAAGGGCTGAGACAAGGACTGTGACTAAGAACAAACCAACGCCGACTAACACATACATGAGACTTAAATACCAAACCTAACTGATTACAAAACTCAAAATATCTGAGGACATGGGGAGAAACAAACACAGGAACTAATCACAGAAACAAGACGCACCTGGGAGTGGAAGAGAGGAACCGGAAATGACAACAGACAATCAAGGAACCTAAGACACAATGCGGGAGAACAGGAAGTTATAACGTTACCAAAATAAAAGAAAACCCGGAACTACACGACAGTGACAATAACAGCAAACATGAACTCAGACACGAGAGGAGAACTGAATAAGAGACAAGGCTAAACTCACATAAGGCACAGAGTGATCACAGAGGTAGGGAGAACTCACAGATGACTGGAAATAAAACACCACAACTGAAAAACCAAAAAGCTACAGCATGAAATAAAACAAACAAAACCCCAGAACCTGACAAAAAAAAGTGTGGCTTATTACTCGAGTTGAAATTTAACACCAACAATGTCATATGTGACTCAAGAGGGTCGCACGCCCCCAGTCTGGACATCAAAGGGGCCTTCGTCACAGGTGGGAGAGACAGACAAGAGCTAATCCCTCCCACCATTCTAGCCAATGCTAGCATGGAGTACAGCCACAATATAAACACAACTCATGTAGATTTAAGCAGGAATATATGGGTTGCTCAGTCAGGTTTGAGTCATGATTATTAAATGCTTTACAAGACCAACTGATTTTAGTGATGTAGTAGGTGTAAAATTTTGAATATAATGTTGAGCTGCATGTCTGTCTTTATTTTCACTCTCATATGGAGCTTTATAACATACAAATTTACAAGTTAATCACCAATATTGTCTCCAAGTGCATTTTGGGTAAAACTCTAACTTAGTCAACAGGGTAGAGTTAAAATCTTCACTGAAGGGTGTGTAGAGTTTAACACTGACATTTAACTCTATAATTTGAGCAGGTTTACTCCCGATATAGTTTTAAATACTCCATCTAGGTTAAAATAAGTTTACTCTGACATATTGACACTCCAGTTTTTACTGTGAGCAGACTTCTTTAATATACTACATGGGGTAACAGATCTTACTGTGTGTCTTATTATATGCCATTTTAACAGGGTTTCATGTTTTTTTGTGAATTCTGTTGCCATGGTAACATGAAACCTGATGTAAACATTATTATCAACTTCTACTGGCCAATCAGATCAGTTTAATGTATTATTTATGCATACAAAATCCCCAGACCTCAAATGGAACGTTCAAATGGAATGTTCAGTTAGAGTGTAACTGCCGACCAGATTAATCTTTTCACAAGCCGAACAATTTCTTCCAGGGAGCTAAAAAAAATGAGTGAAACGCAGCTTTTAACTTGAAAAGAGCTGAAAGAATTGAAAAAGTTGAAGAGTTGAAACAGTTGAATGTATTTCAATGAAGCTGCAGGAATTCACAAACTTAAATACTTTTTAAAGTTTAAGATACGTATATCAATATATAAAGATGTAGTTTCCAAGGTGAAGAGAGCTGAAGTAGCTGGAAAAGTGAAAGAGTTAAAAAGTTAAAGAGTTGAATGTATTTCAATGAAGTTGAAAGGGTTCACAAACTTAAATACTTTTTAAAGTTGAAGATATATTAATATCTGAAGGTGGAATCTTCAGTTTGAACAGTCCTGAAGTAGTTAAAAAAGTTGAAAACGTTAAAAAGTTAAGATTTGCGTGTATTTTAATGGACATACAGACACAGACAGACAGACAGACAGACAGATAAAGCTGAATCAGGCTGCTGACAGTCTAACAGCAGGTGTTTATCAACAATATCTCTGTGTTTATAAAGTAAAAGGCCATTTGTAACTGAACCCTTAAACAGTTGACATTTAAGCAAAATCAATTGAAAAAAGGAAGTGAAGTGACATTTTATCCCATAAAGAGAGGAGAAGGGTCGTTGAACTTCAATAGATATTGAAAATGAGTCAGCATTTTAAACCAGAAATCATGTTAATATCAGAAAAAGCATTCATTTAAAATTGACTGATAAATTCAGAAGGCCATACAGAAAAAGAGACTGTAAGACAGAGTGAAGCACAGATAGACATATGAACAGACAGTTGAATGAGAGACACACAGCCTCTGTACAGCAGAAGGCCCCAATGCGTGTGTGAGAAAATTGGCATCGTCATCCACCTGTCTAATAACTGTTGTACCTCCAAGATTAAAGGGTCATAATTCACCTGAACCACATTTTTAACATCAGGGGAGATCTTGACCCCCAAATAGGAAAATCCGTCTCTCACATTCAAAAAAGGAGTGTTGACCACAAGACCAAGTCTCTCTTCAGTACTTAAAAATAAAATAGATGACTTTGTATTATTAATAACATAACCTGAGAAACTACCAAACTTTTAAATTTTCTCCGTTAAATTTGGAAGGCTTGTGGATAACTTGGAGATTCTGTGGTCCTGGTCACCTATTTGGATGCCCGTCAAGCCCGTATCCATACGAATCGACATGGCCAGGGGTTCTAAGGCTAAAATGAACAACATCGGGGAAAGTGGACAGCTCTGACGTGTAGATCTTTCCAAAACAATTGGTTTAGAAGAAATACTGTTAGTGATAATACTAGCAGTAGGGTTTTTATATAAAATTTTTAACCATTTGAGAAAATTATTTCCAAATCCAAACCGCTGTAGAGCATTAAATAAAAATGACCTTTCGATTCTGTCAAAGGCCTGACGTGCATCCAACGATAGCAATGCTGTGTCTTTACACTCTGCCTTTTCATGTAATATATTCAAAACTCTTCGAATATTGTGAAATCCATGACGTTTTTTAACAAAACCGCTCTGATCATTATGTATTAAACTAGATATATATTGATCCAATCATATTGCCAGGGCTTTACAAAGTATTTTTGTATCGCATCCCATCAAGCTTATTGGTCTGTACGAGGAACATTCTGTGGAAGGTTTATTTGGTTTTGAGGATCAGGGTAATCAGCGCAAGTCTCAATGTAGGAGGAAGGGTCTCCTTATTATATGACTTTTTATACATGTCCATCAATGGAGTTAATAACTGTTTTTGAAATGCTTTGTAAAATTCTATAGTCAGTCCATCAGGACCAGGAGCACGATTAGTATTAATACTTTGAATGGCAGCAGAAATTTCTTCTTCTGTCAGATGGTTATCTAAGTTTTGTTTCTTCTGATAGCACTGGAAATGTAAGTAAATCAAGAAATGCATCCCTCTCAAGCGAAGTTGGGGGTATCTCGGATTAATATAATTGTTCATAGAAATCCCTGAAAGTACTGTTAATTTCTTGAGGGTCAACAGTCAAATCTCCATTAGATGTTCTTATGCTATTAATTGCCTGTTCTGTTTGTAATTTCCTAATCCTCCAAGCCAAAAGTTTTCCCGCTTTTTCACCTTGATCATAATAACGCTGCTTGAGCCATAATAAACTTTTTGCCGCTCTATCTGTAGATAATTTATCATATTTACTTCTCAGAAATAGGAATTCTTTATGTTTAAGTGGATCATCTCCCTGATGTAGATCATTTTCTAACTCATTTATTTGCTTCTCTAAATCACACATCTCTTCTTTTTGTTGTTTAGATTTAGAACTCGTATAACTAATAATTTCTCCTCGAATGTAAGCCTTGGATGCTTTCCATCTTGTACAGGCTCCTGTTTGATCTGTATTAATTTCAAAGTATAAATCAATTTTACTTTTTATGAAGGAAACAAAGTCCTCATTCTGCAGCCATATAGATTTAAATTGCTAGTTGCAGGGGTAATGAAAAAGTTTGTCTATTTGAATATTCATAGATATTGGTGCATGGTCGCTAATTACTATACTATCATACCAGCAGATTTTAACCTTTTAACCTTTGACAGAAGGTTTTGAGAGACAAAAAATAATCAATACGTGACCGAGATTTCTGGGAGCCTGAATAACATGAAAATTCAATTTTAGACGGGTTAAAATATCTCCAAATTTCAACTAAATTTAAATCAACACTATATTGTTTTAAATTTTCCTTGTTTTTGCTTTACTTGGATCTAAACCTGTAGTACGATCCAACACAGGATTTAATGTGCAATTAAAGTCACCGCCAATAATAACCGACCCATGTTAAGTGGAAATTGTGAGGAAAAGGTTTTCAAAAAATTCAGGATTGTCCTCATTTGGACCGTATACATATACGTACCAAATTTAATGCGAGAGAGAAAATAGTACCCTGTCCTGCTGGATCCTGAATTACATATTAGTGATTTGCAGTGGTATAGTTCTGTGAATAAGAATTAAAACACCCCGTGCATAATTATTGTATGTTGCATATAGTACATTTCCAGGCCATCTATTTCTAACCTTTTTGATTTCTGAAGCAGTCAAATGACTCTCCTGAAGGAAGACTATTTTAGCATTCAATAATTTAATTCTATTAATAGCCTGTTTCAATTTAAGATTTTTAAGACCCCTGTCATTCCAACTTTGAATCTTTAGATCAACAGTTTTATGACTTGTACTTTCCATAAGCATACAAAATACAATACCTTCAAAACAGTGATTCGGATTAACATAATGTCTGTGTGACTTAAACTAATCAACAGCAACAACAGAACATGAACTTTCATACACAAAAAACTATAAAACATCCCCATCCCTTACTCTAAATAAAACAAATATGGGGACTAACACCAATCCACCTTAAAGAGGAGTGGTAAAACTATTCAAGCAGAAGAAAAAAGGAAAGAATAAAATAAGGTTGCATCAACCCAACCGCTAGTAAAAAAGATAAATAAATATAAATACCCGAAGCTTACTGCTCTTTTTCCTTCTCTACAAAAAGCTAATAACACACACATATATATATATATATATATATATTAAAAATCAACTTGCTAAAACAGTAACAATAACAAGAAAAAGTTTAAACAAAAAATTGGCCATCAGTGATAAGACAAACTAACAAAAGATTACCAATTATGACCAAGCACACAGTAGCTACGTTTACATGGGCACATTTAATCGGAATAAGCGCCCGATCGGAACAAAAATACGTCATGTAAACATGTCAATCAGAATGTTTTGATCTGATGCAGCCTGATCAGAATGAAATTTCCTTCCGATCGAGAGGGATGGTTTTGTCCGATCCTCATTCAGATAGACGTACATGTACACATCCATTCGGAATGAAGGTGTGAAAAAAAGCCCACTGCGCATGCGTACAACTTCAGCGTGACGTCTTTCCGCTTTCGCAGACCCAAGTAGAAAACATAGCGGGAAGTAAACAGAAGTGGTCTGCTGGCGCAGTCATCCGGTCATCCTGCTCTCCTCTCCTGTGGCGGAGGAGCAGTAGCAATATGTATTCTACCTCTAGCTTGGTTAATGTGACCAGTAAAAACCCAAGCATAAAGTTAATCACCCGCAGAAGGTCCATATTGGGGAAAACCCGAGTCAGCTCGAGCACACGATGGGGCAGAAAAGACACGCAGAAAGGACTGAGTTTGTTTACTTTTTTCCTTCCCCCGGAAAGACAACTCGCTGTGTGCATGCTCAACTCATTTAATCTGATTGAGTGCTTGGTGCATGTGTACTCATGGCATAATCAGATTATTTCAGTTAGTGTCCGTGTGAACAGGGATTTGGGAATTCCGATCAACCAAGATTTTAATCAGATTGGGGAAATTTGGCGCATGTAAACGTAGCTACTGTGAGCAGTAACTTTATAAGCTAAACAAAAACCAGTAGAGGGGAACAACTGATACCATAACACCTTAACGTTCAAGTGATTGTCTGATAAAATTCCTCAGCTTTTCTAGGCGTGGCGAACATCTGTATTCTTCCTTCGTGCAGGACTCTCAACTTGCAGGGATAAATCTGGAATCCACGGAAAAGCTCTGTCTCCACAAACTTCTTTCTCACCACGTTGAACTCGTTTTGTTGGTTCATGGTTTTGACCGACAAATCTGGTGCAAATGTGAGCTTATTTTCTTCATGTGTGATGTTGAGTTGCCTAGCGGTGCGGAGAACAAATTCTCTGTCATGGAACTTCAGAAATCAAATGATCACAGCTCTGTTTTGCCCTGGTTTTGGTCGTGCCAGAGTCCGGTGTACACGCTCAAGAGTAAAGCTCCTGTCAAGGCCTAAGATAAGATGGTAAAAGTGCCTGTTACAATGTATTAGAAATTTTATGGTAAGAACCTGGTAACACCATGGAAACAAACCAGACTTCCTTTTACAGTCCAGTTTCCGCTTACTCACTAAGTAAAATGTCATGTTTTACCTAGCAACACTGCAGAAGATAGGATGGTAAAAGTGTCTGTTGATTGCTTGGAAAAAGGAACAATGTATTAGGAATTATATGGTAAGTTTGGTTTAGTTTCGGCTCACTTACGAAGTAAATATTAAGAACTCCAATAAGAACATATCCAGTATTTAAAATGTACCAGGATCCTAGAGGAAAACTGTTCCTGCAGGTGTAGGGGGTTGTTACGGGTAAGTACAAGGTAAATGCTTAAAAAAACTGAAGGACATGTAAGAAAAGGTAATTTATTGGAAGGTACTATTTTAATTTTAGTTATTACGAATCAAAATTGGTCACAGCCTAATTGAGTTGATGGGTAATAGTGGAGGTTTTTCTTAGTAAATGCAGCAGTATTTACCTTCTTATTACATGTGGTAATTACTCTATACATGCTATAATTTTCCATATATGTATCAGGTAAATGCAGAGTAATTTCTGCTGTAGTTTCTCTGTAATTACCTACTTAATACACGTGGTAATTACCATTAATACACCAACGATTTACCATAAAAGTACCAGGTAATTTCTTAGTAATTAGGGGACTTTAAAAGGAAGCGTTACCCAAAAGTAAATAATTTTATTCGTCATATTCATAAGTAGACTGTACAGTGGTACTGTGGGTAACCCTGTTGACTTGCAGCAAAAACGTCCTTTGGTTTAAAACCAGGCAGGGACCATTCTACATGTAGTTTGCTTGTTGTTCCTGTGCATGCATGGGTTTTCTCCAGGGACTTCCTCCCATAAACCAAAATTACGCTTGATTGTCATGAATGAGTGCCTCTCACCTGTGTTCCTTAGTATAAATTCTGTGTCCAACTCGTTGTTCCCTGACAGGTGCTTGTTCTAGATGACATTCGCTTATGTTCATCTGCCATGTTTTTCAAAGTCAAGTCAAGTTTAGAGCAGTCATTGTCTAGTCTGTAATAATCTTTACTGAAAATTTACTGTTGCTCCCTACATTTTGGGTGCACAATGCCACAGCCTCTTTTCAGTGCACATGGCAATGATAAGTTAATTGTCATCTTCAATGGCTGCTGGAGATAAACCCTCAACAGGAAAATTAGGTGTAGAAAATGACTGACAGAATATCCACAAGTGTTATTAATGATAATAAACCCCATCATTGATAAAGACTGATTAAAAGAGGAATTTATGTCACAAAAATATTCATATTTTCACTTGAATGGGACAGTTAATTTATTCAAATTACCGATATAAAATACATGGCTCACAAATTTACAACTGGTGGTGGTTCTAAATTCCAACTGTGTTGTTTGAAAACATTATCAGAAACATAGTTTTGTTGAGTCAAAAAGTGTGAGAAATTTGAGATTTTTGGGAATCAGCTGTATGAAACTAGGCTGAAACGTATTCAAGACAATTCACTGATTCCAACAGAAACGTTGCACGTTTTCCCACACTTCTGTGTTTCCATTTGGTTGTAGCCCTGCAAAATAAAAGCTTATATGTTAAATTATGCTAAATTTTGTTATTTCCCATTTCTCACTCAGAAAATTTTTATCAGACTATTTCTCAATTTGTTGCATTTAAAAACCTGGCTCTCTGATTTATTGTGACATGAATCAGTTTTTGTTTTTTTAGGGTTGTGTTTTGTTACCAAAAAATAAAATCAATAAAACACTTCAAATTATTAAAAAAAAACTTGGGCAGAGCGGAAGGTTTCAGATGCTCACTTCAATTTTAATGAGAAATCCAAAGCATCAAAAAAATAAAAAAAATAATCATGTCTTTTCTAAAATCCACTTGAAAGTTGGGACATTGGATTATTCTGATAAATAAACCTTCTTCCATTTCTTTCCCATCATACTAAACCAACATTTCAAAAGACCTGCCCTTCTGGTTCATCATCAAAAAGGAATCCATGTAGACCTTTTTGATATGATGTACTCAGTAGGGTAACTGACTGAGAACTTCCTTTTATATTGTGTTTTTACTCAGAAACATCAACAGTTTGGTGATTTTTTTTTATACTGAGCCAGGAAATATGGTTTTAGCACACTGGTTTAATCTCTGGAACACTCTGTTCTGTTCTGTTTAAATACTTGAAAATTGTCACGCTAAATGGAATGGACAGTTTTAGAAAATGTGTCTTTTCTGCATTGATACATCAAGCACAAAAACACAAAGGGCCCGATTTATCAATATTCCGTGTAAAGCGCAAAATTGCATGCGCCGCAAAAATTTTGCGCTAAGGGCGTGTTCTTCATTTGCTGGTGATCTACTAAGATTGATAATGATTAATAACAGGCGCAAACAGAAATATTTAAATAAGGAGTTTGCTGGCGCTATTCTCTTGCGGGTGCAAGAAAGGTACAAATGAAAAATGAAATTTGGGCAACTGGAGCTTTAAATATGAGCGGAAGAGGCAAACAAAAACATTGTTGAGCTGCAGCTAGGGTTGGGCACTGAGAACCGGTTCCAAATCGGAACGGTTCCTACCATCTGGTTCTGGAACCGTTAAGATGTTTGAATTTTGATTCTTTTTTCGGTTCATAAATGCCTGCAGTGTGAGGAAACAAACTAGTGCGTAACCCGCAATTACAGTTATTCACATCATTGTTGACCGGCAGGAGAGTTTATGGGAAAAAATGGGCATCTTTAAGACTTTGATCCGTCACTCATGCAGAGCCACGCTGCAACGGGAGAGATCAGCTGATCGGCAGTCTGATCAACAACCTCAGCCTCAGAGCCGCGGCTCAGGCTGAGAATCATGTCAGTCAAACAAAATAAGTCAATGGGACTCTTCAATGATTTGATAATGCAAACGTGCATTGCAAATTTTCATCTGGTGCGCCTTTTATATTTTGAGTCCACTTGCATACCTGCATACCGCTTTTGTGCAGCCCTGTTTCATTTTAATTTACAATAGGATGGATTTGCTGAGTGCAACACCTGTGATAAACTTATTAGTGCCAGAGGAGGATGTAAAACAAACATGACAAACACCTTTATCAGCTGCATGGTATACAGTGTGGTGACAAGTGTACTGTGTTTGATGTGTTGCACAGGTGTTAAGAGGAAGTGGGGTAAGGGTGTCTGCGCCATCACCTTAAGAATAGATCCATAAATGTGCGGAATGATGTTTACAGCACAAATAACGTAACGCACGCACCCAAGAGCCGCCATCTCCATATTCTCCATCTCTCAACCTCTTAAATATAACACTGTTCCTCAGAATGAAAAAAACTGTGTACTGGGCCAGAATAATCTGCCACAATGTTTGTTATAATACCCTGCCAGTTGCACATAACTTGAATGTTTAAATATGTGCCTGTCTGCAATTCCTGTGCAGAATCTCTCTGTCCTATGGAGTAACACACCTGTGCAGCCTATTGCTCCAATAATGTTATGAAAGCCAGCAATATCATAAAAGCCTTAGTGGCATTTAACACAAGTGTTTGGAAACTTAATGTATCTGCCCACATAACATTGCATTCAAAATCTGTGACAGCACACTATAAACTGCAGCAGATGCAGCACTTACTGCCACAGTGTGCTGGAATGATCCAGACGTCTGTGTCTTCTCATCACAACAATAATTGCATCATTTTTGCGCCAAGTTAAGACATAGTAAAAATACATGACATGGCGGTAAAAATATGTGCAAAATTACAAGCTGCAAACATTTTCAGGTTTGATAAATCCCACTGCACCTGGAACGCCCCCTTACTTACATGTTCTCCTCCCAATATTTTGCGTCTTCTGACAGAAATGCCTTTATTGCATATTCATTAAGGGGAAAAGCTCTAAAATGACTTTGCATGTCTAGCTGAAGGTTTAACAGGCACAATGTTACCTGTGCATCGTTAGTAAATCACCTGCTGCTTGTTTTTGCGGCCACTGAAAGGTTTGCGCCTATTTTAACAACAGCAAACTTTTGATAAATCAGGCCTAAAATCTCCAGTATATGTAATTATTTTCTCATTATTAGAGCCTATTTATGGGGTTTAATACTCGTTTTTTCATTTAAACATGATGCCTGAACCCTTTCTCTTCTGTTCTGGTTTTCCTTTAGCTGTTGGTTGTCCTTGGAGGGTGGCCTGCTTTATGCCTTTGTTGGCCCTGCTGCTGTCATTGTCTTGGTGAGTTTTTCTCTGATACACTCCTCTCTCTTTAAAAAAAAATCATCCACTCTCAGTTCAAGCAGACAATTCTTACAGGTCACACCATGTGATTCTGCAAATATGTTCTCTGAGTTAACTCAGAGCTTTGAGCTTTAAAGGGTTTGAGCTCTGACCTCTGAGCCTTTTTCCCCTCACTATCTCACGCACATGCAACCATACAAAACAAGTGCACATGACAAACTGACGAACTGAGCCCTCTGATCCTTGAGTTTAAAATATCAGCTGGGAAAAAATTAAAATAAAAACATTTAATAAATATGTTACAGCAGAGAAAAGCTTTGGGCAATGCATTGCATTTTTGGACTGAAATAGAGTCAAATTCTTGCCCCGAGTCTCTCTCTCTCATACTTATCAAAGCATGAGTCATTGTGCCAAATGCATCGAGGGGCTGAATTCTCTTCTGAGAAAAATATATGATGAACAATGAGTGCCAGAAATGCAACAATGCACACCTTGCTTTTTACCAACTGCTTTGATAGACCATTTTATGCAATCATTAAAGAGCTTTGTGTTGTTCTGTGGTAGAATTCAGTTCACTGATTTCATCTCAGTGGTGTTTTAATCACCCATTTTTGTGTTCTGTGACTGAATTAATTTCTGAAAAATGAATCACTGGGTTGATACTTGCGTCATTAAGCTCAATAGAACCAAACAGAGTGTAGTAAACTGTAATAATTGGTGCTACTCCTGATGTTGCTGTTGAGTGGTGCACATTTATGGATCAGGCTGCATCACGCAGGTGCACAGAGTAATGCAGATGTTTTTGAAGACAACTCCTGACAGGAGAGCTTGAGAAGTTTCTTTATTTATGCATTTATTTTTAAAACTGCAGTTTCAACACTCAAGAGGATTGCCGAACTGTATATGGTGCTGAATATTCAGGAGTGACTTACAAGGTCACTGATGTTTTAAAGTTGCAGACTCTGACTCTGTAACACACACATACTAAGTTTATTTCACCCTATACTCCTGTGGTAAATATGAAATCACAACGTATCAACACAACAACAAACTGTTTCTTACATGGAACTGAATGAAGCAATTTTAACCCAATTATGTTTTAATTTATCATGGCTGCACCATTAGTTTCTTTGTAAAGATTAACTTGGACTAATCTTTAGGACTCTTACCTGTTTTATGTTATTTGCAAAAAAATGACATTGTATTTTACATGGCACATCCTGCCACTAAAAGCAGCCTCAGATGACAAGTCGTGGGGAACCAGACATTTGTTTTGCCAATTTTGCTAATCAAAGATATATAATTTTTTATACTTTGACCAGTCTGGTAAATTAGTGTAGATGGGAGAGCACATATTCTGGTGTAAAGGTGTAGGTGTAAAGACGTTGCTCACCCATGGCCATAGTTTTAACCCTGTAATCATTTAAAAAATGAAAAAAAGGCAGAAAGACTGTAAAGCAACAAGTTGTTTTTGTTTAATTGTTGTGCTTTTGACTGTGCTAAGAATAAATGCAAGAGCCGCAATCTCCATATTCACCATCTCGCAACCTCGTAAATATAACACTGTTCCTCAGAATGAAAGAATTGTGAGCCTGTATAATTTGCCACAACGTTTGCATCACAAGTGTTTGGAAAATTAATGTATCTGCTTGCCTAACACCGCATTCAAAACCTGTGACACACACTAGATAATAATCTACCCTGGGAGACGCAGCACTAACTACCACATTGTGCTGGAATGATCCACGCGTCTGTCTGTGTCTTTTCCTCGCAACAATCACTGCATCCATTTTTGTGCGAGTTAATATATGCTTTCCAAAAGCGATAAAAATATGCGCAAAATTAGTAGCCGCAAACAGCTTCAGGTTTGATAAATCACAGTGCACCTGGAAAGCCCACTTATTTACGTGTTCTCCTCCCAATATTTTGCGTCTCCTGACAGAAACGCCCACATTGCATATTCATTAAGGGCAAAGGTGCAAAAATAACTTTGCGCGTCTAGCAGCAGGTTTAATAGGCGCAGTTTTGCCTGTAATTCACCCGCTTCTTGATTTTGCTGATGCAGAGCAGTTTGCGCCTGTTTCAACGACTGCAAACCTTTGATAAATCAGTGTGTTATTACCGGCTTACATTTGTGCTAGCATGTTACTATTGGATGCCATTGGACACCCACTCTTCAAAATGGCAGCAGTGTTAATTATCTGAATAAGTATATCTTTTCAATTCTTTATAAATTTAAAGCCAAGAACTCTTTGATGAAATTCACCCCCACCCCCAATTGCCTTTCATGCCAGAATTTTAAAATAAGGTGGTAGGAAATGATAGATTTACAACCATGGTGGTCAGATCTTAATAATTTCACTAAAAGATAGCATGCAGTAAGATTAAGTTTAATTATTATCTCTCATAAAATTTGTTGTGATATCTCAATGTTAGTTCAATATTTGTTACATTTACTGAGTTGTTGCCATGCTTATGATTAACAATGTTGATTAACAGTGGTGATTTTCTTGAATTAGGTTGGCTTGACAGTTAATTACATGTAGATGTACATTCAATTCTTTAAAAGTTTATTTTAAATCTATCAAGTTGCTCATGAGATATTGTTGCTAATGCTATATAACAGGTTGGTGGTTGCTGGTATAACAGGTTGCAGCAATAAAAACCCACCAAAAATATTACTTAGAAGTTATTTTAGTATTTATTGGCATGTTGTTTTCAACCTTACTCTCTCAACAATGTTGAGTACTCTCCAAACCCCAGCAGTGCCCCCTCTCGCACTCTGTGTTGTTGTTACCAGGGACCCCATTTCTAACAAACAGCTGTAATGAGAGTGGGACATCGGGCACAGAAACACAGACCTTCCCGTAGGACTATTTTCTAATTAATGAACCTGGTCTTGGGCAAACAGCAGAACAGAATGATGCTGACTCACATCGCCAGACATGACCAGCATGACAAAACACTCTCACAATCTGCCATATCGCAGTCGGTTGTCAGCGGTGACACACTCATGGGAGTGGAAGAGATTGAGGGGGGGTGGTTGGCAGATTGTGAAAACTGGCAGGTAATTCACACAATGTACATTGCAAAGAAATAGGCTAGAAAAAATCTGCCTTCTGAAAAAAAGAGCAGAAACTAGAAATTCAACATACCAAGTGAAAGTAAAAAAATAAAAAAAAACTTTCTTTGCTTGGCTTTGAGAAATTCTTCCATCCATGTGTTAAATTTCCAGTCTCAGCCAGGTAAAGGAAATACTTCAGGCATACTGTACATAGAGATTAGCAACCTGATAAAAATACATCCATTATACAAGGTGTAAGTATGCAGAAGTCTTTGAATATAACTTGTTGTGGATGCACCTTTATGTGGACACGCAGATGGAAATTCCAAAGCCCTACAGACAAACACATGGAGTATGGGAAAGATTGAGGGTGGATGTTGAAAGTGAGGATTATAAGAAACATGTCACCAGCGTAGAAAATCTTCCAGATGGAAAGGATTTCAGAGTAGGAGAGGTCTGCAAGCCTTAGCTCAGTTAAGTATGTGTGTTTGTATGTTAGATCATGAATCTGTATCAAAGGGTCAGTATAGCCAGATGTTTGGCTGGCTTGACTAAGAACTTTCATTAGTAGGCGAGGCAAGTTTGTTAAGCAACACGTCCTATTTTCTTTTTGTCAGATTCATGTTTTGAGTTTTATTATTTAAATTATAAAACGTTTGTGTTATTTTTTCTTTAGTTTGCTTGATTGATAGATAGATAAGAAAATACTGTATAATGGGAAGAAGTTAGATTAATTCCTTCGCTAATTCCTGATCAGAAATAAAGAGAATAAAGAGCACCCACATGGTCCACTAACTCACAAATGAAATTAACAGTTAACACTTTTATTTCATTGACCTTTATCAGGTAAAAGTCGTTATAGGATGCAAACATCCTGCCTTGAACAGTCAGAAAAATAATGGGTCAAAGGTCCTGTATCAGGCTATTTCACAGCTTTCAACGTCTGGGATAGGCACATATATGATAAAATGTTACCATTGGCATTATACAGTATTCATTTGTCCTGAAATATAACTTTTATTCTCGAGCATGTCCTTGTTTAACATTGTTACGTCACTATGTTAGGAGGCAGTTGTTTTCCAGGAGAGAGTGGAGCAGCTGCTCAGAGCTCAGGATTCAGGAGGAGTACTGATAAATGCGTGAATTAAGCTAAAGTTTCATTTTGGACTGTGTATCAGAAGTGAAAACTTGGTTTGTTTCTAATTTTTTACTTATGAATGATAGTAAAATTGAGGCTATTCTCTTCACTTCTAAAAAAACTGACCCTCCAATCCCAGATTTCTCACCTCTCTCTATCAATCTCAAATCCTGTGTAATGAGTTTGGGTGTTAAACTTGACTTTGACTTGTCCATGCTGCCTCAAGTAATGCCACCATCAAGTCCTGTTTTTTTCAACTCCATCGTACTACTTGGATTAAACCCATCCTTAAAAGGAAACACCTGGAATCAATCATCCACACTTTCATCTAGACTTGATCATGCACATTCCGTTCTCTATGGTGTTAAAAAGTCCTCACTAGATTGCCTGCAGAGAGTCCAGAATGCAGCAGCACATTTTCTCACCAACACAGACAGGCGATCTCATATCACTCCAATTTTGGCAGAACTACATTGGCTTCCCATTTCATACCACATTAATTTAAATATTCTACTCTTTGTTTACAAAGCTCTTCATAATCTGGCTCTTTTGCATCTCTCTGAACTGCTCATTAATTAAAACCTCTCCCATGCACTGAGATCTGCTGACCATCTACTATTACAAATCCCAAGTATGAACTATAAATCCCAATGTGCTAATGGGCTTTTTCATTTGCTGGTTCTACTTTTTGGAACAAACTCCCACTCTCTGTGAGACAACCAACCTCTGTAAGTTTGTTTAAATCTCATCTGAAAGCCCATTATTTTAAGCTAGCTTTTGGTTATTAATGTTTATATTGGTGGTATCAACACCCCTACTCCAGATTTTACAGCCTTTCTTTTATTGTATTTTTCTTCCTAGTTTTATTCTTTAAGTATTTGATTATTGTTGTATTTCTATTTTGCCTTATTTCTCGATTTCCTGTACAGCACTTTGGTCAGCTGTTATTCTGTATGTTAAAGTCCTCTATAAATAAACTTGACTCGACTCGAGAAAAACCTAAAACCACTCTGGGGGGAGGGGGGAACCCTTCAATCCTCCAATTGCATGATTGTCCATAGATAACTCAGTATTAATCCCAGATTTTTAAGATTTTCTAAATTGACCTTAAAATACTTTTCATATTTCTGCTATACTTTTAAGTGATGGAGTGAACAAAAATGCTTCATGAAAATATGTTTATTATAACTGTAACAGTGTCTCTAAGCAAAAAGTTGTATACTTGAAGCTCTATAAAGTATCCACAGAGTTAGCTGCCTGTCATTTACTTCACAGGCTACAGATTGCGAGGAGGGCCAACAGACCTGTGCGTGCATACATGGGCAAAGCCAAACTACGGAAGCCGTTAATCATGCCTTAAAAAAATGAACGTCATTTAAATGGGGGTTTACGTTTACATGCTTTAATGCATTAATTTTGACAACCATATTAATTTTATATTGGATTCAATTTTAAGTTATTTATTTTAATCAAAGGTAATGGAGAAAAGATGAATGAATAGAAAGGTTAAGCTTAAATTAATCCACATGAGGAATGAATGCAGAAGTAATTTAGACTGAAAACATGCACTCTAAACCAGTGACACTGCTCTTGTGGTAAAGCATACCAAATAACTTTATTTTTGTTTCGGCTGCACTGTTTAATTATTGTTCTGTTGTATCTCTGGTTATTTTTTGAATTTCTACTAGTTTTTCAACAATTTTCATTGATCAGTCCATAAGCACTTCTGTTACGGTTGTTTTGGATTCTCACTTATTTCGAGTGAATCCTTGGTTTTTAAACCAACACTCAGTAACTTTTTAATCTTCATGAAACAGTTTCATAACTTCTGTGATTATATGGCGACTTACAACAAGTTGAATGACACCTCTGTCATGGCTTGAGGGGGTCTGTATCGCTTTCACTGGCACTAAACAACTTTGAGGAGGATGGTGGGAACCCTGCCACACAAAAAACTACGAATGGATAGGCTGCTTTTCGGCATACGTCACTTCCCCTTTCCCCATTCGTCATAAACACGGAACTTGATGCGACCTGTTACGCGCAACTGCAGCTAACATGGCAGAAGCCCCGAAAAAACGAAAAGTTTTGTCTGAGGAGACAAAAAAAAGAAAAAGGGAGAGTAACCGGATAAAAGGACAATCAAGAATCAACATAGGCCCGGCTTTCACTCGCTGGCGTGAGCTCAAGGGGGGGTGGGGGGGGTGTTGCGGTACCAAACAGAAATTAGACGTTTCTTATTATCAACATCATCATAAAACCCTGTGTAAAACCCCTGAAGCCGTTCCGTAGGCAGTGTGAGCCCGGCGTCAGTGTGTCAGACATTCAGTTACTACTGAGTGTCCTTTAGTAATAATGGTACTACATGTGGTCTTTTTGTAGCTTTGGAGGCAAGACTATCTGAATTGCAAATGTGGCTCAGTGCTTTTAAAACACTATTACGCCAGGCTCACACTGCCTACAGAACGGCTTTGGTCTGGCTTCGGTGCGGTTTTTCCGCAAGCTACCACTCACATCTGCTCCGGATAGGGAGTGCGGCCAGCTCCGGTGCTGGGTGCGTAAAACGTCACCCGCAAGAACAGAAGTTCACGTGGGTTATCGTTTTGTCGGGACTTCACACGAGAACACGTCCATTATTTATCAAATGTGTGAAAATGTGTTGTGCTGCAGGCTTTCGGGACCCTGTGTCACCGGATGTGATGTAATGTTTACATTTCCTATTAGCGCGTGTGCTGTCTAAAAAGAAGGGTCAAGTTACAATTGTTTGTACACTCGTTTATTTTGAAAAAACACCGGATATTCAAGCCACACTTCCTGTATAGTTCGTCAGATTTCATCAAACTTGACGCGGATCGACTCCGGCGTCCGGAAAAAATTGAACCTTGCGGATTCTTTCCGTAGTGCCGGACGGCCCCCGTAACCGGACCCGCACCGCGCGGAGCTACTGTGAGCCTTCAAAAGGGATTTTAATCTAACGGAATACCTGCGGGGTCCGCACCGGACCGGATCTGGATGCAGTGTGAGCCCAGGTACCCATAGCTACTGAGGAGCAACTGAAAGTAGCTTCCTTTAGCCATTCTCTGGCAAATTCTGTGCAGCCAGGAGCTCAGACCAGTTGGGTGACTGTCAGAAGGGAGCAGGGTCTAAGCACCTGGTTCACCATTGACCTGTCTACGTTTTAAACTATGTTTTCCCACTGAGTGACACCTGCTGCAAAAACGACTCTCGTTATTGGTAGCTCCACAGTCCAAAACGTGGTATTATAGACACCAGTGATCATAGTCAAATGCCTTCTTGGGGCCAGAGTGGGTAACATGTAAGACTACGTGAAACTGCTGGCTGAGGATAAATGTAGTAAATTGTTATTCCTGTTGGCAGTAATGACACCCAGTATTGCCAATCATAGGTCACTAAAGTTAATGTTGCTTCGGTGTGTAACTTTACAAAAGCAAGGATGGACTTCAGGATCATCCCTAGTTCCCTCCCCAATCTGACCGACGATGACATGTTTAGTGGAATGTTGTTGTTTCGTCTCAGGGTGTCAAGGTGGTGTCCTGACAGCAATGTGGGCTTCACTGATAATTGGCAGACGTTCGTAGGAAAACCAGGTTGGATCCAAAGAGATAGCATCCATCCCAATTATTAGTTATAATTCATTCAAATCTCTGACTCTCAGCTTTTGTCACCCAAATTGGAAATCAGAAAAAAACTATTGTATTTGTTGTTGTATATCGTCCATCAGACTTTTTTTTTATCAGACTTACTGAATTCTGACAAAGTCGTTATAGTAACAAATTTCAATATTCATGTTGATGTTGAAAGTGACAGTCTAAATATAACATTTAGTGATCCTTTAAAGCAGAACTAAGTAAGTTTTGCTCTCGCTCTCCCCCTACTGGTCCCCTGTGAAAGCTCACTGTCGTAACGTTCCCCCGCCGCCGCCGCAGACCCACCCACCCCCCCCACCCCACAACAATGCGCAGAGAACGCTTTTGCAAGAAGAAAGAAAAACAAAATCAAGAAAATGTCTCGACAGGTGAGTATTATTGTCATCTTTGCGCTCCTAAGGGTGGCGTTGCTAACAACGGCAAGGGCTTCATGCTTGTATTTATGTACGTGAGAGTGAGTGCCGTAAAGCAGGTTTGTTCTCGCGAGATTAGTCGGGTCCGATCCACTGAAAGTTGCAAGTGCTGCTTTCAGGACACAGACCCCGGAGGGAGGGGAGGGACCCACGAATCACCCCGCCAAGTCCTTGTTTACCCCCACAGGGACTCTAGAAAACATTTATTGAGGTGAAAAAACTTACTTAGTTCTGCTTTAAACTCAGTTCGTATATACTAAAGTTTATACAAACAAACTCACTCTTCATCATACCCTTGATTTTGTTCTGACTTATGGTGTAGAGAATAAGAAGCTCATAATATTTCCTCTCAACCCTGTCTTGTCTGATCATTTTTAATAACCTTTGAGTTTACAATGCCACACATCACATCCCCAGATAAAAAAAAAATTACCACAGAAGTTTATCAGAAAATTGTTTAACTAAATTTAAAGAATCTATCGCATCAGTATTTTCTTAATTCCCTCAGAGTATTTTAAAAGAGGGCAGCTACGAAGGTTTTACAGCCTCACAAATTAATTGTCTTGCTGATAATTTAGACAGTTTTAATGTGTACTTCATTAGACAAAGTTGCTTTTCTAAAAATGAAGGCAATCAGGAAATGGTGTCCTACTAAGTTAGAAGAATTTTATTTATCTTGGAGAGATAATCTGCTCGCATACAAGAGTTCTCCGCAAAGTCAGAACTGAGTATTATTCCTCCCTCATAGAGGAAAACAGGAAAATCCCTAGGTATCTTTTTAGTACTCTTCAACTTATGTCGAACAGTGTATCCCTACCCTCAGTAGTAATGACTTCAAGAAATTATTTGCAGATACATACGAGCCATGATGTCCTTCCCGCTATTGTCTCTGGTTAATTTCTTAGTGAAGCAGCTTTAGAAGCAACATTAGAATCTGAATTCTGTTCAGACAGTTTATGTCCAGCTGAGCTTAATGAGTTAACACAAATTATAGCCTCATCAAAACCATTGTTTTTCTGTGGACTAACTCATGAAAATAAGCCAAGATAAACATATCTTTAATGAATGAATACGTATCTTAAGCTTTTGAGATTGACTGTTTACATGCAGCCAATAACCCGTTCAAAACCGGAATATTAGCAACATAAACCATATATAAGCCATATAAACGATAAAAGATTTGTCTGGATTCGAGCTGTAACTCATTAATATTCATTATTCGAATTTGCTGGATTCAGATTGGCTAACAAACTAGCCAATGGGAGCAAGGTATACTGTTTCCTGCCCCGCTACGCATGGCAACAAGACACGTAGTCTCTTCTGGTTTGATACGAGATTATGCTACAGCAGCAGCATGCTAGGCATGGTTTCAACTGTGTGAGCTGATGAATACTAGCAAGCTCTGATGAAACAAATACAGGGCGTTAGAACTTGGGTTTTATCGCCACCTGATTGAGAGATAAAAAATGAAAGAGAAGCTATTGTGCTGATTTAACACCCACTATGACGGTAAAAACACCTGTGGTCTAAAATATTCAACAGAAACCTCAGAAAAAATGTTTTTAATGTAATGGCCTCTTTAAAGCAGAACTAAGTAAGTTTTTTCACCTCAATAAATGTTTTCTAGAGTCCCTGTGGGGGTAAACAAGGACTTGGCGGGGTGATTCGTGGGTCCCTCCCCTCCCTCCGGGGTCTGTGTCCTGAAAGCAGCACTTGCAACTTTCAGTGGATCGGACCCGACTAATCTCGCGAGAACAAACCTGCTTTACGGCACTCACACTCACGTACATAAATACAAGCATGAAGCCCTTGCCGTAGTTAGCAACGCCACCCTTAGGAGCGCAAAGATGGCAGAACCAAAAAGAACGAAAAAACTTTTGACCGACGAGCAGAAAAAAAGGAAACGTGATTGGGACCGAGAGAGAGCTCAGTCGCGGGTGAACATCGGCAGAGCATCTGCGTCTGCGGCGGCGGCGGAGGAACGTTACGACAGTGAGCTTTCACAGGGGACCAGTAGGGGGCGAGCGAGAGCAAAACTTACTTAGTTCTGCTTTAAGAAAGCTAACATTGAATCTGATGAGTTGGACTTGATGTTTCTGTAGTGCCTTGAAATAAATATTGTTATGAATTTGCAATTTGTAAACAAAATCAAAGTCATTCATTCATTCATTCATTCATTCATTCATTCATTCATTCATTCATTCATTCATTCAAACATTGTTCTTTTAGGCTTTAGTTTATGCAAAACTACAGAAACTAGTCAATTTGATTTTTGTTAACTTTGTGTCACCCAGTCACACTACATTTGATAAATGTAGCAGGGTCACAAATTGCGATCAGCATTTGAATTCATTCACAGAGCTTCACTCTTCTTGGGCTAGAATTATAAACATGTATTTAAAAATACTAAGTGTCTCTAACAACAGTCAGTCATATCAAAGTGATTCCAGATCAGTGATTCTATGAGTCAGAACATGAAAGAAATGTGAGCCCCTGATTGGAGACAAAAAAGATAATCTTATTGGTACTGGGTGATCATATGATCAAACTTCATGATCGCTATAATTTTCAATTCGATCACGATGATCAGCTGTGAGGCTATTTTCTCAATCAAGCATGGTGGATGTGTGCAGGCCCAATAGGGGGTGGAAATGCTCCCTGCATGTTGTTTGTCCGCTGTCATTAAACTAGACGAAGAGCCATGTTTTGTGCTACACTGCTGCAGAGAAAAAGCAGCAGAATGGCCAAACGTGGTGCTAAAGACAGTGAAATAGATCCAAAATTTGAGTATTTACATTCTTGTCCAATGACTATCACAGATAGGCACCAGCTGCCCATGACACTGGATATAAATAAGTGAGTTTGCAAAATTGGAATTTGGTAAATTGGATGGAATTTGAGATTTTTATTTTATTTTTTGCAATTTCATGTTTTCATCTAGTGTAATGGAATAATTAAATAAGAGTCGGAGTGAGTTGAAAAGGGAAAAAAAAGTTAAATATAATTTCATATATGAAGTGAGAGCAGACAGTCAAACATTGGTACATTGGAATGAGGCTCTGCCTATGATGTTGTCTAGCTGTTTTTTATAGTAATGCTTATAGAGGGACTAACAGATCTCTGGATGTCACCAGGCCAAAACATCTTAGAGAGATTTATAAACTGTAGGTGCGATTTTAATCTGAACACTTGTTGTCTATGTGATATTTACATTTTACAAATGACACTGGGCGGCTGTGGCTCAGTGGTTAGAACGGTTGTCCTCCAACTTGAAGGTTGGTGGATCAATCCCGGCCACAAGTCGGGTTGCGTGAATGAATGCAAAACCTTGTAGTGTGAAAGCGCTTTGAGTGGTCTGAATGACTAGAAAAGCGCTATACAAATACAGGACATTTACATTTACCATTTACTAAAGTAACCTGCTGGCCTCAAGCAGTTGCAGCTAAGGGAAGAACTACACTCAGGACCCTTCCATCCTAAGCTCTTATAAAGAACATTCAGTACACATAATAGAATGAACCACCAAATCACTAGGGAGAAATCAATTGACTCCTTTTCAAACTATTAAAACAGGAAAAAATTATTTCATAAAAATAGCAACATAACATTTTTTTTTGCTATTTTTTTTTTGCTATTCAGACAGTAGACCTGTCTTGTGTGTGCTACATTCATCTCTCCTCTTTGTTTCTCTCAGGTGAACATGCTGATTGGAATTGTGGTATTCAACAAGCTCATGTCTCGAGATGGCATCTCAGACAAGTCAAAAAAGCAGCGAGCAGGGTGAGTTACTTTTCCTAAACACACACACATATCCCATTTCTACTCATGTTTTCAGCAGGAAACTAAAAACAAATTTGCCACGTTAACAAATATTGGGTGAATGTTATCAGCTGTCAGAAAACATTCACATGTCAGTTTAAAGTCTGTTAAATGGCTGAACTCAGATGCAAACAGAGGAGGAAACATTATAGTAGTTCAGTAGTTCTTTATTTAAGTGAGTTTAAATTGAAGCTGGGTAGAAAAACACAGCGAAGCAGAGTTAACAGTCACAGGCATGTCTATGAGAAGAAACTTACAGGCAGAGTCTAAGGGGCTGGTGAAGGCATAGTAAAGTCCAAGACAAGGTCGAAAACAGGCAATCCAAAAAAAAAAAACCAAGCATAAAGTCCAACCAAGGGCAGTCATGAATGGTCCAGGTTCAGTAACACGAGCAATCCAATACAAAGAGCAGACAGACAGACATACTGGAAACAGGACGGGTGCTGGTTTTGAAGCGTAAAAGCAATTTGACAAACTGGCAACCCCCGTCTGCTCCTCTACAGCTTTTAAAGAGGAGCAGACAGTTGAAGCTGGACACAGTAATTAAGGTGGCAGCAGGTGAACGTGAAAAGCACTGATTAGGAGTGTGCAGCAGGACAGAGAGGAAAAAAAAACACTGGTGCCCAGACAAAACAACTGGAACTAACTACAAAAACTAACAGAAACAAAACAATGCTAGGACTAGGGTGTGGATAACTAAAAGAGAACAGCAGGACATGGATAAGAAGGAGATGAAACATTACAGACAACTAACTTTTAACCACTCTAAGTGGCTTTGTACAAATCTATGTAAACCTATGTTTCTACTTTCAAAAATATATTAAAAAAGATCAAATTTAGCAAAAAAAAATGAGGAGACATATTTTCTATTCCACTGCTGTATTAGATGGTTTTCAACATGCAGTTTACCATTTAGTTTTCTCCTTTGGGAGATGTGAACGAATACGGCTGATATAAAAATCAATGACAGCTGTAAATTTAATCAGCAACAGTAAACATACAGTTTATATAAATGTAACTTGGTGAAGGAAATAATAAAACATACAAACATGACATATTCATGTGTGAGATATGTGCTAAATCGTCCACTTAAGCCATCACATCCATTAAAGTAGCATGAGCAGAATTCTTCCCCCTTCCCAATCCTGAGCACAAATATCATTGGCTGATGGAGCCAAACCCCTGTTTTAATTTTCACTCCTATTGATTCAATGGAGTTCTTGTTTTCCTTTTCTCTGTCTCATTGCATATCCACCAATGTGCAACTGCTGCACTGATTGAAATGGATAGTTTGTTTATTGTGGCGTGGGTTAACAGTACAGATTGACTCTCTGGGTGGCTGATTAGCTTCTTTGTAACACATTGATGCAGCTGAGATTAAACCAGTTTTTGAATGCAAACACGCTGGGAAACACAGAGCAACACACATGCCGGTATAGCTATCTTTGTTAAAGGGAAAGTTGATGGCTTTATTTAAATGTTAATTTTTCACCTCCGTTTATAATCTGTTGACACTGATGGAAACAATCATGCACAATGTAACCTCAAACACGTACTGGTTGTTCTAACAGAACAAGTGAAGCTTATTAGCAGAATGTATTCCCTCGTGAAGCTATGGAGTAGTGGCTGGAACCAAGAAAATGAGCTGTGATAGGATGCTAATGTAGCATAGCTCATGTGAGGTGCCATCGTTCTTCACTTATATGCACACAATACACTTTATGTACATTTGATTAGTCAATTGTAAATAAAACACTGCCAAGTCCAATTTTTCTGTCACTTTCATGAAAAAAAACACACACAAACAAACCAGCATGTAAGATTTGTTGAAGCAAATGAAAGGTGGTTTTCTTGTCTGTGTCACTGTAATCCGTTAATCCACAAACTACTGTAACATTACAGTGTCCATCTATCACGATCTCTTTACTTGCTTTTCAATCAGTCTCTGTATTCTGACTGTTTTTTCATTGCTGCTACTTTTTAAGACCTTGTTTTAATTTGACCTCTCTTTTTTTTCTCCCCCTCTCCTCCCTTCCCCCTTTTTTCACTTCCATTCTTCCATTTCATTGGTCTGTCCACACACTTTTTCTGTTTATTGTTATTTTGCTATGATGCCCTCACATTTAATTGTTGTCATCATTTGTGTTTCCATACATTACCCTATCCCCAAACCCCTTCCACCTTTTGTTTTTCCTCACATGGTTGTATGAATGTGTGTGGGTCTGTGTGTGTTTGTCTGTGGACATGTCCCGAAGTGTCCCGGTGGAGGCGCGTAGCAGACTGCTCCTGAAATGCTCCAAGTGTGGCGTGATCTCGAGCACCGCCATGTCCAGCTCAACGGCCAGCAGTGCTATGTTAGTTCATTGCCATCTTTTCTATCTTTTTTGTCCATATCTATTATCTGCTTTTCTCATGATTTTCATCATCTTATTCTATTTGTCTCTCTCCTTTACCTTTTTCAAATTTCTGACTGTTGCAGTGATGCTAATCGGACTTGTCTGAGAGGCAAAAACAATTGAAAAGAAAAGACAAGGATCAATATTGTTTAATGAGTGTACGTTTTAAATTAGCTTTCCTCTGGGTGCAATGAGCAAATATGACCTTTGTTTTGTGGATCACATTTTAGCAGTTTTTCAAACCTATTTGGAGTGAAGAATTAAAGAAGCTTAAAACATTAACAGTAGAATCTCAGGAAGGTTGTTAGTTGGACAAGAGGTACAGCTGCTAAGCCCAATAATACAGTTGTTTAATCTTAATCCTTTTAAGACCCTAGTTTACATTAACATAAAATTTAACACGCATCATTTGAATGAATCTAAGAGAAAATAAACTGTCAAAAAATGAAAAAAAAAAAAAAAAATCCTGCCAAATGTAAATTAGTACAGTGGATGACAGTTATATGCACGACCTCGGTGCCCAGCAGTTTTGTTCATATAAGCGTTGTGTGCATTTATTCGTCGGGGGTCATTTGGATTGTAAACATGGGTAGCAGTGTTTGGTATTGATAACACACAATCAGAAATGATGTAATAAAGCAATTAGAATATATTAGGAGAATACAACTCTCAAACAGAATGAGTTATACTTGTAATAAATGTGCCAGATACATGCATACATGTCAACCTTGAGAACTCAGAATTAGGGAGACATTTATGGAGAATCAGGGAGACCACGCTTGTAGTGTCAGAGCGGGGGGTGGGTTGCTTGTTGTCGGTGTGGGTACTTGTAGGTTTGGGGGGTCGAGGTTTGTGTTGCAGCGGGGGTTTGATGGTTGCGTATGCAGTGATGTGGGACCGTTTGCAGCATGTAATCTGTGTTTGTATGACGGTCCTTCAGGTGTTATAAATAGCCAGTTGGAAACAACTGACGGCAGAAACTGTCAGAAATGAGGAGAAATTTGGGAGAAAGTTTGCTCCAGGAGATTTTCGGGAGGGGCCAGAATTCAGGAATCTACTGGGAAAATAGGCAGAGTTGACATGTATGGATACGCGTGCATGGACACAACGGTATAACGGCACAGATTAAGTTACAGTTAGTAACAGAACAGAACAGTTTTCTATATTGGATATTAAGAAATTTTGATTGATAATAAAAACTCTAACAAATGTTACTTTTGACACTATTTCACACTGAAGAAGTCGATGATTAATTTTTTGGAACCATCTGACAGCTTCAGGCAGACGTGCCAGACACGGCTGCTTGAACGCCAGAGCAGCCTAATTCCAGCCACCTGAGAGAGACAGTGTGTGGGAGAACACCAGCGGAGGTGCACAGTCAAGCAACTAGTGAGAAATATCAGGATTCAGTGAGATGCATAAATGATACGTACCTCCAAATGTGCATATATCCGTCGGCACTGTGCATATAAGCGTATGGATTCTCTATGACACAGGAACAACACTATGGTGTTATAGTTTCATGGTTGCCATAGTCTCTACATGTCCTCCCTCTCTTTTAGTCATTTTAATCCACCTGCGTATGTTTAACTGGGTCCTTGAGCAAATCTTTCATCATAAAGCTTTTTTAAAAACGCTGTTTAAAACAGCCTTTCCTTTCTCTTTGTGCATTTTTTTATGATTGGCAGCTTTGATTGGAGGACAGTGCATTTTGTGAAAACTCATTCATTTTTTGTTAGTAGAACTTGCAGGACCATTGTTTTTTTTCCTTATATTGCCTCTTTTATTAAGATAAATAGAATCTATTATTGCATTTACTCATTTCTAATCACAATGTTTTGGCTTAACCTTATGTCACCAAATGTTCAAAAAAGTACACTTTTTTCCAAAAGCCTTTCCACTTAGATCTTCCAACTGAAAAGTTCAAATTCTAAGTACGGCAGGTGCTAAGTGCCAAATGTAATATTGTTTTAAATACGGTTATCAAATAAATAATATGAGATTTTGTATTGTGCAATGATGTTAAAAATAATAATATTAGTAATGATATAATCCAATGAAGTGTTCAATCAAACTTGAAAGGGTTAAAAAATAAAGGTTAGTTTCTTCTCAGCAGTGATATGTCAAATTAATGTGAACATTTTCAGGATCATTATACTTGACAGTTTAATTGTAAAATAAGATCAGTTTTCTTTTTTTTTAATTTGTGACAAATTACTTACAAATATGACAAACACTTTCATGTTCTGAAACACCACCTGTTATCAAAAACAACTGAATGGAGCAATTTAATTTGTTTTGTTCATGTGATTGACATAAATTGAAAGGTTTGCACCAAAACCAATAATATCTGTTGCCTTCACCTGAAATTGAAACCCCCTGTTTTTAGTTTTTTGCTGTCTTATTGAAACTCAGCAGGGACAAACCTATTTCTTGACATATTTAAAGAAAACTGCATGACTGGTAGTTATAAAGTAATGAATTTGCGCTCACACAACATGAGAATATGAAATTGGAGTCTGAATTTTTACTACTTCAAAGCCCTGGTGTTTTATAGACACACACACATATATAGGCTTTATTATGGCCAACCTTTCCCTTCCCTCTGTATGCCTATTGTCTCTCTGTACCACCCCCCACCCAATGTGGCACTTAGAGTCCATCAACCATGTAATTGTGAGCAGTTGTTAGAGTCAGAACTTTCTACATGAATACACATCATCTTCCACTCATCATTTAGAATATTAAGTCTGATCCAAATTGCAGAGTGGCAGTCTGTTTCTAATCACCCACTGTCGAACCTGTGATTGATCTGTGTGTCTGTCTGTGTGTGTGTCTGTGTTTGCATGAAAGGACTGAAGCAACATGACTTACTAGAGCTGACTTGTCTAGTTTAAGACTGAATCCCTTGTTCCCTTTATCTGACACCCCACCCCCCACCTACATGTGCTTCTTTCTGCTTGACAGGGCATCCTTGTGGAGTTCCTGTGTGGTTCTTCCTCTGTTAGCCCTGACTTGGATGTCAGCAGTGCTCGCCATAACCGATCGGCGCTCCACACTCTTCCAGGTGATGTGTGTCACAATACCAGCACACATGCTAATGTGTTGTAAAGCAAGCACGTGCAATAGTGATGAAATATCGTGAGGTATTAGAAACTTCATCACACTGTGTCCTTGCAGTGCAACACAGAATGTTGATAGAATTATTTACAGCGACACATTAACAGCTCTTTTATTTTTCCTGAGGCTCCTTTTTGTCTCTAACTCTAACATAATTACATGAAATACAAGTTCAATAGATTAATGAGCAAATTGATGAGAAAATAAGAGGACAAATGAAGAGCAATGAATTAAAAACCAGAAGTGAAAAAGAAAACGAATGTAAAAAAGGTTAATCACATGTACTCTTAAGTAAATATTTACATGTTTGAATTGTTCTAAATCAGTTATTATTGTGATTCATACATATTTAGAAGTATGTACAGCAACATCACTTTCACTTCACATGTGGAAATCATGTTTGCTGATATGTTCTCTGTGAAACACAAGATTAATATGATGTATGTTCGTGTAGACAGGTGGGTGTGTTGGTGGGGTCCAAAAACATTTCTACTTTGACAGAGACTAAATGATTCAATTCAGTCATTAAAATCAAAAGGAAACAGGTCCAGTGAAAAGTTTTTGAAAAGTTTGGATTTCTCTTTAATGCAAAAAAAAAAAAGGGACTCACTCTGACAACCAGTCTATTCCTATACAGTACAAATACATTATAACTAGTAAGTAACATGACTGGGTATAAAGGAGCATTTTATAAAATTGGAAAGAACTTGAAGATCCCATCAGCTAATGGGAAAAATAGAATTAAAAGAGTCATAGAATCAAGAGAAATCTCTGTGCACAAAGGACAAGGTCAAAGATCAAAACTGGATGCTCCTGATTTGCGGGCCTCGAGGGGGCAGTGCATTAAAAACAGACTAGATTCTCAACTGTGCATCCCTGCATGGACACAACAACACTTCCAGATAGCACTGTCTGTTAACACAGTTTGCTGTGTGATCAAAACATCAGTTAAAGATGTATTACACAAAGCAGAAGCCACATGTAAACAGGTTCCAGAAACACTGGCATTTTCTCTGTGATCTGAGGTGATATGGAAAGTGTCCTATGGCGAAAGGAGAGGGATCAGTGGACAGCTCAAATGCTTGCATCTCTGATGGTATGCCGTTGAAGATGGGCAGCTTGCACATCTGGAAAGACTTCATCAATGCTAAACATTACATAGAGGTTTTAGAGCAACATCTAGACAATGTCTCTTTCAGGGAAGGTCTTGTATATTTCATCTAGACAATTCTAAACCCCATACTGCATCACAAAAGCATGACTATGCAAGAGAAGCGACCACAGGCTGAACTGACCTGCCTGTTTACCAGATCTTTCACCCATACAAAATATCTGTTGCATCAGGAAATGAGAAATCCAGCCACAAAAGCCCTGGACTATTGAGCAGCTAGCATCAGACAAGAATAGGACAACATTCCCCCTCCTGAAACACCAACAGTTGGTCTCCTTATTTCTTAGATGTTTACAGACAGATGTTTGAAGATCTGTTAAATTGTTCCATATTTTTTAGATACAGCTTGCCTGACAGTTTGTTTGATCTGTACATCTAAGAAGCTCTGCTTCGCTGATAGCTGAAATGCTTCTTTTATACTCAATGAAGTTACTTAGCTGTTGCCAATTAACCTAATAAGTTGACAAATGTTGCTCCAGTTAACCCTTTTGTTTGAGATGTGTTGCTGTTACCAAATCTAAGATGAGCTAATATCTTCTATGAAATGGTAAAATATCTCAGTTTTAACATCTGATAGGTTGTTTATGTTCTGTTAGAAATAAAATACTGTTTTATGAGATTTACTATTCACTGCATTCTGTTTATATATATTCTACATAGTGTCCCTGACAAATATAAAAATATCTAAGTTTTGATCCAGAAGAATGATCCAGATTTTAAAACTCAAATACATCATTCCTCTGCTTCAGGTCCTTTTCGCTGTCTTCGATTCTGTTCAAGGTTTTGTTATCATCACTGTCCATTGCGCCATGCGCCGAGAGGTGGGTTCAATTTTCTCCTTGCGATAATCAAATCTTATTTGAATTTTGCTTGTTTCAGATTCATTTTAATACCATGCAACACTGTTACCTCTGCTAACTTCTCCCATGTCACTAGGTGGGTTTCATTCACCTTATGTTCCAGGTCAGTCTGAGGCCATAACTCAACGAAGGCTGATCAGCCATGAGAGGGATTAGCATGGTTTTATATCCTGTGTCCTGTGCACTTCTTTCTCATAATGCAGCATGATAGTGCTCTATTGTCTGACTGATCCAAGTCTGGTTTAAGGAGCTTACTAAGATGCTGTATGGAATAAGAAGATAAGTCCCTAACTAATAGCCCCTAGTTTGCTGTGGGTATTACAATCCCCCCAGAGGATCCACCCCTTGAGACAGACATGGACACACATAACGATACATGTGCACACACCCAGCAGTTACAGTTATTGAACTCAAAATCCCATTGCTTTTGCACAACTGTAAATATATCATCTGTTGCCAATGCATTGCAGTACACTACACACAGGTTTGTCACTCTCTCAGAGATCATTAGGTTACTGAGTGCATCACACACTGTAAGTGATTTTTTTTTTAATGCTCTGAATGCTGCATTAAATCAATATCACAAAAGCGGCAGGGATCAGAGTACAGTAAGTCCAGGAATTATTTATTGCAAATGTATGAAAATCCCATGCAAGAGACTGAGCATAAATCCTTCATAGCTGCAGAAAAATAGATGGGAAGAGGCTGCATCAGAGGAGGGGGAGGGGGCAAGGAGAAATGAGTAGAAAAGGAGGGGATAATCAGTTAGTATTAGTGTGCTAAGCTTGGTAGAAGAAACTACAAAGTAAGATAACAAACTACCATATGGACAAAAAGCATGCTGCGAATGGAGTATGTTTTCAACATCCTGCAGTGATTCACAACAGCATCTCTGTAAGGAGTGAAAATGAAAGAAGCACGAAGGCACAGACAGCCTGTGGAGATCTACTAAGGAGAAGAAAGATGATGAACATTGAAGATGTTATACTTTTTATGTTTAAGAGGAAAGGCGTGGCTCGAGAAGCAACCAGAAAGAGATGTAATGGAGGATTATCATAAATTGTGATTGAGGAACTTGGTTTTGGTAAATATAAATGGAGGAAGAAAAAAAAGTTGATGATAGTGAGGATGGAGTACATGGGTGGTAGAATAGGTAGAATAAGGTGTAGACACACAGAGGAGTTTTCTTCTTTGAAGCTATATGGAGCTGCATTCAGTGCTTTTGCATACCATTATCTGTGCATTTATAAAATGAACACAGGAACAGAAGTTGAAGCCAAAACAAAAACAAGTGCTTCTAGTGACTGGCTACAATCTTAAATCCCACCCCCACCATGTAAGGGTTATATCTAACTGAGCTGCTACTGGCACAACATTTTCAGATGGGATCACACTGAATTTGTAATTGCAAAACCTTCACGTTTGTCAAAACTGCAAAAAAAAAATTTAAATTTGGGTGAGTTCTGCAAATAGGGCAAATGTGCATTTTGTCACAATTTAGTCATAAAATGTGTAGTGGAAGAGTTAAATAAGAGTCGGAGTGAGTTGAAAAGGAAAAACTGTTTAATATAATTTAATGCATGAAATGAAAGCAGGCAAACAATGTGGTAATATGTTGGTATATTAGAATAAGGCTCTGCCTATGATGTTGTCTAGCTGTCTTTTATAATGATTCTGATACAGGGATCAGAACGCTGGTGTTCCCCGGCTAGAACATCTTAGAGGGATTGATAAACTGTAGCTATGTGTTTAATCTGAGCACTTGTAATCATTGTGATATTCTTGTACAAATGACACCAAAGTAACCTACTGAGCTAGACATCCCCACAAGTGTCTTGGTTACATCTTAATTTGTTTGCCATTAATCCTCTTTTTTTTGCACTTCTGTTACAATCTTAATGTCAGATTTTCTTTTTCCAATCACTCACAATTACATGGTCTCACTTTTTTTAAAGTTGGATATCCGTGATGACCGATTATTTTGAGAGAAAAAATTGCCTTGAGAATCTATGGAATGTGTTAAAAATTCACTCACGCAAGAAAATTGAGAATTTTTTTATTATCAATTTGTTCTCGAGCTGTTACCAAAAGTAGCAGTGGAATGAGATACCGTCTTAAATGGAAAGTTTTTCAGACCAAACAATCCAAATAAAAATACATTATAGATTTTTTTTTAGGGATTAACTCCATTTGATTCATGTGGTCATTACCTTGCAGTTACATGTTCAAAACTTTAATTTTCCAACACAGTTCTAAAAATGCTTGCATGCAGGTGACTTGGTAGACTTTGAAGATTCTGGATCTAAAAATACAAGATGGCAGCATCTGCAAACAGGATATGTTGTCTTCACTTTTGTACAATGGAAGTACAGTGGGGCAAAAAGTATTTAGTCAGCCACCAATTGTGTAAGTTCTCCCACTTAAAAAGATCAGAGAGGCCTGTAATTTTCATCATAGGTATACCTCAACTATGAGAGACAAAATGAGGAAAAAAAATCCAGAAAATCACATTGTCTGATTTTTAAAGAATTTATTTGCAAATTATGGTGGAAAATAAGTATTTGGTCACCTACAAACAAGTAAGATTTCTGGCTTTCACAGACCTGTAACTTCTTTAAGAGGCTCCTCGGTCCTCCACTCGTTACCTGTATTAATGGCACCTGTGTGAACTCGTTATCAGTATAAAAGACACCTGTCCACAACCTCAAACAGTCACGCTCCAAACTCCACTATGGCCAAGACCAAAGAGCTGTCAAAGGACACCAGAAACAAAATTGTAGACCTTCACCTGGCTGGGAAGACTGAATCTGCAATAGGTAAGCAGCTTGGTGTGAAGAAATCAACTGTGGGAGCAATTATTAGAAAATGGAAGACATACAAGACCACTGATAATCTCCCTCGATCTGGGGCTCCACGCAAGATCTCACCCCGTGGGGTCAAAATGATCACAAGAACGGTGAGCAAAAATCCCAGAACCACACGGAGGGACCTAGTGAATGACCTGCAGAGAGCTGGGACCAAAGTAACAAAGGCTACCATCAGTAACACACTACGCCGCCAGGGACTCAAATCCTGCAGTGCCAGACGTGTCCCCCTGCTGAAGCCAGGACACGTCCAGGCCCGTCTGCGGTTTGCTAGAGAGCATTTGGATGATCCAGAAGAGGATTGGGAGAACATCATATGGTCAGATGAAACCAAAATAGAACTTTTTGGTAGAAACTCAACTTGTCGTGTTTGGAGGGGAAAGAATGCTGAGTTGGATCCAAAGAACACATACCTACTGTAAAGCATGGGGGTGGAAACATCATGCTTTGGGGCTGTTTTTCTGCAAGGGGACCAGGACGACTGATCCGTGTAAAGGAAAGAATGAATGGGGCCATGTATCGTAAGATTTTGAGTGAAAACCTCCTTCCATCAGCAAGGGCATTGAAAATGAGACGTGGCTGGGTCTTTCAGCATGACAATGATCCCAAACACACTGCCCGGGCAATGAAGGAGTGGCTTCGTAAGAAGCATTTCAAGGTCCTGGAGTGGCCTAGCCAGCCTCCAGATCTCAACCCCATAGAAAATCTCTGGAGGGAGTTGAAAGTCCGTGTTGCCCAGCGTCAGCCCCAAAACATCACTGCTCTAGAGGAGATCTGCATGGAGGAATGGGCCAAAATACCAGCAACAGTGTGTGAAAACCTTGTGAAGACTTACAGAAAACGTTTGACCTCTGTCATTGCCAACAAAGGCTATATATGTCAGGTTCAGTGTTTGTGTGTGCTGTGTTTTCTGTGTCGGGTGAGTTCTCTGCTTGCAGTGAGGATCTACGCTGGAGAGTGAGGCAGATTGACAACACCTGGTGGCGATCTGCACTGATGAGGAGCAGGGACTACTTAAGCCTGAGGAAGATGTTCAGTCTTCGCCTGGTTGTTGACCTGAATGGTAGCTTCCCTTGTGCCAAATCCTTGAGTAATTCCTAGTGATTCTGTGTGAAGTATTTTCTGAGTTTTCTGAGCCTTTTTGCGATTTTTGTGATTTTTGTATTTCTGGGAGAAACGTCTGGATATTACCCTGTGTGAATTAACCCTGCTCTCTCCAGGATTATTCACCCTGCTCCTCACGTTCCGAGGATTCCTTCGTGTCCAGTGTATGATCGCCTGCAGCCACCGTCTGTCTCCCTCCAGCCTCCTCACCCGACCCTGGACTCACCAACTCCCTGCACAGCACCGCACTGGACCTGGCCTCCCTCCAAGCTCTGCTTCAACCACCACTCTGTGAGTTTCTCCTCACCAGACTTTGTTCTATCAGAAGGATCAACTTATCTGGATTTGGAACTAACCGTCTTCTCTATTACAGTGCTTAGACTTTCCTTGACGCACCGGACCACCAAGCACATTCACGCACTGTACATAGACATTGTAAATAAACTTTTCACTTTTGCACCTGAGAGTTTGTCTGAGTCTGAGTCCTTGCAATGTGGGTCACAAAACTGACTGAGCCCGTGACAGAACAACCAGGCCAGTCTGACCCCGCGGACTCAGCCAGACAGATTTCAGTCGTCACCCCTGAGATGTTTTCTAGACATGATTCCATGTTGAACTCGCTGTGTGAACGACAGCAATATTGTCAGCAGCGGTTAGAGGAAGTCACAGGACTTCTTCAGACTGTCTCTAACCAGCTGTCTGTGGTGTCTCAGCCATCTCCGCCGGTTGTCGTAGCTTCCCCAGAGCCAGAGACTGCAGTTCCCCTGGCGTGTGCACCGGTGCGCAACATTTTGCTGCCTAACCCGGAAGCTTATGCAGGGGAAGCAGGTAAAGGATCTGGATTCTTGTTGCAATGTTCACTAATATTCTGCCGTTCTCCTCAGTCCTTTCCAGATGACGCATCCAAAATAGCCCATATCATCGGCTTACTGAGAGGACGCGCACTCAGATGGGCTGAGGCAAAGTACAGTTACGCAGTCATATTACGCACCCCTCTGGAGACCTTCATAAAGGACTTCGAACAAACCTTCACCTACCGTAAGTCAGAGACTGAGATCACACACATCCTCCGGCACATTAAACAAGGCAAGAAGTCAGTGGCTGACTTTGCAGTAGACTTCCGGACTGTGGCTGCAGAATCCGGCTGGAACGCACCGGCGCTCAAAGGAGCGTTTCTGGGTGCTCTAAATAAGCCGATTAGAGAGCAGTTAATTCACAGAGATGAACCCCAGTCCTTGGAGGAGCTGATCAGCCTAGCTACGAAGATTGACCACAGGATGACCGGTTATTTGTGGGACGAACACCGAGCTCGTTCTCCGCCTCGGACTAGTCTAAGGACAACTGAGAATGCGCCCAACGCCAGAGCTGCGCCGGTTCAGACCGGAGAGGAACCGATGCAGCTGGGGAACGCTCGGCTATCTCCCACTGAACGACAGAGACGGATGGAGGCACGTGAGTGTTTATACTGTGGAACAACAGGACACTTCATCGCTGCCTGTCCGAAACGTTTAAACCGCTCCAGCCGTCAGTAACTCCGAGAGGTCTGACGGTTCCGGAAAAAAAACCCTCTCGCTTAACATTACCCATAACTCTGTTATATAACTCTGACTCTTTCCAGACGCAAGCTCTTGTTGACTCCGGGTGTGAAAGAAACCTTTTGGACGCAGATCTCGCCAAACAGCTGCGGCTTCCGGTTCATCCACTGCAGACTCCCGTCAACGTCTCCGCCTTGGATGGCCGATCTCTCACCGCCATCACCCACCGGACCAGTGACGTAGAGGTGGTAATTTCTGGTAACCATCGAGAGAAGATTTCGTTTTTGATTTTCCCCTCTACGCAGGTTCCGGTGGTGCTGGGCCATCCTTGGTTACAGACTCACAATCCACACATCAATTGGACTGAAGGGAAGATTGACTCCTGGAGTCTTCAGTGTCTATCGCAGTGTTTACATTCAGCTCTGGCTCGATCTCCGTCATCACAGACTTCTAGATCAGAGGAGATTCCAGACATCACCCGAGTCCCTCAGGAATATCACGACCTACGTCACATTTTCAGTAAGTCCCGGGCAATTTCTTTGCCCCCGCATAGGCCATATGACTGTGCAATTGAACTGTTTCCTGGAGCCCCCATGCCGTCCAGTCGGCTCTACAATATCTCTCGCCCTGAACGCGAGAGCATGGAGGAGTACATCAGGGAGTCACTGGAGGCAGGGATCATTCGCCGGTCCACGTCTCCCCTGGGAGCAGGTTTTTTCTTTGTTGCAAAGAAGGATGGGTCCCTCAGACCCTGCATTGACTTTAGAGCTCTGAATCAGATCACTGTAAAAAACAAATATCCATTACCTCTTTTAGCATCTGCTTTTGAATCTGTGCAGGGAGCAACGATCTTCACCAAGTTGGACTTAAGGAACGCCTATCATCTCGTCCGTATTAGGGAAGGGGATGAATGGAAAACAGCTTTCAATACACCACTCGGACATTTTGAATATCTGGTCATGCCTTTTGGACTAACTAATGCACCCGCTGTTTTTCAGGCTCTCATCAACGACGTTCTCAGAGACTTTTTGAACTCATTCGTGTTTGTGTACTTAGATGACATTTTGATTTTTTCTTCCTCAGAGGCTGAACACAGAGTCCATGTCAGACAGGTGCTTCAGCGCCTTTTAGAGAACCGACTTTTCGTGAAAGCAGAAAAGTGCGAGTTCCATGCTCGGTCTGTTGGGTTCCTGGGCTTTATATTCGAGGATGGACAGGTAAAGCCGGACCCAGCCAAGGTTCAGGCTGTGGTGGACTGGCCCACCCCAGCCACTCGTAAGCAGCTGCAGAGTTTCCTGGGATTTGCTAATTTCTATAGAAAGTTTATCCGTAACTACAGTCAAACTGCTGCTGCTCTAACTTCTTTAACATCCACTAAGACTGCCTTCAGCTGGACTCCAGAGGCAGAACACGCATTTAAACAGCTGAAGGAGAAGTTCAGCCGTGCCCCCATCCTCATTCAACCTGATCCAGCTCGACAGTTCACCATGGAGGTGGACGCTTCAGACTCCGGCGTGGGTGCAGTCCTGTCTCAGGTGGGACAGAAGGACCAACGACTGCACCCCTGCGCTTTCTTCTCGCGTCGCCTGACGCCCACTGAACGAGGGTACGACGTGGGAGACCGGGAACTGTTGGCGATTAAGCTGGCATTTGAGGAGTGGAGGCACTGGCTGGAAGGGGCAGCGGAACCAGTCCTGGTGTGGACTGACCATAAAAACCTCGCCTACTTACAGGAAGCAAAACAACTCAACCCCCGTCAATCTCGTTGGTCCCTGTTTTTTGCCCGTTTTAACTTTCTGATCTCTTACAGACCCGGTTCCAAGAACATAAAACCAGATGCACTGTCCCGTCAATTCTCTGTCGATGAGCCCCCTGAGACTCGCACCATTGTTCCCCGAGAATGTGTCATCGGAGCAGTCACGTGGGACATCGAAGAGGCGATAAGTCGTGCACAACAGGCTGATCCTGGACCTGCTAATCAACCACCTAACCGCAGGTATGTCCCACAGACTGTGCGTTCCCGCCTGCTCCACTGGGCCCACACCGCCCGTTTCTCAGCACATCCCGGGGTGGGTAGAATGATGGGTTTGATTCGGCGGTCTTTCTGGTGGCCCTCCATGTACCGTGATATTAAGGAGTATGTCCAAGCCTGTCAGTTGTGTGCACGCAATAAGTCCTCCAATCAGCACCCCCACGGGCTGCTCCAACCCCTTGAGACCCCTGGCAGACCCTGGTCTCATGTAGCCCTTGACTTCATTACGGGTCTGCCGGTCAGCAGAGGATTTTCTGTCATTTTAACTGTAGTAGATCGTTTTTCCAAGGCTTGTCACCTCATCCCTCTTAAAAGGCTCCCATCGGCCCTTGAGACTGCTAAACTCCTAGTAAAGCATGTGTTCCGCCTCCATGGGCTTCCCCAGGAGGTTTTGTCTGACCGTGGACCCCAGTTTATTGCCCAGGTCTGGAGGGAGTTCTTCGTGGCGCTCGGGGCGCGGGTGGTCCTCAGCTCCGGGTTTCATCCGCAAACGAATGGTCAAACTGAGCAGATGAATCAGGAGCTGGAGGCCGCCCTGCGCTGCGTGTGCTCGAACGACCCCTCCACCTGGAGCGACCATCTCCCTTGGGTTGAATATGCACACAACGCTCATGTTTCCTCTGCTACCAACAAATCACCCTTCGAGATCTCCTTAGGCTATCAACCTCCCCTCTTCCCTTCTGAAAATGTTCCCCCAGCTCATCCTTCAGTGCAAGCCCACGTCCAGCGGTGTAGACGCACCTGGGCGCAGACGGTGGCAGCGTTAGAGCGCACCAAAGAGCAAAACCGGAAGACTGCCAATCGGCGACGTCTTCCTGCGCCCATCTACACCGTTGGGCAGAAAGTCTGGTTATCGACCCGGGACATCCAACTTAAGAACACTAACAAGAAACTTGCCCCCCGCTTCATTGGTCCATTTGAGATCCTGTCTGTCCCGGGTCCCTCCACTGTCAAGCTCCGTTTACCTACCTCCATGCGTATTCATCCCGTATTTCATGTTTCACTCATCAAGCCAGTCTCCTCTAGTCCCCTGTGTCCACCATCCACTCCCCCCCCGCCCGCCCGTGTAGTGGATGGACATTTAGTCTACACTGTCGATCGTCTGCTGGACGTCCGCAGACGAGGAAGGGGCCGGCAGTATCTCGTGTCCTGGGAGGGCTACGGCCCCGAGGAAAGGTCCTGGGTGCCGGCCTCCTTTACTGAAGACCCTCAGCTTATTCGTGATTTTGAGGCTTCTCGTGCCTTACCGCCAGGTGGCGGTCGTTGAGGGGGGGTAATGTCAGGTTCAGTGTTTGTGTGTGCTGTGTTTTCTGTGTCGGGTGAGTTCTCTGCTTGCAGTGAGGATCTACGCTGGAGAGTGAGGCAGATTGACAACACCTGGTGGCGATCTGCACTGATGAGGAGCAGGGACTACTTAAGCCTGAGGAAGATGTTCAGTCTTCGCCTGGTTGTTGACCTGAATGGTAGCTTCCCTTGTGCCAAATCCTTGAGTAATTCCTAGTGATTCTGTGTGAAGTATTTTCTGAGTTTTCTGAGCCTTTTTGCGATTTTTGTATTTCTGGGAGAAACGTCTGGATATTACCCTGTGTGAATTAACCCTGCTCTCTCCAGGATTATTCACCCTGCTCCTCACGTTCCGAGGATTCCTTCGTGTCCAGTGTATGATCGCCTGCAGCCACCGTCTGTCTCCCTCCAGCCTCCTCACCCGACCCTGGACTCACCAACTCCCTGCACAGCACCGCACTGGACCTGGCCTCCCTCCAAGCTCTGCTTCAACCACCACTCTGTGAGTTTCTCCTCACCAGACTTTGTTCTATCAGAAGGATCAACTTATCTGGATTTGGAACTAACCGTCTTCTCTATTACAGTGCTTAGACTTTCCTTGACGCACCGGACCACCAAGCACATTCACGCACTGTACATAGACATTGTAAATAAACTTTTCACTTTTGCACCTGAGAGTTTGTCTGAGTCTGAGTCCTTGCAATGTGGGTCACAAAACTGACTGAGCCCGTGACAATATAACAAAGTATTGAGATTAACTTTTGTTATTAACCAAATACTTATTTTCCACCATAATTTGCAAATAAATTCTTTAAAAATCAGACAATGTAATTTTCTGGATTTTTTTTCCTCATTTTGTCTCTCATAGTTGAGGTATACCTATGATGAAAATTACAGGCCTCTCTGATCTTTTTAAGTGGGAGAACTTACACAATTGGTGGCTGACTAAATACTTTTTTGCCCCACTGTAGATGGAGACTCCTTTGTTTACACTTTTTGTTACTCACTCAAAATAACCTAACATAGAGCAGGCAATGTAATTGTGCCACGGAGGATGGGTATGACTGCAAACAGCAGTGACAGAAATAGGGAAATGATGAAGCAAATATGCTTGGCCGTGCAGTATTAATCAGAGCTACAATTCATTCTGTTTGTTGCTGTTCTCTCTTCCACAAACAGACACCAGTAAGGAAATTGCTCAAACAGGATAAACATATTGTATTTCTTGTTATGCAATACTTACCTGTTTCCACTGGTGAAGATCTTGGAATTGATAGCAGGAAAATCAGGCTGCACCCCATCGAGTAGCTGGGATATCTATAATACAGAACCTGGTGGTAGAATAGTATCTGAGGCTTACCTTTTGGGATCCAGTTTATCTGAGCTTTCACAGTGGGCTGATGTGAGTTTACTTCAGTGTAGTATGTGGGAGGATAAAGAAAAACATGACACTGAGAGTACCCAGGGGTTAGAACATCTTTATGTTGTTCGTTGATCCTAATTAGAGCCACTGATCTCACAAGACTCAGATGGGCCACTTTAAAGTTCTGTTCTGTGCTTCCTACAGAGCTCCACTATCTGTTTGAAAATCAATAACCTGAGCTTCATTTGGCAAGAAAAATTTTTTTTTTTCTTTAAACTTGCCCATTTGACATAATCTACCATTCACCTAAATAATGTTGCTTGAAACACAAATGAATGTATAAAATCCGTGAAACAAGTTCTCCATGTTCAAAAATTTAACTAACTAGCTTTAGCCAAATTTCTTGCACTGACTTTTTTCCTTTGCATCATCTTCTCCCCTCTCCCCTATTTTCCTCTCTGTATTTCCCTGTTTCTCCCTGGCATCTTTTACCCCACCGACCCCCCAACCCCCCCAACCCCCAGGTGCAAGATGCAGTGCGCTGTCGAATGGGGGGCTGTAAAGATGACAGCGAAAACTCCCCAGACTCCTGCAAGAATGGACAGGTGCAGATCATGGTGAATAGCATTCCATTTCCATCAGACAATGCAACTCGGCTGCCTCATACTAACAGGCTGGCAGTTACTGCAAGCTTAAAGCGCAATAGAAAGATGCACGATTGTTAAAGTGTTTGAATTCATACCTGGCTTTTTTCCTTCATCTTATCCATGTTTACTTTGTTAAATGCTTATTATTTGTGCATTTTTTGCATTTTCTCTTCTTGTTCTCCAGATATTTAATTTTGTTTTTCTCCATCAAGCCTTATTGGGGTCTATATTATTTTTGAAGCATACATTTATGTGTGTTACATATTTTGTTTAGAATGGGATACATTTGAAAGACCAGAATGATTCACCAGTGTCAGGGTGCCAACACTACAACTATGAGTGGCCTTTAATGGTCTTTGCGTTTTTCTGATCCGACTTTTGTGTGTGTAAGGGTCATGGGTTTCAAAAGTATTTGATGTTATCAAGTTGAATCTTTAAAGTACACTCTCAGAAATAGAGGTACGAGACAAGGACATTTTTGTACCTATAGGTAAATTGTTTTAAAATGTTCCCTTAAAAGTACAATATTTGTCTTTAAAAGGTCAGAAATGCTCCTTAGAGTGTTCAAATTGATATAAAGTATAAATTTGTACCATTTCAACTGCACCGGCAACCCTGGCCAAGGCTGGTTAATCTCCATTTTATTAAGTTTCTTCCATCATTTTCAATATTATGTTTCGGAATGTTGGTTTAAGACTTCAAAATGTGGCATAATTTTACTGTTTTAGTGGAACAACTTCACAAGGTACAAAAATGGACCTTGACTACAGGGTACACCCCCAGCGACAAGAATTTGTACCCTTCTTGTCGCTGGGGGTGCAGTTGAGTAGCTGACCACACACTGTTCTCAATCTCTCTTGTTCACCTATTGTTTGTTGTTTTATGTCAGCCATGGCATAATGCAGCTGTCATAAAATGTTCTGATGTGCCAACATGTCTGCGGTATTGAAGCATTTTAAAATAGAAAATGAGAGCGGTTCAGTTGACATTTGAAGCATTGCCAATTCAGGTATTTCCTGTGGCAGTAGTGATAGAGTAAAATTGAAAAATTTGGCTTTGCACATAGAGTTCCCCCAACTAACTGCTAATGCTAGGCAGCAAGAAGCAAAATATTGCCAGTACTGGAGTGAGACGACTCATTATCTGCAGATAGTTAATCTTAAATTAACCAATTAATGATTTTATATCAGGGACGAAAAAATCCCTAGACATATCCCACCTGTAAAGCTATCATTCTATTCAGTAAGTCTGTTGTAAATGCAATTGTTGTTTACATAAAATCTGATTGGGCCATTTTTTTCTTGGTGGCATTAACTGTAATGATTTAATGAAGCCATCACAAGTTATATTAGTAACCGAATTATAGTAAGTACCATTCACTCAGATGCCCTTGGTGTATACAGAGAAAATCTTATGAGCATGTTAAACCCTTGACATTTCGGCAGCTTATAAGGTTGTAAAAGTCTAGCAAAAATTTCTTGTTGAAAATCATTTGAATAGCTGCAATCTAAATAGGTCCGATTTTTACCTATACCGTTTCAGCTTTATGTTGTTATTTTTTTTTTTCCTCTATCAGAAGTGTGCAAGCATCTATGGACAGCAGCATGGCTCTCGTCACAGCACACCCCTGTGCCTGTCGGCTTGTCACTCGCAGCCGCCACCATCGTGCCAGCAGACATCATATCAACAAGCCAGTTACCACAGTCTACCTTGCAGCAACCGCAACTATATGTTAGACCCCAGCCAAGCAAAAGAGCATACCCCCATCTTGAACAATACCCACAACCACGTCCACAATTACATCAGCAGCCGATCAGTAGGTCACCTGTGGAAAAAAAGAACCAAAGTTTCTAGCAATTCTGAGTAGTAAGAGCTGTGTGAGGCAAAAGGTGCAATCTGTGAAAAAATTAAATGCTTCACATAAGTGATACTATTCCATAATAATAATTGTGGGTGAAAGACAAACAAAACTATTACAATTATTTCATAAAAATTAGTTCAATACAAAAATTGGAATGATAGGAATATTGATGTGTCACTGACTGTAAATGAAAGTAACAAAAAACAGACACAATGATTGATCCACCTAGTATTGCTTTTTGTAATGAAAATTCTGTGAAAATTGCAACAATGACGGCTCTACACTGTTTTTCTTTCTCTGTAGTTGCCCTTACCTTTAAGCTATTACACTTATGCTAAAGTTTCAAAATTTTTAATCAATTGTTGAAGTCAATGTTCATACTGCTGGGGATCCACATGCCTAGTCACCCATATGTCTAGGCACCTGCCTTTGCCTGCCACCTACAGTAGCTCTCTCTGCACCCAATTTTGATTTACGCAGTCCATGTGGAGGTGGATTCCTGTTGTCTTTTTTGGGCTGAGCTTGCCAAGTCCCTGGAGCCAATACCTTACCACCTGGCACCCTAATCTCCTTATACTGGGCAAGGTTTACTGCTTGTTGTGGTCTGTTGTCATCAAGGTACTTGAATTGCTCTCAGTCTGACCCCTCACCAATTTGCCATGGAAGACCTTATCAGGGGCTTATGCCCCACAAAACATAGCCCCCGGGATCCCAGGGGTAGTCAAACCCCATCCACCACTTTCAGTGGGGGAATAGCAGGGGAATGTAGCTAAAGTAGTTAAAAAGATGACCAGTGGTAAGTTGCCAGGGGTGGATGAGCTTCACACTGAAATGCTGAATGTCATGGATGACACAACTTTTCCGGACCAATGCCTGTGGAGCTGCAGACTGGGGTGGTGGTCCTAATTTTCAAAAAGGGAGACAGAAGAATGTTCTCCAGCTATATGGCATTACACTTCTCAGCTTAATGTGAAAAAATATTCTAGGGTGTTGGTGAGGAGGTTCTGACCGATTGTCAGACTGATAGATTCCCCCCCTGTGTCCCCTGGGGCATTCTGTGGGGGATGTTGTTGGAGTATGGGGTCCCAGACACACTTTTATGGGCTGTCTGATCCTTGTACAACAAAAGCAAGCCCTGTCTCTGCATTTTCAGCAGTAAGTTGATTTTATCCACTGTGTGACGGAGATGCCCTTTGTCACCAATCCTGTTTGCGGTGTTCATGGAAAGGATGGGTGTCTGCTTTGAGCACCTTAGGATCTCAAATCAACTTTCACTCAATCAGCAGTTCATACAAGTGGAACCGTATGGCTACTTAATCAGTTTTCCAGCCAGCAACGTTAGTTCCTGAAGTTTATGTGTTGAATGTAGATGACCAGGAAGAATGGATAACAAAAGCCGTAAATCAGGGCTGTTCAAATCCAGGCTTCAAGGGCCAGTATACTGCATGTTTTAGGTCTTTTCCTGATTCAACACACTGGAATCAAATGATGGCTTGTTAGCAGGCCTCAGAAGAACTTTGGCATGCTGAGGAGGAAGTTGGACAATTTGAATCAGCTGTGTTGGTGCAGAGACACATCTAAAATGTGTTGGGCACTGGCCCTTGAGGCCTGGATTTGAATAGCCCTGCAGTAAATTGTGTTTGTTACAGCACAATTTGGGAATATTTGTTAAAGGTACAGTATGTAAGAATTAGACCTTGTTGCCAAATCCAAGTCCCACAGTTCATGTAGAAAAAAAAAACGTCTGTTCTCAGCTACTCACCCCATCCCTTCCCTGATTTTTCTGTTGAGTTGCCAGTTCTGATGTTGATTCCTGTTTTATTTCTTTTGTATTTGTTCAATTTTTGGGAATGTCTGAAGGCTTATTTGTTCAGGGTTGAGTTTTCCTAAGTGTGTTTGAATACTCCATCACGTGCAGCTCAGCTGCTCAGTTGGAAGGATGCGGTGGTTTCTTACTTTTTGATGCTGGTCGTTGTGCAATTACAGCTGCTTGTGTTGAAGACTTGGCAGGCTTACGCCGGGCTCACACTGCATCCAGATCCGGTCCGGTGCGGACCCCGCAGGTATTCCGTTAGATTAAAATCCCTTTTGAAGGCTCACAGTAGCTCCGCGCGGTGCGGGTCCGGTTACGGGGGCCGTACGGCACTACGGAAAGAATCCGCAAGGTTAAATTTTTTCCGGACGCCGGAGTCGATCCGCGTCAAGTTTGATGAAATCTGACGAACTATACAGGAAGTGTGGCTTGAATATCCGGTGTTTTTTCAAAATAAACGAGTGTACAAACAATTGTAACTTGACTCTTCTTTTTAGACAGCACACGCGCTAATAGTAAATGTAAACATTACATCACACCCGGTGACACAGGGTCCCGAAAGCCTGCAGCACAACACATTTTCACACATTTGCTAAATAATGGACGTGTTCTCGTGTGAAGTCCCGACAAAACGATAACTCACGTGAACTTCTGTTCTCACGGGTGACGTTTACGCACCCAGCACCGGAGCTGGCCACACTCCCTATCCGGAGCAGATGTGAGTGGTAGCTTGCGGAAAAACCGCACCGAAGCCGGACCGAAGCCGTTCCGTAGGCAGTGTGAGCCCGGCGTTACATGTGATTCCTATGGAACCAGGAAGTCTGGACTTGTAAATAATAATTCCGGTGTGGACCAGCGTTTTTAAAATGACAGTAACAGTAGTAGCTACCACCCAGTTGGCTGAGATCGGGATCTGTTACAGTGTGACTTTATTTTCAACATCGGTGGGACATTAGACTGTTGTGTGAGTATTTCGCTGTAAAATTCTTACCTATTGTACCTTTAAAGAACAAGTACTCTTTGGACCATTCTGACATTCTGATTCAACAGCGGTTCTGATTCTGATTCCGTTTTGTGGTGCATTAGCCAGAATGTAAGCTATACGAAGCTATTGCTACCATAATATTTAAAGTCACCAGATGAAAATGAAATAGCAAAAATCCATAACCTTCACTGTAAACATTACTGAAGAAGAAAGAGGTATTGTTGGGACATAGTCCCAAAAAAGTATTTTGATTTCTTAAAGGTCAAATTATTATTTTCTTTTTTGAAAAAGTTGGTTTTATCTTCACTTTTTTAAAATTTGATTTGTTTTTTTTCACAAATTGCACCTTCTAAGGTTACGTAGAAATAGCTATGCTTTAGCGTAAGAGAAATTAGCTTGTGCTGTGAGAAAAACCTAAATGGTAATTAATATGATCTCCTGCACCTTGCATGCTGCATTCTGTTTACTGCAATGTGCTGCTGCAGTCCATTGGATTATGGTATTTTAATTAAGTAAAGGCCCTAGTTTACATTGACAACTCAGGGTGAAAATAAAGATTTTTTTCTCTTCAATTTGGATGGGAGAAAAGTCTCTTTTCTATCTGCATTCTCCCGTTTAGTAAAAACCCACGAACAGTACAGTTGGTAATTAGTAAACTAAAAGCTTTTCAGCTCCTCTGAGACTATTCTTTTGCACATTCTCATTTCTTCCCCTCAATATTTTTTATCTCCCCCTGTTCCTCTTCAGTTCTACATGCCCAAACTCTATAAAATCTGTAATGTATTACCCAAACAAAGCTTTTTAGGAGTAAATTCTGCAGAGTACAGGCGAAGGTTCTGTGGAGGGACAAGCACAACTAAATAGTAATAAGCTTTAAATTTCCAAAGTTTATTAATAACTGTTGGAAATAATTTGTTGGAAAAAACACATCTTTACATATCTCTCATTTAAGTGTCCTGCATTTTAAAAGCAGAGATTCCCCATTCTCTGTGACCATCACAATAACACTAACAGGCTCTGGTGAGCTTGGGTATTGATGACTGAATTATCCAAGTATTGCTAAAAACACAAAATAAAGAGTGCCATAATAATAAAATTACCCACAATGGTTATGTGTTAATGAATAATGCTACTGCTTTAAAGAGCAACTCACCCTCAAAATAGTTTTTTTCTGCTTTTAAACTGTATTAGTGGGTCTTTACCAATGCAACCTTTCCGTTTCTGGGCATTTCTAAGACACGCCTCCTGGAGTATAAAACCATCTCTCAGACAGACACACTCGCCCCTACCCGCCCATTGTCTCCAGCTTCAGAGCTGACTTTAAAAATCAATTAATTTACTCATTAACAAATCTTACCTTGTTCCTCTTCCCCCCTCCCGTTTAAGCTGAATATGTACATATTTGTGATTCCAGGACCAAGATACTTACTAAATCATGACTACTTTGTACCATTACACCCCTAAAGTCTATTGTACCCAATTTATTGAAACTCAGAATATTAGGTTAAACTCAGAGCTGTCTTTTTGTTGTCTTGGGTTGGTAGTGTCTGCATGTGTATGTAACGCTTCTTTTTTACCAATCAAGCTTGATGATTGTCAACAAGTTTGTACTTCAGCTAAGATGACAGTTTTACATATGAATGTCAGTTTTGCCTCAGACGATGGAGAGGTGACTGCTGAGACATACAGTAACATTACATATTTTGACAAAACTCCGTCCTACCTATATCTCTCTTGTATCTGTATTTGAATCTGATGCTTTGGTAAAAATCAGAAGCTAACATTTATATTTCATTCCATGAGCACTCAGTTGATTTTAGCATTAAAAAGGCTGTAAGCAAGTTCAGTCGGAAGAAGACAAAACGTGACATTTTCAAAATGATTCACAGCAGCATCTTTTTGCTTTTTTGCTAATTAAATTTTTTATTTAATTATTATTAATAGCTACAGATCCCTTTCTAAAAAGCGGAATCAGAACATTTAGAGCATCTGAGATCCAATCACTTATTGGGCATCCTTTTCTGCTAATGTTGTCTGTAGATTGCATGCATTCATTGTGTTCCTTCTCTTGCTCTACTATTCCTTTAGACGGATTTTGAGAAGGACGTGGACTTGGCTTGTCAAACAGGTGAGTCTGCCTATCCATCAGCTTTTTTCGAGCTCTGTCACTCTCTTTTTAGTTTTCTTGCCCTTTCTCTGCTCAAGATAGATTTAGTTAGCATTGCAGTCTGTTGCACCCTTAGCTTGCTGATGACACGACGGGAGCCAATGTGCTTCGTCACCACATCGCTGTATTCGAATTACAATGCCTTATCAATCACCCTGATTCTGCCCAATAAGTGTTCAGCGACCATATGTTCAGATAAGACTGTGTTTAATTGTGCATGATGATAACCCTCCTCAGTGTGCTCACACATGTTTAACTTGTCAGCAGACAATATTCTCATGTGAGTGTTTAGCTGTGTTACAAATGTAATGCAGTGCAGTGTTTGTGTTGTGATTTTTTTATATTAACACTGCCTTTCACACACACACACACCCAATTCCCCTAACCCCACTCCCACAGAGAGAGGACACCCATGTAAGTTTTGCACCCAACTCAACATTGCTTGATCAATCCTAGAAATCAGTCATTCCTATAGATAAATCTGGACTGTAGCCTGCTTTTGTAACATTAGAGCCAGTAATTTATTTAATATTTTTACCATTCCAAAGTGTATTCCACCAGAACGTTGGGTATTGTCAACATCCAATTGAACAAAATTCTTTCTTTGTTGTTTTGTTGCATTGTTTGCTGGACCTAATATGTTATTTTTATTCTATATTATTTTAGGGTATTCGGTTGGTGTTATTCTGCATTGCAGCACCACAAATTGTAAAAAGAAATAATAAATTATTTATTCTAAATTCACATTTACATTTTAGACCAAATGTCACATTCAGTCAGTGATACAACATGAAAATATAACCGGATATTTCTATAGGTCTGCTTTTTTTATATATATATACATATATATATATATATATATAAATATATAGTGTGAAATGCATGATTTGTGACATGAATGCTAGATTGATTTCATTTTTTAAATGGTTTGTAAACATGGGATGCTGTTATTCTTTAGCAGGCAGTTTTAAGGGGTGGTCATCTCATTTATATGTGTTGGACTTTGATCTTGTGCATGTTTAGCAATATTTCTAATTTTCATTGTTTTGACATCCTTTATACCAGTACAGATTTACTCTACAACAGGAGAAATTTAATTTACTCCTTCCGTTGTACAGTGGGGCAAAAAAGTATTTAGTCAGCCACCAATTGTGTAAGTTCTCCCACTTAAAAAGATCAGAGAGGCCTGTAATTTTCATCATAGGTATACCTCAACTATGAGAGACAAAATGAGGGAAAAAAATCCAGAAAATCACATTGTCTGATTTTTAAAGAATTTATTTGCAAATTATGGTGGAAAATAAGTATTTGGTTAATAACAAAAGTTAATCTCAATACTTTGTTATATAGCCTTTGTTGGCAATGACAGAGGTCAAACGTTTTCTGTAAGTCTTCACAAGGTTTTCACACACTGTTGCTGGTATTTTGGCCCATTCCTCCATGCAGATCTCCTCTAGAGCAGTGATGTTTTGGGGCTGACGCTGGGCAACACGGACTTTCAACTCCCTCCAGAGATTTTCTATGGGGTTGAGATCTGGAGGCTGGCTAGGCCACTCCAGGACCTTGAAATGCTTCTTACGAAGCCACTCCTTCGTTGCCCGGGCGGTGTGTTTGGGATCATTGTCATGCTGAAAGACCCAGCCACGTCTCATTTTCAATGCCCTTGCTGATGGAAGGAGGTTTTCACTCAAAATCTTACGATACATGGCCCCATTCATTCTTTCCTTTACACGGATCAGTCGTCCTGGTCCCCTTGCAGAAAAACAGCCCCAAAGCATGATGTTTCCACCCCCATGCTTTACAGTAGGTATGGTGTTCTTTGGATCCAACTCAGCATTCTTTCCCCTCCAAACACGACAAGTTGAGTTTCTACCAAAAAGTTCTATTTTGGTTTCATCTGACCATATGATGTTCTCCCAATCCTCTTCTGGATCATCCAAATGCTCTCTAGCAAACCGCAGACGGGCCTGGACGTGTCCTGGCTTCAGCAGGGGGACACGTCTGGCACTGCAGGATTTGAGTCCATGGCGGCGTAGTGTGTTACTGATGGTAGCCTTTGTTACTTTGGTCCCAGCTCTCTGCAGGTCATTCACTAGGTCCCTCCGTGTGGTTCTGGGATTTTTGCTCACCGTTCTTGTGATCATTTTGACCCCACGGGGTGAAATCTTGCGTGGAGCCCCAGATCGAGGGAGATTATCAGTGGTCTTGTATGTCTTCCATTTTCTAATAATTGCTCCCACAGTTGATTTCTTCACACCAAGCTGCTTACCTATTGCAGATTCAGTCTTCCCAGCCTGGTGAAGGTCTACAATTTTGTTTCTGGTGTCCTTTGACAGCTCTTTGGTCTTGGCCATAGTGGAGTTTGGAGCGTGACTGTTTGAGGTTGTGGACAGGTGTCTTTTATACTGATAACGAGTTTACACAGGTGCCATTAATACAGGTAACGAGTGGAGGACCGAGGAGCCTCTTAAAGAAGTTACAGGTCTGTGAAAGCCAGAAATCTTACTTGTTTGTAGGTGACCAAATACTTATTTTCCACCATAATTTGCAAATAAATTCTTTAAAAATCAGACAATGTGATTTTCTGGATTTTTTTTCCTCATTTTGTCTCTCATAGTTGAGGTATACCTATGATGAAAATTACAGGCCTCTCTGATCTTTTTAAGTGGGAGAACTTACACAATTGGTGGCTGACTAAATACTTTTTTGCCCCACTGTATAATGGAGTTAATGGCATGAAAGACCAGATCTTTTTTCAGCATTGTTTTGACTTTGAACTAAAAGTCAGAGTCAAACATTCTGAGCCTTGTGAATCAAATTAATGCTATAAAGCTGGGGCAGATGGAGAACTGTTCCTTTAAACATGCACACCACCTTAAGCCTGCCCCTAGTTCCTGCAAAGCTATTATTCCCCCTGAACATTTTGCACGAAAACCAGCCTAAAGCTACCTAAAACTATGGTTGCGTTCTGTTACTGTTATATACAGTCATAATTTTCTTGTGAATTATAAATGAACTATATTCCAGTTTTTTCTAAAATCTTTCCATTCAAGATGCAACAAGACCATTTGCGAGTTTATAGTTTCAAACCAATTTCATTAAATTCAACTCTACATATACAAACACATAGAGAAAAAAAGTATATATGTATATATATACTGTATATATACATATATATTTTATATATATATTTTTGTATATATATAGATAATGGTTTCTCAATTATATTTCTTCTTTGGGCCTTTTAACAACCACTTGAACTTCCTCTTGTCTGTATGACTCCAATCCTGAACTTTTCCTGTTTTCTCTCCAACTTCCTGTGCTTTCCTGAACTCCCTTCAGTCATTTTCAAAGAGGTTAACACTTGTAACCCAGCCACTATCACCGGAACCCTGTCTCGAATATCCCTGGATGACGAAGATGATCCCAAGCTTGTAGCCAATCAAGAAGGGGGAGTGGGGGTTAATTTCAGCTCCCTCCCTGGTAACATCCCACCTCCAAACCTCATTGTACAGGTTTGAGCTCAACTTCACTAGCAGATTAGACAACAAGGTTGAATTTCTGAACTTTTCTGTCTAAAGTGAAGACATATTAATTAAGATTAATTAAACTGGATTTACTTGCCAAACTTTTTTTTTCCAAGGTTCCAAATTTAGGAGGCCTCAATGAACTCAATGAGTCACCCCTGAAGAAGGAAGTCAATGTGGACCAGCAGAGACAGCAGGGACAGCAACGCAGTGCTGCTCCGATCTACCTGTGTACTGAGAGTGGCCTGGGCTGGGCACGACCGCCCACTTCCTCCAATAACTCCCAGGATGGAAGTGCAGGTAGTGGAGGGAGTGGAGGAGGAGGAAGTGGTGGAGGAGGAGAGGGAGACTACATGGTCTTACCTCGTAGGACAGTCAGTCTTAAACCTCCAGTGCCCTCACAAGGAGGAAGCCTGGGATTGGGTGGAGAGGACAAGCCTCTCAACATCGCAGTAGAGGACCCTCCTTTCCCTCCACCTCCCTCTCCTCTGACCCTCCATCCAGCAGAGAGCGAGACCTACCCAGTGGATTTTGTACCATCCAGCGTGGGTGACATGAATATCACCATGAACCTAAACCGTTCTTATGGGACGATCAAAACCATGCCCCATGGGCATGGCCACTTGATGGCTCAGGGGGGTCATGTGCTCTCCCAAGGAGGACACATGCATTCCCATGGGCATTCACTCCACTTAAAACCAGGTCAGAGGCCATCAGTCAGACAGATTCTGACTGGAGGAACAACGGTGGAGAGAACCCGAACCCTCCCACGCAACCTGGGGAGCAACAATGCCAACACCAGCCTCTCTGCAGGATCTCTTGAGGTGGGTAAAATGTTGTGAAACAAGAGAAGGAAGTGTTCCAAAAAGCAGCTGAGCTTTGTTGCACCTTTCTGCTAAGCTGATGTTTTACAGTTATTGATGTGGTGGTGCACCCACTTAAGTGATGGTACAGTGATGAATGGAAGTGGGAGGAAGCACTCTGGCAATGAGATCCAATTACTTAATGTCACACTCTGTCTGTGCAGGTGTTTTGAAGAGCGCAAATAAATGCAAATGGCACAGTTAGCATTAAATGTTCACCAGTTAACTAATTTTGTAACAATAGACTGATTAGTTTTTAAAAGTTCAGCTTTATCCTGTTTTTATGTTAAAAAAACAATCTTAACTGTGATATGTCACAAAGAAATGTGTGATAAAAAGGTTAATAGGATTTTATAGAATTTATTAGAAGTTCCATGAGTAATGCCTTAGAAAAAGCCAATCTAATTTTTTGTGAAACAGTTTCTTGAACATAAATGGCACTAAATAGCAAAACAATACACCCAACACTGTGATACTGTCACTTCTGTGTGCTGAAGAACAAGTCTGGTGCAACAGCTGCTAATATTTTGAGTTTAGTAGTATTTATCCCTGCCTACTGGGACAAAGAACAGCAAAATTAGTCTTTTTCAGAATGACTGACAAATTCTTATCAGGGTCCTGTCTCCTTGTGAGTGTGAAACTGTCTGCAATACCCCCTTCTAGCTAAACAATGTGAAGCAGCAGATGGACTGAGACCGATAGGATCCGAGGAAATACCCCTGGTGAATGTTTTTTAGCTCACTACAGTTCAGTACACATTTATGTAACCATTGTCTTACGCATTTAAGAAGCAACCACTCAATAATACAAAATCAAACACAGAAATGTTGGATCTTTCCTTTCTTTGGAATTTTACAATTACTTTGCGTTACAATCTACAAATGCCTTATTTAAAGCTGAGGACGAGCCATTGAAAATTAAAAGAAGGAACTGTGAGTGCACTCATGAAAAGAAAAAGAACTGGGCTGAGAAACCTTCTGAATTTACTATACTGCTATAATGCCACCCTGTTTGGATAGGCATCATTTGAAGATGGATAATGGAGCATGCCTTTAAGTGATGAAATCACTGCAATTTTTTTGCCATATTTATGACATGGTGAGATATCGTGGAGGAATCACAACTACTTACTTTTATTCCGTTAAATCTTGCAAGTTTGACCTCTAATTTGACTAATTAAAGCATAAGAGATGTTTGGAGGACAAATTATCTTGTTATTATGTTCCAGTCTGTAGTGTAAAATATTAAACAGGGTTTTCTTACAAGAAATATTGGGTGAATAAGAGAGAAACTTATGTTGCTATGACATTATCAAATCACAGAAGAAAAGGAGCTTTGTATGAGTGAATTAGCAACTGTACTGTGTGTGTCCTCCATCAAAATATGCAATATACAGCTCTGTGTTGTAAAAGTCTCATAATACATAACTCCATCATGAAAGTTCTCTGTATAAGGCATTAATTGAAAAATGCAGGATGTAAGTAGGAGACCTTAGGCTAAAACCTGCTCAGTATGAATGATTTATTTTTGGTACTATTTTTTAAACTATGGCTGTTGTGGCATCAGAACAACAACTCTGACCTTTTGAAGAAATGATTACAGCTTTTAACAAACTGTGGAGAACCGCTCTCCTCTGTGCCAAATGCAAATCTGGTTGACGGCAAGAACCAGATCAGCAGTAAGAGATGGAATGTAATTTAGTGCTATGTAAGAGCCAGATGAGTTGGAAATGTCTGCATCTGTTAAACTGGTGGTTTATGTGACACCTACTAAAGCTGTGGGGGTACATGCAATAGTTTTCAAACAACATTAGAGAAGGAAACTTGTGTCTTGCAGCTGTTTTAAAGCATATCACCATACACAAATACTTGAAAAAAGCAAATGGGAGAATTTGTTGCTATTGTATCAAATGTGTTGAAATCTTATGAGCTGAAAAATTATTATCTCATTGTAATTCTGGGCTATTTCACTTTGCTAATCTCAACCCGGTGAAATGATTTGCTTCATTGCCTTGACATTTCTAATATCTGTATCATGTTGGGCACCTAGTACGGATTAGCCCCGCTCTTTTCACTTAACAATGGCATTGAGAAGTCCACAAAATAGATCACGATCGCAAGAGTTCAGTTGGGGTTGAGGGGTGGTCACTGATGCTCTCTTCTCTCCCCCCTGCCCCCTCCTCTTCCAGAGGAAGAGAGTACGTTACTCTGAGCTGGACTTCGAGGTAAGATCTTGGAACCTCATCCCCTGTCATCAGCCTGTCTCTGCTTTTTTGTGCTTCTGCCAGGACATGAGTAACGCTTAGAGGAGAGAAAAGCCTTGCTTAACCACTTCCTTCACACATGTCTCCTTTTTGCTTAGAGAAATACACTGTTGCGGCCCTACCAATTGCTGTTTCTCCAACAATGGTCTTAAATTGAATGCCACAAAGAATGGCATGAACATGAACACAATGGGGGAAACCAAAATACAATACAATCAGATGATGTAACATGCCATAGCAGGGTCCTGGTTGAAGAAACAGTAACTCAGAGTGCTACGTTTGAATGAACTTTAGTAACAAAGTCCTAGGTAAAAACATACAGTGTGTGACCTGAGTTGGTTTTATTGGTTAGAAGGAGATGTTTGGACATTGTGTCATTAGAATGTTTGTGTCAGAATGACCCAGCTGTCTTGTGAATCTCCAGTCTCTTCAAATCAAACTCTTTTTGGTACTTTTCTGTAAGACCCAGACCATTTTTTAACTATTGTAAAGACTGGACATTCACCTCCCATCATGGAGACGAATGGTTTATACAGAGGGCACGAGTGATGACAGGCCATTATCAGCAAATGTAGCAGATCATTTTGATTCTGTGGCAAATGTTTCATAGAGTTGTTTACGGCTACTATGAACAGGGAAGCAGTCAGTCCTGAAAGATTGGCAAAGTGGTAGAACCTTTTCAGAAAGCTGAACACCCTAAAATGTGCTTTTGATCTTCAAGGTGATCCAGAAATACATTTAAGCAATAAAATTATTCCACTGGTAATTAATACATGCTCTTCTCTGACTGCATTTTTTAAGATTGAAAAAGCACTTAATCCTACATTTTTGCACATCAGTGGTGTTGAATATTTATTAAGTGTTCGCCTTCTCCTTATGGAGGCTGTAGTTTAGCTGGGTTATATTTAATATTCTCAAAAACTTAAAATTGCCAGATACATATTGAAGAGGCAGGCTAGCAACTTTTCTTAAAGGAAAACGATGAAAGTGTCCCTTCTGAAGTAATTGGAGCCGGTGCTAAGCAGTTATTAAGTGAGTGCTTGGGAGTACTGGCTTCTTGCCCCTGTGTCCCTTTCAAACTCAAAAACTGCTTTGACTATTAGCCAATACCTAGCAGCTGAAGCACTGCCCATTAACACATACTAACAAATGTACTGAGAGGAAACTGCAGATCAGGATTTCTCTGCAATTAAGGGGAAAAAATAAAGTATCCTCTCCTTCTGTTCAAGGGATTTCTGTATCAAAACACAATAAATGTTATGTCGTTTATCAGGTTCTAAAACTATTTAAATCTAACATCCAATATACACAACAATGTGACAGATTCCACCATGTTAAAACATTTATTGAACAAAATTAGAAAAATAGAAAAAGAAAATGCTTGTGGATAAACACTAAAACCATTGTGCCACTTTCAAAGTATTTAAAAAGGAAAGTAGCAGGCATTTGCTGCTAATCAACTGCACCTAAATAAGTTATCATTGGCAAGTATGACCATCTCTCCAATATAAGTTGGCTGCTTGCTGGTTTGGAGCATGTGTTACCACAATTAACAGTGAACTATGAGAAGCAACTGCTGCATCTTTGAGAAGAGTTAAAAGTTGTTTCTAAATAAAGGGAACCTCATAATCCTACTATGAGAAATAGTATTTACAAGTGGAAAACTTCTAAGATAGTTGTCAATTCTTCTGGGGATATACATCCATGTAAATTCACCTTTAATTTAAATCATTAAATTCTTAGAGAAAGTGCTAAAAAATCCCAAGAGCTACATCCCAGATTCTACCAGCCTTAATTAGTGAGATATGGGTTGAAGTTATTGATAGCAAAAGTTTTTTTTTTTTTTTAATGAATGAGTATGGCTTGTTTAGAATTGTTTCGGAAGAATGCCTCTTCTTCGCTTGCAAAGTGTGATCTGAATGTCACAAGACATCTGGAGCAACAGTCTTTGGACAGTAAAGTAAAGTAAAAATGTGAAGTCATTTGTCCAACATGGAAAACTTGATTCAAATTGGGTCATGTGGTGTGACGGAAATCACATACACTCCAGCAAATCTACAACTTAATGGCTGGAAAGGTTAACGAATGTTCATACTTTATCTCTTTTAGGTCTGGATTGCAATGAAACTGTAATCCAGATCTCAACCCATTGGAATTGCTGTGTAGAAACAAATGCCCTAAAGTTGCAATGAACTGAAGCAATGTTGTGAAGAAGAGGTGACAGAATGCTACATAATGATATGAAATAAATGCAATAAACAACCTCTTCAAGTTATTGTGGTTCTTCAATCATTGGCTAAATGCAGTTTTTCACATAACATTTACCTTTTAGTTTAGGTTTTCTTGAAGAAATAATACCATGATGGAATCTGTTGTGTTTTGTGTAAACTTTAGGTTAAATTTTTATATTGTTTATGTATTATTATAGACATGTTTTGACTAATCATATTTATGTCTAGATATTCCACAAGTATGACATCAAATTACCAGCCTTCCTTTTCAGCAGACATTGATCTGTACCACAGGCATTTTTGTCATTTACTGACAACAAATTTCCATTTAAGGAACTTATCTACAACAATCCCTGTTGCCAAAATCTAAAGGACTAAGGATGTGATGATAGATGAGCATGAGTCAGCAATCGATCGATTTGTTGGCATCATTCTCTAACCCCCCTCTGCTCCCCTTTTTTATGGCTGGCATCACGCTGCAGTCCCTCAGCCTTTTACCCATTCACTTGTCTGTCCCTACATTAACTCCTCTCAAACAACCTACATTCTTTGATTTTCCTCTTTTTTTCTTTTTTTTCATTTGATTTGTTTCTATTCATTTTTTGCTGTCCCTTCCTTCTTTTCCCTTCCAGAAAGTGATGCACACTCGCAAAAGACATTCTGAGTTGTACCATGAGCTCAACCACTCGTCCAAGTTCCACACCATAGACAGGTATAACAGGGACCCAGCCATGTCCACATTCAAGGTAAGACCATTGTCCAGAGGCAGGACGGAAACCCAAATTTTACCTCCACTGCACCCACGCATGTTGTCACAATCCACAAACCCCACTGCTTCCATGCACAGAAATCATAGCGAAGAGAAAATAATATCAAAACTTCACCAAAGAGGACAAATATCACCAGCACTATTGTGACACTGTTGTCCAACCATTACAGTCATAAATATTCTGAGCAAAGTTTTAGTCATTTGCAAACACAAGGTAATTTTTAAAGCAGATTTATTCATTATGCATCTATTTTATTTTTTTCTAAAAATTTCCCAGTTAAATTGTTGTTTTGGGATCTAGAAACATGCAAATCCCTTTGATTGAGCAGAAAAAAGCAACATGAGTGCTGCATATATTTTCAGCACCGTTTTGATTAATTCACTCTTGTTCTTATTATCAAAACCGTGAAGAATCAAACAATAACTACCTCATAAATATTTCTTTAGAGGCGCATTCGGCTCCATCTTTCATACTGAAAATTAATTTTATACCTGATGTAATTGGCCTGAACTTAATTTATTTTCACTAAAGCTGGGTGTTTTTTTAAATACCTATCAAAAGAAAAAAAAGTTGATCACATGAGCTGTTAAGATATAATCAATCACAGCTGCTTAATGAAATCTAAATTAGGTGATTTAAGATCTGTGGAACTACTTGTCTTTCTTATCAAGCTTGCCTATACACACATTTTGTCAGTCACTGTCACACTTGTTTCTTTATCTGTATCATTTTCTTTGTTCTGTATTTGAATGTGTGTGTGCGTGTGTGTGTGTGAGTCTGCGTGGGTGGTCGGTTAGTTAGTTGTGTGAGGCAAGATGCTCGGGTGGACATGTGTGCACACACAACACTGAACCATGGTTGAATCATTAATACCCCATTAGAGGCAGACGTAGTAGTCCTGGCTTGCTTTGCACTGACCTTCAGAGGGCCACTTTCATTAAGTTTTAAACTCACACTCACACTCTACTCATCTTCTGAGCTTCAGTTAGCTAGTGCTGATAGGATAGGCGCACTTTCCTCCCACTATTGGTTGCATGCTGGTTCACATCTAATTTACAGAGTCAGAAAAGGTCCCGAGGCTAGGCTGACATCTTTCATATTCCCCATAGCATATAGCTGCACACTGTCTGAACACACTCACAGACAAAAAAAGAGCTCAGGCAGATTCTAGTTATTTGCTCCATGTTTTGAGCAAGATTTCCCAAAGTTTTCGAAGAGTCATTGTTCATGCCAAGTAATTTATGAAAAAAAAAACAAAGCAAAACTTGCTGTTACAGGTTAATGTTGTTCAGAGGGAAGTCAAGTTTGATTTGAGATAATGCTTAAATTTCATCAATAAAAACAAAATAATTAAGTAAAGGCTTAGAACTACTTGAAGATTATGCTGTTTAGCTGAGTTTTAAACTGATTGTTTAAGCAAAATATCTAATAAACAATATCAACAAATTAATTTTTGTTGCCAAATGCTTGCTTATAGCAGCCGGAGTGTAATTTTAAGATGTATATTTTTTGTAGTGTTGCTCTGTTAGTACCCCAAAAATGCTTTGTAAATGTGTGTTTATTACTGTGACACCTAATTTAATAAGCTCAGCATCTTATAGTTATAGCTATTTGTTGTCTTTGCTAATGTCAATTAGCTGAGGTGGCCACTTTGATTTCAGGTGTCTCCAAAAGTTCAAACAACTACTTTTTGTGATTATCATTAAAATCCTTACGTGGTTCTTGATTTAGCTAGTGATACAGATACACATTAACAGGCCAAAAAAAACTAAAATAAAACATAAAAATATAGCTCACCTTTAATATTTCATTGGGTTTTGACAAATAGATAAAAAGGAGTCCCAAACAATGGATAAAGTTTCATTTAAACGTATGATCAAATTATGGCACATATTTTTGGGGGGGTTACTGATGTTATAGATCTGAAGCTGTGCAGAAAAGAAAGAACAGCTTTAGTCTGGCTCACTCTTTTACAATCCATTATGTTAAAACTAAGTAGGCAGTTCACTAAAGTGTGAATAATTGCATGGATAATGCTGTCAGTGTCAGGCCTTTGACAAGTCTCAGCTGGAGTTCAGCTCTGCTGTTGTCAACATCACACTCTGAGAGTCACCCCCAGACACGGATGTGCTGACTATATAGTAATTATGGAGACAGGAGTGGTGTGTGTCTGTTCAAGTGTATGTTCTTACATATTAAGGTACACACTTTTGTTGTCACATACCTTTTTGTGTGTTTGTTGTTCTTTTCACTTTTCTGTTTGAGTCTTTTCTTTTTCTTTCTTTTCAGCATCAGTATGTTGCACAAACTGGGTCTGCAGCATATAACTCTATAGGAGAGAATTTTTGCATACATAATGAGTAAATAATTTCATATTAATGATCATAACCTCCTCTTTATTGTGTATAACACAGTGTCAGTGATTTTCTCATATATTTGTGATATCGTTAAATGGCAAAGCACTTCTTTTTAAATTAAAATCCATTCTTAACTTCCTGTTGCTGATTGATTTAGCCACTAAACGATAGCCCTAATTAAGTATTTAACCTTTTAATGGTTGCCTAAACTAATAACAGCAACAACAATAAAAACAAGGAAAGTGACCTAACTGGCTTAATGATGAGTGACACAAAGGAAACTGTTCCTCAGAAACACAATAACCCCTTAACTTTTGCAGATTTCAGCTTTTAAAATTGCTTGATATCTATGTTTTTAAACTCAAATTACCTTCCTAACCACCATGGGTGGTGTTCGTCCACCACAGGTGCCCCCTCCCCCACCGCCGAGGCACAACACAGAGCCATCCCTAGCTCGCAGATCGTCTCTTGTTTACAAAGAAAGTCAACGTAAGGCATCCTTAAACCAACATAAACTATATGAAGTAGAGCCCCACTAACTCTGATTAAAATTAGACTTAAACTGATGGGCTGCATGTAACATCTCATAGTTTGCCACTGTTGTCTAGTCATGTCTACTCTGAGAAAAAGTTTGCATTTGACAAGTAACCAACTGTAGGTTATAAAACTTTTTCTGACTCGAACTGTGCTTAAACACTGTGATTAGGCCTGTCAAGCCTTCAGTTTTTCCCAATAATGAGATTTGGCCTGAGTGGGTGAAACAATATATTATTAGATGTTAAACTTTATTTTCCTTTCAGCAAAACAAAAGTTTAACCAAAGCAAAAATGTCTGGACTAGCAAGGGTTACATGGAAAAGTTGTGAGCAGATTATGCTACCTTGCTGAAATTGAACATTTGGCTAGTTGAACCCCAGTAGTAGTTTGGTTAAGCTGATGGAATGTAATCATGGTCCAAATTTGTAGAACAAAAAGGCACATGTTTAATTCCTTTTAGAAATTGTTTTAGAATTTGGTTTTACTTAACAGAGCACAAGGAATCCTTTTTTCATCACCCAAAATGAGTCAGTGTCCACTGAGAGAATTTCATTCATCATTTATGTAACTTATTCAGATCTTAGCAGGTTAAAACTGCTTTTATTTACAAACTACTGTCATCATTTTCTTTGTTCTTCATGACTTTGTTTCAAAGAAAATCAGCTGCATAAGTTGAATACAATCATAGTTAGAATAAACAATGTTTATGAATATATCCATCTTAATATAATCTAGCTTAGCCGTTCTGGTTTTGGTGCCATGATTTGTCTCTGAGATGCTGCATAATGCTAACTGACAAAGTGAAGTTACTGTGTGACTTGCTTCCTTTTCACAGAAAGAATTACGCATTTAAAACCCTTAAGCTGTCAGCTCAGGACTTCTTTTAAATTACTTTGAAATGGGCTTATGGAAGTACTACAACCAAGTTAGTTGGAAAATTAGCCATTACTGCCCTATGAATTAAAATCTGATTTATTGTACTGTGTAGAGATAGGAAATAGACTCTAAAATACTTGTAATTTAAGCAGATTTTTTTTATTCTTTGCATAACAAACTGTTCTTTTAGAGTGTGAGAATCAAAAGCTTGACAGGCCCAACAACCGCATGTAAGGAAAATGGTATATTTAGTTTACCATTAGCTGTTTGGGCATGTATAACACAGGAAAGAAAGCTTTTCTTTCAAAACTGTAATGTGTATAACATCTGTAAAACAACAGTGTCAGATTATAAAGATATTCTATGTGGATGCTCATCTGCTACTTTAGATGCCACCTCATTGTGAAGTGATCGTATTTGATCCACTGTTTTACTGGGAGTCCTGTAGTGGTGTGGTGGTGTATTTGTTCAGTGCATCATAGTGAATACCCCTTGTGCTCCACCATTCAGATGATGAACGCTAGTTTCCTTTCATTTATCAGCTCCCATGAAAATTCACACTGAAACAGACAACCTGGAACTAATGCACTGGGAGAAATGAATTTATACAATGCTCTGATTCAGAACAAAATTACTTTCTGTTTGTTTATGTGTATTTTGTTCCATTTTTTTTCTTTTTTGTGTAAAAATTATATAGTAATTGTATAAATGTTAATGGTCAAATTAATCTGAAAGAACTAATCACCAAAACTTAGTGATAAATCTGTTGAAAGACAATGACCCATTCACAAACCAATGTCTAATCACCTCATAAACCATAATATTCCATCCATTAACTCACTCATTGAAAATAAAAAAAGGCTGATAATTAGTACTTAATATGGATGCTAATGGAGAAAAAAGGGGTTTAAGAGACACTGGATCAGGAGAGACTTAATCCATTTACTTTGGAAATTAAACATCACTATAGGATATGCTGAGGTGATGAGTGGACATCATAAAGTTTCTGAGAGGAAAGTATATTTATTTCTAAGTGTAGTGGGATTAAACAATCTTAAGCATTAAATGTGCAGTTTCAGATACAGTCCATGTACTTCAAACCCTTGATTTTTGCTCCTCTTTCCTCATCTCTTGAGCCTGGGCTCTTGTGTTCATGTGAACTCGATGATATCCGATGACTAGTCATGCTAGTATTTACGGTTTGAACTGCCAGAGGCTGTGACGTGATAAATGAGTGTTACGTCTTTCCTCATCATTTCTGTCTATTAGGCATAAGTGGGAGAAGGGTTACTCATGGAGTCCATGACAGGAGTCTGCATGAAACTCAGTGCTGAAAAAGTCTTTTTGTACTGAAGCTTGCAGAGCTGCTCTTGTCTCAAAGAGAAATATAAATGTCACCCCGTGGCTCACGATTGTTAGTGGCGGACTGTGGCAAACACATATAGTTCTCCTACTTTGCTTTGATTTCCAAATGTTTCCTAACTGTTATTTTGCATCACTGACCCCAAAACAACAGCAGCTGAACTGGAATCAAGTGTTTTTTGACATTCATGCAATGTTGTCTGCTCCCATTTTAGAAGCCCCTTCGCACTGATTACACTTGTATAACACTCTGCTGAAGTGGACAAAAAGTGGGATTCACATTAATGCTAATGGTAACAAAAAATTCAAATTGTGCTCTGTTTTTAAGTACAGTGGCTATTCTGGCAGGAGCCACATGACTAACACATGGATTGAGTCCATATTATTTATTTTTTTATTGTGTGTTCCACAATGGTAATACAAATGGAGTCATTGGGGTTACAGAAAGCCAGCAAGGATGCAATGTGTTTGTAACACGGTACGCATTAGCGCTTATGTTAACATTTGGAGCAGCATCTTGGCCTCGGTTTCTGCAGAATTAGCCTGCTGTTTTCTATCTTTTTTCCACCGAGTTCAGAAGGTCAGTGCACAAATTTGCATTCAGTGTCCAAAGAGGCACCATTGTGCCTCACTGTGTGTGGGATAGAGAGTGGGCGTGTGAGTGCTAGGAAGAGTTTGCACTGCATAATGGATCGGCTAAAGTCATTTTTATCTCACAAACGGGATATGCAACTCTACCCCGTTTTGTGCTGTTGATTAAATGAAGCTTCTACTGGCTTTCTTTTTTAAATTACATTAAAGCGAGTTGTGAGTAACACAGTCAGAAGACGATAGATACAAGGGAAACGTGTATGCTGTGCTGGGATTTCACTGATGCTTGATCTGAGCAGGAACACTGAGAGAATTTGCGATAAGAGACACAGTGGATTTGCAATTCATTTAGCCTAAATAACTGTAGGCGCATGCTTATTTACTGATTCACGTATACAAATAATGTAGTGTTGTCATACAGAATTCTTTATTAGCCTTCTGCAGTTAGATTTTAAAAGCGGATTTTAAAGCTTAGTGGCTGTTATTGGTCTTCCAACAGTTTTTCATATAATTGTTAGGAAATATGTGTGCTCGGAGGTTGGCTCATGTAAAATGAAGATGTCATATTTTAAATGACAAAGACACAGTTTTTTTGTTGATTTGGTGAGGGTAATTTCCCAGCACTTACAGAGCCCCAAGGTCTTGATAGTCAATTTGCTAGCATTAAGCTAAGGGGGTTTCAATTTCACATACCACCAATAAAGCAAGTCCACCCCTCTTCTCCTTCTTTGTTTCTCATTCTCCTCTCTCTTTATCCTCACAGCTTGACATTTCCTGTATTGCTGTTTCTCTCATTTACCCATTTCTCCCTTTGAGCTCAACCCTCAGTAGCACGTTTGCAGCATTAATTGAATAATTAATTCCCCTCATTAGCTTGTTTTTAATTATTTTCCTTGCCCCCTCCCTTCCCCTGTGTCGAGCATAAACTCATCAGCTGTTTCCTTCTACTCAAATAGCCCATGAAAAACCAAGGGCTGTTCATCAGATTGTAGCTTTAGTTCTGTCAGTGGCTCCTAATGAGAGGACGGGCGGTCCAGGCGGAACCAGCGTAACACTGGCTTCGTGCGCTGACAGGCACAATAGTAATTTAGCTCATTTAGTGTCCTTGGGCCAATTAAAAGGAGGTGAAAAGGTTTGGATTACCAGCTGGAATTGTTTTTTGTTTTGGAGCGCTCACACAGGCCCAGGCAGCAGCAAACCAAGCCTCTGTGGCTGATTGCTCGTTTGTTTGCAATATTTTGCTCTAATTACGTTTATGTACCCTACATTGACCAAATTTGGCTCCTTTTGAAGGGGCGTATTGCTTTCTAGAATTCTTTCTAGCTAAGAGGGTAAACGGTGCTAAATTGCACCATGCAAGGTCTCATCTTGTACTTCTTAATGAATTATTTCTTGAATCATTAGTTGTTAGTTTTATATTCTTAATAAGAGACACAGAGGGAGCATGAAGTAGGTTCTGGTTCAGTAAATGACTGATGCGATCCAAATGTTCTGATATATGCTCAATCTTCTCCCACATCTTTGATCTTACTTTCATTTTGTTCACGTTTGTTTGTTTCATGCAGACCTCACAATCTGTCTATGTCTGTATTTGCCTCACAGCTGCATCTTATTGATTTTTTTCTTCTTCCCTTTTTTGTATTTTGTTTTTTGTTCCCTGTTTCACATGCTTTGTTTGCTAACTGGGCCTTTGTGTTGCATGCTTTGTCATGTCCCAGTTTGACCGTAGCCACACAAGTCAGCAGAACCATGGGCATCCAAGTCAACAAAGGTAAAGTTAACCCACTCACCTGCAACCACCTTCTTTCACCCCATCGTTTCCCAGAGCCACATTCATCATCAGCACTGAGGCATGAAATTTAGTTCAGCAGCAAATGAAGAAGAGGTTGAAACTAGGCCTCATTCACTAACAGTGGATACGTGTAGAGATGGTTTTAGATGTTTGTACTATTTTTTTGGTTGTTGTTGTTTTATAGTGAACATTTTCCCATAAACGCCCCACAAAGGTGTTGCTGATAAACTTTTAATTCTTATTAAGTGGAAACTTTATGTATGTCACTTCTTTAAATTGGCAGAACTTTCAATTTAATGAACGCATAATTTTTTTCATGTATAAAAAGAATGAAAATAATTATTTGTAACTCAAGATGATTCTTTCAAAGTTGTAAAGAAGATGTTTTGTCATAATTTCAAATAGTAACATCAAGCAGATTGTGGATGTTTCTTTTAACAGTTTTATTATTATTATTTGTTTTGGTACTTTCACTCTTCTCTTTGCTCATATTTTATTGAGTGACACAGACCAACAAAAGGATTACGGATCATACTGCATATGTGACCCAGCCCAGATGTTTCCCATTGTGATGAGGTTTTAGTCACAATTTGAAACAGGCATATTAGACATCAGCTGATTAAACAGCTGTATCATTTTGTAGAGTAATCTTTAAACTAATTAGTAATATTACACCAATTTCTGTACCAATTTACAATTTGCACCAGTTTTAATATGTTAACATTTTTTAAATTGCAGTGTTTTTTTATAAACTGTAATTTCTAAGCAGTATATTGGATCTTTATCTCTATTATTGATATTGTTAATAATTATTATTTGTATAAAGACCCCACAATCTTATTAGTGCCAATTATTCAAGCCTTCAGACAGTTAATTAAATGAGTGTTAAAGAATTTTGGGATTGAAATGCAGAAAAATTACCCCAGAACAGTAAGCTACTCAAACTTTCATATACACACGTTTAAGAGAGCTTTTTGGGGAGGTGGGGAGGTTAAGTCAGATCAAAATATTTATTTTACATACAATTTACAATTTTTCCTACTCATACTCTAAATATTCATTAAGACAAGTGATACAGTTTTAGACCATTGTCTTAAATAGCGTGATGCCCAAATGAAACAGTTTTTGAGCAGTATGTTCAAAGAGGATGTCATTTGACCTAAACTGCTGATATTCCCCCTTTTTCCCTCAGTGACCTAAACTCCTTGGCAGAAATAATAATAAAACGAGCTCCAGTCAATGCACTCAATATTAACTGCAGCAGGAAATCAATTAGGGAGAGTCAATTGGGATTTAGGGAGTACAAAACACTGTATGATGATCCCCTTCACTTGTCAACGGAGCAACCAAGAGAGCTACAACACCAAAAACTATTATACCTGTGCTTTCTCTTTTTTTTTCCACCAGCGTTGCAACCCAGGCATGTCCACTGGGAAGCACCTGTTACTTTGCAACAGCTGCAGAGGTTGTGAGCAAAATAAACAACTGAGCAGAGAAAGGCAAAGATAACTGTATACAAGACTGCAGATGTACAGCAGTAAAAGTAAATGGCAGAAGTACAGACTCAGCAGTGTCGCTTTATGACTAAGCTTTAACTATTTATGTGCTTCTGTAACACCATAAAATAATAGGTATTGTAGATGGTATTTTTGTGCGCCAACAACAAGGTCAGCTAACTCTTTTAAATACTTGGACTTCGGTGGATTCATTGTTACACAGAGAATCAGATGATTTAAATGTCTTTTTATAATCAAATTCTTCTATCATACAAGCAGGATATTTCCATTTCTCAAGCTGTTGTTGCATCCACGGCAAAAAAAGTTGAAAGTGGAGCCTGATCCAACAAGTCCCGAACATGTGTAGTCTAACCTTGGTTATACTAACCATGTGTGAACTTAAGTTCATGTGTGCCAGGTCTATGAATGTGTTGCACGTTAAAGAAAGAGAGTGTGTATGAAGGTAAGGTGTGACCCCCCATACTTCTCCTTTTTCTTCCTCTTTCCCTCATCCCCTCTCTTTGTTCTCTTCCTTTCATTTCATCACCACAGAGGGAAAAGAGATGGAGCATTTCATCTGCCGGAGGTGAAAAGAACTCGTTGAGTGTAAGTAGAGGGGTTTTTGGCTGAGAGAGAAGGAGGAAGAGTTGGGTGGTTGATAAGATGGGGCTCTTTTTGGGGCAAGAAGGGAATGGAGACTGTCAGAGATGGCAAAAAAGAACGGATATACATGCAGTAGCAGCAAAATCGCGTCAGCCATAGCCCTTCAGGGATAAAGTTGGGCTTAACTGCAGCATTACCCACATGCCTGCATTACAAAATGTTCCTTCGCCAGCATTTAGCATGCAAATTGGCTTCCAGATTATGCCTTTTGTATTCATTTTACAAACTGTCAAACTGTGATGCAGGGAGAATGATAATAAGGCACATATTGCCCCCTAGTGCTTCACTGACAATCATCACACACTTTTTAAAAAAGTGTTGAAAGGAGACGGGGGGGGGGGGGGGGGGTTTTT
>SSNP01000031.1:827833-990715 GCA_006937955.1 Pachypanchax playfairii
GGGGGGGGGGGGGGGGGGGGGGGGGGGGGGGGGGTCTTTTCAAAGCTGCAGATCAGTGAGTTTAGTGTGTGTCACTTGAGAAGGTAGGCAATGGATGTGAATTACTCAAAACTCAAAACAAGTTGCATTTGAGTATTTTAGTTGCTGCATTGAAGGGAATGAAAAATGGATATAGAAGAAAAAATGCTCAATGCTGCAGAGAGCTAAAGAGAGATAGAAGCGAGGAGCCGGAAGAGTTTGTGTTTTCTATTCGGAGGAATTACACATGTACGAATAGATTCAAACACACGGCACATATCAAAAGGAATCTTTTGAAATAGGTACTGCCATTGTTCTCAAATGGCAGAAACAGTGGCTCTCCCAAGGGGAGGGGGGCATGGGGGGTAATGGACACCACATAAAGTTACTGGATCCCCGCTGCCCTTTTGAGGAAGGCAGTGATTCCCATAGTGGGATAATTTTTTTTTAAAAATAGTAAAACCTCTGAATTTCTGTTGGCTCTTTTAAAATTGCTACCACGAGATTGTCAGAGGCACCCATCTAATCTCCACCTTTGGAAATTTCTGGTGGTGCCTCTGATTCTACACAACCATAAACATGCATTCATCTCTGGAATCGATAACTGGACACTTTTTCCTTCTTCCACAAGTCTCAGTTAAAATATTTTGTGAGGACAGCATCAGTGGTTTACTGGATATTCATATACAGTGGGGCAAAAAAGTATTTAGTCAGCCACCAATTGTGTAAGTTCTCCCACTTAAAAAGATCAGAGAGGCCTGTAATTTTCATCATAGGTATACCTCAACTATGAGAGACAAAATGAGGAAAAAAAATCCAGAAAATCACATTGTCTGATTTTTAAAGAATTTATTTGCAAATTATGGTGGAAAATAAGTATTTGGTCACCTACAAACAAGTAAGATTTCTGGCTTTCACAGACCTGTAACTTCTTTAAGAGGCTCCTCGGTCCTCCACTCGTTACCTGTATTAATGGCACCTGTGTGAACTCGTTATCAGTATAAAAGACACCTGTCCACAACCTCAAACAGTCACGCTCCAAACTCCACTATGGCCAAGACCAAAGAGCTGTCAAAGGACACCAGAAACAAAATTGTAGACCTTCACCAGGCTGGGAAGACTGAATCTGCAATAGGTAAGCAGCTTGGTGTGAAGAAATCAACTGTGGGAGCAATTATTAGAAAATGGAAGACATACAAGACCACTGATAATCTCCCTCGATCTGGGGCTCCACGCAAGATCTCACCCCGTGGGGTCAAAATGATCACAAGAACGGTGAGCAAAAATCCCAGAACCACACGGAGGGACCTAGTGAATGACCTGCAGAGAGCTGGGACCAAAGTAACAAAGGCTACCATCAGTAACACACTACGCCGCCAGGGACTCAAATCCTGCAGTGCCAGACGTGTCCCCCTGCTGAAGCCAGGACACGTCCAGGCCCGTCTGCGGTTTGCTAGAGAGCATTTGGATGATCCAGAAGAGGATTGGGAGAACATCATATGGTCAGATGAAACCAAAATAGAACTTTTTGGTAGAAACTCAACTTGTCGTGTTTGGAGGGGAAAGAATGCTGAGTTGGATCCAAAGAACACCATACCTACTGTAAAGCATGGGGGTGGAAACATCATGCTTTGGGGCTGTTTTTCTGCAAGGGGACCAGGACGACTGATCCGTGTAAAGGAAAGAATGAATGGGGCCATGTATCTTAAGATTTTGAGTGAAAACCTCCTTCCATCAGCAAGGGCATTGAAAATGAGACGTGGCTGGGTCTTTCAGCATGACAATGATCCCAAACACACCGCCCGGACAACGAAGGAGTGGCTTCGTAAGAAGCATTTCAAGGTCCTGGAGTGGCCTAGCCAGTCTCCAGATCTCAACCCCATAGAAAATCTGTGGAGGGAGTTGAAAGTCCGTGTTGCCCAGCGTCAGCCCCAAAACATCACTGCTCTAGAGGAGATCTGCATGGAGGAATGGGCCAAAATACCAGCAACAGTGTGTGAAAACCTTGTGAAGACTTACAGAAAACGTTTGACCTCTGTCATTGCCAACAAAGGCTATATAACAAAGTATTGAGATTAACTTTTGTTATTGACCAAATACTTATTTTCCACCATAATTTGCAAATAAATTCTTTAAAAATCAGACAATGTGATTTTCTGGATTTTTTTTCCTCATTTTGTCTCTCATAGTTGAGGTATACCTATGATGAAAATTACAGGCCTCTCTGATCTTTTTAAGTGGGAGAACTTACACAATTGGTGGCTGACTAAATACTTTTTTGCCCCACTGTAAAGTAGATTGAACAACCTTGAATTGTCTCCAGTGAAACTTGTATGAGTAAAGAGGTTGAGTGAACTGGTCTTGAAAAAAGATCATAACAAATAAAACAGGATTTTTCTGAGTCATCATCTGTATCTCACAATAGTCAGGACATTCAAATTGCCATGGCAGCAAGCTGTGGTCCAAAATGTTTTTTTAAAGATGGATATCTGAAATATCCCAATATGTCCTTAATCTATTTTGTAAATCCATCCATCTGTCCAATTTCTATGTCTGCTTGTTCATGTGGAGGGTCACTGGGGGCTTGTGCCCATTAAACAGGAGGCAGGGTCACACCCTGGTAAGGTCCATCACAGGGGAAGATTTTAATCTTTTAAATTGTATTGTTATGTGGTAACACAAAAAATTACTTTTTGATCATCTTTAAATGTTTCTAAGATTCCACATTGTCTTTTTGTAATGATTTTGGCTTTTTATGTCTTGATATATATGTATATAGGCCTATATATTTTTTAAAGATTTTTCCTTTATTAATTCAGGCTCTGCATTTAACCCATCCTCACCTCATGGTTAGTTACAGGGTTCAATATCTAACCCAAGGATACTTCGACACGTAGCCTGCTGGCACTGGGGATTGAACCCCGGTCCATCAAACGAAAGGCGATCTCCATCTCACTAGGCTACGGCCATCTGCAATTTTAAATATCAAGGCCAGTGATCCCTAAATGATTCATCTGATTTTTTTATTGAAAACGAGCCTAATTTGAACAATGACAATTATCTAAGCATAAAAGCACCTATGGTTTAGTTTTTGGGCTAATCCCTCAATGTGGTTTGGATTGTACACACCTCACTGGCTCATTTACAGAGCATATGAAGCATTTAAAGATACAAGCCTGAAAATGTGTTCCATTTTTTTATAAATAGAGAAGTTTTGTGATACAAAAGGATACTTTTGGAAATCAAAGAACAGAAGAAGCCCCTTTTGCAAAAGAATCATGAAAACAGTTTTTAGACTTTGGGAATATTTTGTGCCTTTCTGTAGGATCACAGTGCAGGGAGTTTATCTACACAGATCACAGTGTGTGTGTTATTCCTGAAAAAAGATGTCTTAATATTGTCAGTCTGTTTTTTTAAATGCTGTTTTAAACAAATGTTTGAAAATGCTCTTTACTGATCTGCTACAGGTATTTGTAAAATGCTACTGTGAACAATAAATACACATTTCATTTCAAGCAGAATCCAGTAGCAAAACAACAAAACCCACAATATTCATGGATGACTTTTAAAAACTGTGTTTAGGAATTCAGTTGCTCTGAATTTATTCTCTGATAGGCTTGAACTGTGTAATGATTAAAAAACAGATGTTGAGACTGCATTTGGTCCTCACTTAAAAGGAGAATAAATTAGACTAAATCAGAGACTTTAAACATGGTGCTCACAATATATTCTTTGGTTATTCATTTCATCGACCCTGTCCCTACAAAGTGTTTGGGCTAAGATGCCAGTATTTCAGTGCTAAAGCTGGAGCGTGTTGGTAGTAGGAACAAAGAAAATGTACCAAATAATCTTTGGCTCTAGTTTAGCACTGTATTCTATTTGGTAGAAAGACAAGTACTCAGGATTCAAAGGAAAAATTATTTTTAAAGGACTAATTTACTTACTTTATAATATGTATTGGTCTTATGTATCTCTTGGTCTTATGTATGTAGTCTCTGATCAGGTGATTTGATAAAATGCCTTGAAGGTTTGTTCTTTGCTGTTGTTGTGTATTTCACAATAAATGATGCTCAAAAATGGCCAACTTAGACAAAACAATGATTTAACTCAGACTGTTCCAGGTATCAGCATAGATAAAAATCTTGACCCGGGAATGGTTCAAGATGAATCAATCCAAGTGTCAATCGCTTGGCTGATGCGAGTACAAGTTTTAAGAACTGTAGCTCCATGTCAACAAATGGAACATTGTTTTGACTTTAAAAATGAAAAATACACTTTGGATAAATAAGATTTAACACCTGAGAAAAATGTAATACGTATCTGGCTGCTGTGTCTATGCTGTACAATAAGCCCGACCATTATGATGTGCGTGTGAGTGGTCGGGACTTACAGCCTCATATCGCAATAGCACACAGACTCTGGCTCCAAAGGTACAACATGGCAACACCTGTAAATGAAGCATCATGGCTTGACTTTGCGACAACAGAATAAAGGCTATCTAGATATATTTTCCTAACATGGGTGTTTTCCCCAATTGTCCTCCTTCTGTACTAGGACAAGTCAACCCCAGAAGACCATAGTTCTTGGGACAGCTTCAAGACCATGACACCTGAGCTGTCCATTGTGCCTGGGGAGCAGAAGGACCGTCTGGAACTGCACAATAAGAACTGGGACTCATCCTCGGCTAACACACCCGACTCATCTGAGGGAGACTTTCAGACTGAAGTGTGAAGACATGCAGATGTGCACACTTACTTAAAAACACACACTTATGGGCATCTTTTGAGATGAAGATGCACACAGAGATACTGGATTCCTGAAAAAGATACATAGACACTGTGCTCCCTGTCTCATGCAATGTGCTTTGTTGGACTCCATACTGTATTTGTTTGCAGCTTCTGAGGACCGATATAAAAAGAGGACTGTTTTACCCTATATTTTCGCAAAAAAAAAAAAAAGACTATTGAAAAGAACAGGGGGCAGGAAAGGTCCATGATAGAAGAGGATTTTTAAAATGAACTTAAAAAGGATAAAAAAACAACTTTCTGAGAAAAAAAAGTATTGATTTTATTCTAAAAGTAAAAAGAAAATGTATTTCAAGTGTTTGATGACCTGGAGAGGGCAGGGGGTTAGGTGGGGAGGGTGGGGAATACGAATATTTCTGCACTTCTATTGTTTTTTTTTATAGCAAAAGTAAAATATGTTCCTCATGCTGACAGCCTCCCACCTCTAAAAGCAAACTATAGTCATTTATTTTTTATGATTTCCTTTCTAATGAATGACACAAGTTTTCGCTTGTTCAGTTGTTCCTATATGTTTTCTTTTAATCATGTGAACAAGGAGTCTGCAAAAAAGATGTTCTCTAAAATGTGCCATTCTCTTTCTGGTCTTGAAGTTCCAGTTCAGCTAAACAAATTTATTCCTCTGACATGTAGATGGCATTTAATTTGTCCCATTTTGTGTTTGTTTTTTTATGTTTTACTAAAAAGAGGTAACATCCTTCCCTTTAGTTTGACACTTTTAAAGAAAACAAGTAAAAAAAGGTGATTTTAAAAAATGGCTAAGAACTGAATTGTGTTCTATGCTCCACTTTTCAGAAAGATATATTTTCACTGATTTGTGCTTGTGCTGCTTATTTTCGATATTTGTCATTTTCTATTTTCAGAGAAAAAGAATCAGGTCATGTGGAATGTTAATCTTGTTGCAACAGAGAGCACATGAAAGTGAGGTCGGTTTCTGAAAACAACAAACAAAAGAAGGATGATAATGGTCAAGTAGAAGACAACATCTGCTTTGTTTTTATTTTTGAAGTTTAAAGTTGTAGTCTGAGCCATTTTGATCGTCAGATGCCAAAAACGAACGTCTAATTAATTTCTGTCGAAACGGAGTGCGTGTGAGCTTAACTCCAAATTCCTGCAACTGAGCCAGTTTGATTTTGCAACTAACTCCTGCTTTTCACTTTAACGGTGAAATACCATTAGCTTCATGAGCTGATTATTTTAGATAAAAAGATATCTCTTGAGGTAAAGAGCATCACAGAATTAAAAATAAATTCTTTTTAAAATCCCTTACTGTTCTTACAGACTACACATTATCTTCCTCTCATTCTGCCTGCCAATAACAAGAAACTGGGAAGCATGAAATCTTAATGCTAGCAGCAAGGCCTGATGTATAATTCCTAATTCACATGGATACCTCTTTTTGTGTACTTCCATCCTGTGTTGTGGCAGCTTTTTTCAGCAGCTGCCAAAAAAGGCATAAGACAGAAATATAGAGCTGGAATCAGAGAGGTTATGAGGTTGCAAAGCATCAGAGCGAAAAGGAGACGACTGCGATGCTTCTTATTTGACATTCAGCATCCATACTGCAGATGTTTCTAGAGTGCAGTGCCTGCTGCGGCTGCATTACCACCATCAGTCCTACACATACTGCCTAAAAGAATATATCCAATTGCAGGGTGAATTAAATACATAGTTCAGTAACACCTTTGTCCATGTTCAAAGCAGCTGCTATTAATCTAAAAGCGAGGAAGATGAACTAAGAAAAGATTTTAGGGGGACCACAAGAAAACCATCCTCAAGAAAGATTACCAAAAAAAAAAAAACATGTTTATATAAGTAGAAATGCAAAAGAGGTGCAGCACTTAAAACAGTAATTATCTGGGGGATGGCGATTTGTCCTGACATTTTCCAATGCAGCCCTCAGACCATCTGCTTAAAGTTCCCTAATGCGGGACCAGAGCAGCACAGTGCAGATGGTGAGACAAGTGCAGCCCTTCTAACCTTTCAAGCTAATCAGCTGATAGGCAAACCTACTGCTCCACACCTCCCTGAGGAGCAAGATTGGTTTGATCCCGAGTTGCTGAGGTAAGGTCGCATTCACCTAACCTTCTGTAAGGCTCACAAAACCAGATCCATTGAACAAAGCAGTTTTCTGGCAGCTACACAGCCATACTCAGTAGCACTATCTTGTTCTTCTTACAGCTATTAAACTGATCCGTTCAAAGTGAAAACAAAGTCATGTTCTCATGACAGTTGGGTTTGTTTAACTAAATTTAAAGAAGGTTTGATTTCAGTATAGAAAAAGATTTTGTTCTGGGTTTTTGTAAAGATTAAATAAACATTTTTAAACTCACAGGTTTTCGAGAAATGAAACAAAATGCAACTTGAATGGTTAGAAAGTTTGTCACACAAACTGCAGCCCATGTCTATTTGACAGTTTCATTTTCAAAACTGCCCTGCAATGATGAAGATTGCAGCTGGTCATATGGTATCCCTATGTTGGCATCTAAAGTTGCTTTCATTTCAGAGTTAGGAGTTTATCAAAATCAACCGTCAACCAAGGAATGTGACCCACTATAGAAGGAAAAATTTGCAACTGAAGTCCATGTACAGTCAACGTACCTTCACTATCCACCTCTCAGCCTTGGATGCTCAACCACCTTCTACAAACCATCCAACATTCCAGCTGATTTGTGACTGAAACACACCCACTTTCTCCTTCATTTTTGTTCTTTTTATACATAAGATTGTACAAAGTAGTCCTCTAATGTTTTCATAGTGTTTTTTTATATGAAAATAAATTTTCAAACTGATCTCTGTGTCTCATGTTTGTTGCTTCAAGGGCATCTGTTGAGGAGTACACCTTGTCTCTCTTTCTTGATTCACACTGCACTTGCAATCCCATGTTTTTATAATATCACTCAGGGAGTCTGGCATGACAAACTTTGTTACCCAGAAGCATTGAAGCTCAACTGGAACCAATTGGAGTCCCTGCTGGTCTGTCTAAAAATATTAGAGAAAAAGCTCTGTGGGTTTGAAGTTGCTGTTGCTTTGGAGTAACCAAGGGGCTGAATGTCAAATCTGAGAGATTATTTTGGTAAAATTGTACAAACCTTAATCCACACATTGTGCAAACAGCTAATCATTTTTTAAAGATGAAATATCCCAGGTCAAAATAGCCAAGGTTCTATTTTTGAGAGACTTTAATAATCCGCTCACTGATGCTGGAACCAAAGGAACAAGAGAGGAAGAGGCATCGCACACCCTCTACACATGCCCTCCGAGGGGGCTTGTGGGTAATTAAGTGTGGATGAGTCTGTTTATGGACCTGCCATCAGTCACCCTGAAGACAGGTCCAACTGGAACCTTCTCAGAGGAGAGAGGTGGATGCATGAGCAGTCATAGAAANAGAAGGAAACCAGCCCTGAGGAGAAAATGCACAACGAACGATTGTAAGCAAGAGTTTCAACATAACCTCCAAAAGATTTACAGTGATAAGATTCCCTTAATTTACTTTCCCTGAAGATTTGTGAGTAATTAAGTTGTGGTTCTGTGAACGTGCTGACAAATGATAAAGAGAGTGAAGAGTGGACAAAGGAAGAAACAACAGATTGGAACGCAGCTGAGGCTGGAGCCACCCGGAACTCTGTCAGAGCTGCCTTTGGCTTTATATTTATCAACACAGCACATTATTGCATGTCCCTGAAACTACTTGGAGATAGCATGTTTAAAGTGTTTTAAGGCTCTGTTGAGCAGTTACAGAGAAATGAATATAGCTGAGGCAAGCAAAACAGTGATGCAAAGATTTCTGCTAGGAGTTAGAAATTGTGACACAGCAGGAACAGAGAGCCATGCTTTTTTAGTTAAAGTAAAACGAATCATTACAAACTTTTTGCTATGTACTTTTTGTTTCAGTGTAAGCAGCTATTTCCATTTTCACGTTTTGTTGTTCTTCATGATCATATTTTGAAAGATTTATCAGGGCTATAAATAAGGCAAACCTTTCTGTAATATTTAAACTATAATAAACTATGTTATATCAGCTACTTTAGAATAAAAACAAACCTTTGTAACATTATACCTCAAGGTTCCTAGGACTGTAATGAGTCATCATATCATTATGTTAGTCATCAGCTCTATCTGCTTATTCCTATTCAGAGTCATAGGGAGCTGGTGTCTACCTCAAGCAGTCATTGGGCAGGAGGCAGGGTAACACCTGGACAGGTCTGTAATGAGCTCATTTTTTTATTGTTTGCTTGTTATATATGTATTTTTCAGAGTAAGCAAATGAGTAATTAGGGTTTGAAGTAAAAAACACACTATTACTAGTTACAGTCCATCACTTGGCCATATGATGAACTGTAATGAGGTAATTGGGAATTTTCATTTTCAAGCCCACGGGCAGGACATGATGCTCATTTTGTGATGTATAGTTTAAACAATACAGTGGATTACACGAGCTGGACAAAACCAGCTAAGTGTTATCAGGATATTATTCTTTAACCCTGACAGAACTATATTGCAGTGTTTGTAAGTCCTACAAAATTCAGCGATGCATTCTTTAAAAACTTTGACACAGTTTCAGAAAGTCATGAATTTGTTACATAACAAGGCCCCATAACAAGCTGCTGTAAAATGAATTCTCCTTGAAAAGTAGTTTCACAAAAGCAGTAAATGATTCCTGCCAGAGCACAATTTCTTTCAACAATTAAAACTAGTAAATGTGCTCTTTATGTCAAACCATAATTACTCATTTGTTCCCTTTGAAAAATGCATATATAAGAAGCAAACAATAAAAATATCCAGTTTTTATCAAGTACTTTAGAAGACAGTTTCCAAAGTGACATTTAAAAATGAAGAACAATACTAAAGCTTTAGCACAGTAAGATATTTGGCTAATTTATTTTTAAATTAAAATTCTGTTGAAACAAGTAGAAAAGCATAAAGGGCATTTGTTAGAGATGTTAACAGAGAAAAGGTTTTGTGAAGAGAAGAGTCTGTAGAAGTATTCTGATACAAGAGAAGGTTTTGCTCATTTCACCACTAAAGGGAACATAAAAAGGGAACAACAATGGTAGGGAAAATATCTAGGTGTTGGTCTTCTAGCCAACTTGTAGAAATGTATTAGTGAAAGGAACTTGATTCTAGCCGGAGATCAATGAGTAGTGGAGTGAAGTGACTTTTTAAAAATTATTATTATTTATTTTTTTTAGATCTATGTTAAAACCAGTGTTAAGATATGTTATGAATCTCAGTTAGACAAGTCGCTCAACTAATTTCCGATGTAGGCCATGCAATCTCACACGGATAGATCATCTGGCAACTTTTGTTTTGGAGTTACATATTTCAGATGTGAGTAAAGGAAGATGGGCTGTTGAAGAGAACCTGTGCAAGAAAAACCAAGATAAATAAAGCATATACAGTATAATCACAGGGAGCCATATTAAATTGGTCTGGAACCTTGAGGAAATTTGGGTATGGTGACATTACCAACCTTGACAATGTGGAATTCAAAATGTTGTTAGTTGAATAATGTGTTTTACTAGCTTTAACTAAAAAAGTGGGGCCGATAAGCTTTATTCCTCAGATAGAGAAATGTAGGAATCAATTGCTCTAATGGTTGTAGCCTGTCTCATTGTCCCTCCACTGTGGCTGACAGATGGTTCTGTCCCATAGGTTCTAGAGCCCTGCCTCTCAAAGAGGACACTTGGGGTAGAGCAGACTGATTGGGACAGAAGGGTGAATTGGACAAAGTCAAAGTGGAAAAAAGCCAGAAGACTTAATTGTTCTCTAAAAAAGTTGCTGAGAATTTGCTAAAGGATACAAAAAGTTGGATTGCAACAAAAACCAAGTTAAACACAGGTTGTAATCTTTTAATTTCCTTACATTTTTTTTTTCTGACATTAGACCAAACAGCTTATTTTCATCTGTGCTGTTATGTGTCAGATCCCTGAATGCTTTCCAATGCCAGTATTTCAGTTTTGGCCTCAGTTTTTGGCACCAAATGAACTGCCAGGCTCCTCTTTAGAGACTGCATTTCACCAATGGTTGTTAGAAGGCTGTCCATGTAAAATGCCTTTGCTGTCCTTCATCCAATTTCTGAGCCTGCAAATCCACTGAGTATTTCCATCTCCATCATACAGAATGGGATAAAACACAAGTGGTCTTTGACACTGAGAGGGTGATTTATTCAGACCTGAGGTAGAGGACTCATTGAAGGGATGTATGGCTCAACCAGAGTCCATCCACATAGCACTCCACATATCATGGCAATGTGCATTTAGTGAAAATTAATTATTTTATTTCTCTGGCAAAAGTTCTTCAAAACACTTGCATAATTTAGCCACAGGCTTATCCTAATGCTATCCACTCCAGCCTAGATTACATTCTAAAACAGTTTTAATCACAATGCATAGAACATGCTGTACATTTGACACTGACATAACCAATGACACTGACATATTAGGAGATCTGCTTACATAGATAGCAAGGTAAGAAGTCATTTTGTGCTTACACACTCACTTCTGGTGGCAAGAGCAATTTGACAGCCATGGCTGGCCTCTTAAACTCTAATTGTCTCAAATGAGGATGGCCACCTCCATTCATTCTGGCTGTTTTCACTGGGGTTTGTTTGTCTGTATGTCTGTTAGCAGGATAATTCAAAAACTTTTGGATGGATTTTGATGAAAATTTTAGGAAAGGTCAGAAATGACCCAAGGAACAATTGATGAGATTTTTGGGTGGATCCGGATTACCGGCTGGATCCAGGAATTTTTTTTAAGGATACAGACATAGTACTTTCTACAATATGTCCAAGTGCTGCTTGGCAGAGGTCTGCGCTCTCTGAGTGCTTTTCTAGGTTATCTGTATGTTGGTAGTGGTTTGTTCTTCTGAATAAAGTCAACTTCAGCTGGTTTAAGAGATGAGAAATTGTTCTTACATGAACAGCATGTGCCACTTTTTTATTGCTTGTTCTGTTCTGACATAATTGGTCAACAGAATTTTGATTCAGAATGGATTTACTTTACAACAAGAGACATTTGATTTACTCTTTCACCTCTTTTATGACTTTTTTATTTGCTTCTTAAAGACTGGTGAGGCCCTGGGGAGTCAGGAATCTACAAGAACACAAAAAAGGACTATTATGTCTACACTGTCTTTTTGAAAAATTAAGTTTGACAAAAGGCCACTGTCAACTTAATATCTATAGTGTTGAATATCTCTAGACTCTGGCTCCGGGTTAGTTTGTACCTTTGCAGCTTTGGGCACTATGTGCTTTTTGGGTATAACAAGAAGCTGTCTACCATGTCTCTTCTCATCTACAGCCCAATTTATTTCATCTGCCTCATAACCAGCTTTGCAATCACTCCAGTATATAAATTTGAAGTAACCTTTTCAAATTAAGAGCTATGGACCATTTTTCTCATTGTTATTGCTGTTAACATGGTGAGGCTTTGGCATTTGGGGCTATAGCCATGGATGTTTTTGGAATATACTACAATTTCAAGATAATAGAACATGTAAAATGCTGTACAGTTTAAATCATGCATCAAGCCCTTAAACGTGACAATTTGTGTCATTTGCTTAAAAACAGAATGGCCAAGTTGTGTTTTATCTGTATATTATAAAAGCAGCATCCACTGTAATACATCTACAATTTGAAGGGTCTGTGTCTGGTATGTACATATTTAATGTATCCCACCAGACCTGTTACATGTGCCCTTTCTTAAATTATTCTTTTAATGATTTATTTTACTATGAACTACAACACAGCTTAATCCTGTGCAGCATTGGATGGAATCATCACCAGGATACATGCAGTGCATCCAGCATTGTGGGGATATGGAGATATGAGTATATGGTAAGTGCATAGGGGCTATAGCAGCTTGTGCCCAATTGTTATGAAGCGCCAGCCATTCTGTAAAAAATGGTAATCACTTCGCTGTCATTTATACAAAGTGGTGGTGCAGTTTGGGGGTTGTACAAATTGCCCTGCACACAGACATTACTGTGAAAGTTGAATGCTTGAAACCTGCTCTGAAAGAAATGTGCATCTTTGATGTTTGGTACTGTATGTAAACGTGGAATAAGATTCAAAATAAACAACAACAAATGATCAAAGCTCCTTTTTCTCCAGTTTGGACATACCTGAACTCATGGATCATTTCTTTGTGTTTTGAACAGAGCATTTGCAAAGCAATTTACATTTGACTACATAAACAACATCATCAACACAAAGACAAGATGCACTGGAACACCTAAATATTCCTTTGCCTCTTTTCCATCCTCCTGCTCACCTCAGTAAGGCTCGATGCCTTGAAGAGCAGCGTAAGATGAAAGCTGAATGCATTAAGGGACATGTCATTGGATCCCGTTCAATGATCCTCTCTCCATGCCAAGTCAAGGCAACCTACAGCAACACAGAGATGAATTTCTCAATCTCCTTGCCCGTTTCCAGAACATGAAAAATCTCGACTAGAAGATTTACTTTTTTTGAGCAGTATGGCTTTAAAATCTATCGGTGAAAATGTTGCAGATGTCAACATGTCACTGATCTGTGTCTGTAAATAGAGCACAACTTGCATTTTAATCTGATTCCTTTTCAGTGGAATTGAAAAAACATTTGGGAAGCTCTGCATGTCAACTCCTGTCTATGTCACCTTTAATGCTGTGATGAGTACAAAGTAAACTGCTACACATAATTTACCTTTTACACTGAAAATTTGACCAATTAATTGGAAGAGGTACATTTACAACAGATTAACTTCTGGAGTCGGTCCAATTCAAGTCAGCACCAATGGCTACAATTCAATGAATTTTAAAGATATTGATCTTATATTTAGTGTCATCATACCGAAGAGTCATTCCCAAGACATACCCTTAGTACAATGGATTGTGCAATATCTTTACTTTAACATTTGCCATCAAAACACTGTAATTTTCCTGCCTGTCTGTTAGCAAAATACACAAAACTGCCAAGAGAATTTAACTCATGTTTCTTTACATGGGTAACATCCTATTCTTAATCCCTGATGGTTAATTTGACCCATGTTTTGCAACTAAAAGAGCTTCAACTCTTCTGGCAAGGAAAATTTCCATGAGGTTTAGGAATGTGTTTCAGGCTGAGGGCAGGCCTGTCAATTTCCTCTACATCAAATGTGCTCATCCCTGTCTTTGTGGTCTTGTTGGAACAGTAAAGTGCCATCCCGAAATTGTTCCCACAAAGTTAGCAGCATGAAACTGTTCAAAATGTTTCCAAATGCTGAAAAATTGAGGGTTGATTTAACTGAAACTAAGAGCTGGAGCCCAGCTCTTCCCCCCTCTACCAATCTTAACATATGGCACAATGCGGTCAGAGAAGTGTTTTTATCCTGTCAGCAGCCAAACTCAGACTCTTCCATAAGCTTGTCAGCCAGATAAGTGTAATTATTCACTCCTAAAAACATATCTTCACTTCACTACATGTTGTTTTTAAGATAATCTATTGGTCATATGAAGTTTGGTGGTCTGTAGCTGTAGCCCAGTATTCACCCAGTGATATAATGCTGGAATTTACTGGCCTGCAGAAAGTGAATCATTCTTTTACAAAGTGGAAGCGGCCTGGCTGCCTAGGTACATGATTTTAACAGTAGGATCCCTGAAACTTAATTTCTCCTGATAATAATATTCAACTAGAAAACGACTCGGACAGCGCAGACGTCCGCCAAGCAGCACTTGGACATATTGTAGAAAGCACGATATCCATATACTTAAACAAATTCCTGGATCCAGACAGTAATACGGATCACTTCTAAAATCTAATCGAGTGTTCCTTGGGTCATTTCTGATGTTTCCTGAAAATTTTATCAAAATCCATCAATGTTTTTGAGTCGTTTTGCTAACAGACAGACAAACAACAAAGCCCGATGAAAACATTACCTTCTTGGCGAAGGTAATAATAGACAATGATGATGATAATGATGTCCCATGATCTCTGCAGCGCAGTCTGCTGTTGATGCAATGACTGATTGCTGGTCTGTTAACTTTATTGTACCAGTAATCAAAGAGAAAATGTTCTGTGATCCGTTACGGTCACCTGAGCAGAACATCTGAAGTCTGACAGATGTGTGCTAATATTAGAAATCTGGGCAAATTTCACTTACAACTACATTGCAAGTTTCAAAACAAAATGATTTTCTAGAATCGTTTGTTTAAAGAATATGATTTTGAACAATTTGCGAGTTTGAACGGTCACACTGACACACTGACGCTGCCCTCGTGAAGCGTCTCGTCAGCTGTGTGACGCCATGCAGTCTGACGGATGGCCCAATGTTTTTTAGCTTCACCACACACTATGGAATGCTTTTATTAGCCAACAAAAACAGTTCTTGCAGGCTGAAACAATGCCCCAACTACCGCCACTGTATCTCCCACTCTCTTTTTCTCCTCTCACACACACGTCCACCCCCAAAAGACATTTACCTGAACACCTTCTCACCCCAGACATCAGTGCTGACACCATTATAATGTTAACAAAACATCAAAACAGGGTTGTTACAGTACAAACAACATCAGTGATTTATCACCAGCTAGAAGCCAGAGAGGAACATTTCCCAGCAGTAAACAGACTAACAGGTGATCTGCCTGATTCTATTATATGTGGCAATATGTGCTGTAAGGAAAAACAAAGTAGAATGAGTCAAGAAATTATGCAATGAAAACACTACAGCACTTTACTTGAACAGCGCAAAGGAAACAGGCTTTATGCCTGTCTCCAGGGTTCTGTGCACTACCATCATGCCTTTCTCCAAAATTTCTCAGCCAGCTTTTTGTATATGGTTTTTGAAGCCTCCCACCTGAACTGTGAGGCCTCAGACAGGCTCTTAGTCACTCACCTGAACTGCAAAGCTGGTTTGGACAACTTCTAGGCCACCTGCCTGAAGGACCATGTTTGGTTCCACCTTCCAGAGCCCCCCCACCATCCACCATCTTATTTGGGTTGAACTTGGATCAAGTTGAACAGTGTAACCATGTAACATGTCCATCACCTGCCATTGTTAATTATCTTTCATGTGCGTCATCTGCTCGGTCAGGTTCTTGCATTAGATTTTGTGTGTGAATGTTGAAGTATTATTTCTTATTAACCAGTGTTTTATTTTATCAATTGCAGAGTTATCCTTTTATTTGAGTATTTTTTATGAGTTCAAGAAAGTCTCTTCTTGTAAGCTGTCAATTTCACAAGAGTAATGAGGGTTTTTTTAAACAGAGGCACTGTTCAAACCCTAACCCTAACCAGAGGCAAGTAAGGGAAGAGATGGTCTGATCATAATGCTGACACAGAGTTTAAAGACAATGGCTTAGGGTTCATTATCAGGGTGGCTCCTTCAAACAGGTAGTTTCAGTTTCTGTCTTCTGTTTCCTGTTATTGAAGTTCAGTTTTGACAAACAGCCTTAACCAGTAAGGGGGCGGAATTCAGGACCGTTATCAACCAGCTCATCCAATGAGCTGGTTGATAACGGCCCTGAATTCCGGTTAGTGTATGAGCCTGCTTCTGATTTGCTGTTATGTTCACCCTGTGTGATGTAACCACCTGAACTTGCTTGAATAAAAGACATGCTCAACCCAAAACAATCTTTGAACAAGGAGTGGTCCTTGTTACCAACATGTCGAATAAATTGGTGTCTGTGAATTTATTTACTGACTAACTGTTTACAGGTTAACACAGAAAGAAAAGAGTAGTTTAGTGATCTGGGGTTACAGTCTGGGACCTTGGAGAGTCTGGGACTCTGAGTCTGGGACTCTAAAGAGAAACTCAGCATGACAATGTCCATGTATTTTGCTTAATTGAATCAAGCAGTGGTGGCTGGTCAATAGCGGGTGGGCGCCACCATCCCTACTAAAAACATAATGTGCCAACAAAGAAGATTTTTTTTTCTAAAAATTACATGTATGTAGACTTAAAAACACACATATGAATATGCATATGCTGTGAAGATTGTATAACGGATTTCTGAAAGACAGAAATTGCTTTGTAAAATATGATTTTCTCATCATCATCATCAATTTATTTATAAAGCACATTTAAAAACTGCAGTAACGCAGATCAAAGTGCTGTACACAAATAAAAACAACAAATACAGAGATAAAAGTAAACATACTATAAAAACAAACATAAAAACAATAAAATAAGGTCATCAAGGGGTTAGACTGCCCCAACAGAGTTAAAAGCCTGAGAATAAAAGTAAGTCTTTAAATGGATCTTAAAAATACTAAGAGATGGGGCGAGTCTGACCGTCAGGGGGAGCTGGTTCCATAAACTAGGGGCGCAAACTGAGAACGCCCACTCACCGCGGGCCTTATAGTGGGCTGGACGAACCTGCAGCAAGTGCTGCTCAGAGGACCTCAGGGAACGCCTCGGGACATAGGGACAGAGAAGCTACGCCAAGTAGGGTGGCCCAAGCGCATGCAAAGATTTAAAAGCAAATAAAAGAATCTTAAATTTAATCCGATAGCAGATTGGCAGCATGTGCAGAATAGCCAGTACAGGGGTGATATGTTGCTTCAAAGTAGTCCCAGTTAAAAATCGTGCAGCAGCATTTTGTACTAACTGGAGACAAACTATTGCGGATGAAGGAGCACCATATAATAGAGAGTTGGCATAATCAAGGCGTGATGTCACAAATGCATGGATGACTGAGTGAAGATCTTTCCTCCTCAGAATGGGTTTTAGCTTGGTCAGTCTACGGAGGTGGAAAAAACAGGATCTAACAACCTGATTAATCTGGACATCAAATCTAAGATCAGAGTCAAAGATGACCCCCAGATTTTTGATGTTCGGTTTCAGTAGAGCCGACAAGCAGGAGGGCAGAGTCGGGACTACAGCTGCAGGAGAACAAGGGGAAGACAATATTGCTTCCAATTTAGACTTGTTTAAGTGGAGAAAATTTGCTGAGAGCCAAGTCTTAATCTCAGCCATACAATCAGAAAGGGGTTGCCCTGGATCAGTTGATTTTAGGGCCACATATAACTGACAGTCATCGGCATAAAGGTGGTAATTCACCTGAAATTTCTTTAAAATGCCTGCCAGTGGTAAAAGATACAAGTTAAAAAGAAGTGGACCCAAAATCGAACCTTGGGGAACTCCACAAGTAAGAGGTGACACAGCAGAGGCACAATTTCCTAATACAACATTAAAACTTCTGGCCTGAAAGTACGAGTGAAACCACTGGAGAGCTGATCCTCAGATGCCAACTAAGGACTCCAGGCGTTGCAGCAGAATAGCATGATCAACGGTATCAAAAGCGGCGGATAGATCCAGGAGGACCAGCAGAACATAAGAGCCGGAGTCAGAGGCGAGTAAAATATCATTAAAAACTCTAAGTAGTGCCGACTCTGTACTGTGAAGGGAGCGAAAACCGGACTGAAACAGGTCTAAGACATTAAAATGATCAAGATAGTCTGAGATCTGACTAAAAACCACCTTCTCTAACAATTTGGACAAAAATGGGAGCTTGGAGATGGGACGGAAATTACTTATGTCATTGGCGTCCAGGCCCGGCTTTTTCAGGACCGGCTGGACAACCGCATGTTTAAAAACCTGGGGCATGCTACCCATCATCAAGGATGCATTTATGATCTCAAGGATCGATTGAGCCACCACAGGGAAAACTTCCTTTAGGAGCCGAGGGGGAAAGAAGTCATTAGGTGAGCCCGAAAGCCTCATGCCAGCCACTATAGTTAAAAGAAGGGGAAGGTAAATCAGAGAAAAACACTCAAAGAAATGAGAGGGAGGAGACGGAGGCAGCAATATCTGGGAGCTGGGCAGGATTTGAGCACGTAGAAAAAAGAACCCGCTGGTTACCAGAGTGTTGGTTAACAATAGCAGAATAAAATTCAGAGCGGGCCATCCTAACTGACCGCTGATATCGCCTCCAGATGTCTTTAAGCAGCAAAAAGGAGGTCAGAGTTTTTTCTTTTTTCCATCGTCTTTCATATTTTCTACTTTCACTTCTAATAGCACGAGTGTGCTGGTTTAACCAAGGGTCAGGTCGACGGTGAGAACACCGGGACCTAAGTGGTGCTAACGAGTCTAACACTGATAGACATGAGGACTTGAAGTTAGATAGGAGCAGCTCTGGATCAGAGGAGCTGCCAGGGGGTGATAAAAGATCCGGCAAACATAATGCAAGCTGAAGTGCTGTGGATGGAGAAATGCGACGAGTATGGCACACCTCCACCTGCTTAGGTCAGGTACACCGAGACATATGCACAGAGAATAAAACAGGACAATGATCGGATAAACAGAAAACATCAGTCCGCACATTAGTTACAGCTACACCATGAGACAGCACCAAGTCCAAAATGTGCGATCCACCATGAGTGGGGAAGTCCACTAGCTGGGTCAATCCAAGAGAGTCAATTAGGTTACAAAAGTCAGCAACAAGTGGTTTCCCAGGACAACAGATGTGAATATTAAAATCACCCAGTATGAGGAGCCAATCATACTTTAGGATGACTTTGCTTTGGAGGACGATACAGCAATACACAGAGGATTGGGGAGGAAGACCCAAGTTCAAACGCGGACATCTCAAAAGTGTCACAAACCCTTTGTAAGGTAACGGGCTGGCAGGGAACATTAGAGTTAAAAACAGTCAGCAGGCCCCCACCACGGCCTGACGGCCGTGGGACGTTCAGGTAAGTACATCCTGCTGGGAGTAGTTCGGCGATAGGAGCCAACTCACCCGGAACGGTCCATGACTTAGTGATGCAGAGCAAGTCCAGTGACTGATCCGTGAAGAAATCCTTGAGAATGAAGGTTTTGTTACGAATCGAGCAGGCGTTAATCAAAGCACACCGCAGAGGTATGGCCGGGTTGGTGACGCGGTCGCCAGAGGACGAGGCGCGGCAAACAGGTCGGAGATTCTCCAAAGACGCTCCACGCTGACAGCGATCACAGGTCCAGGAAGGGCGATCCCTACAGGTCCGGCGGGAGCGATCAGATGTGAGGAGGAAGCAGTCAATGGAGCGGCAGCGAGGGCCTGTCATCAGGCGGGGATGCTGAGCTTTTGAGAGGTGCTCCAGGCTGGATCGGAGACGAGCCTGACGCCCACCACGGCAGCCCCGGCGTCGGCAAGGCCTCGTATGCCATACCCGGGGAGAGATTCTCCAAAGATGGGCAGGAACCAGTGGAATCTGGAGCTGAAGCACAGCTTTGAGATTGCAGCAGCCACCCAGAGAATGGCTCACTGAGTGGCGAAGATCCACAAGGGTGAGTCTGTCAATTGGTGTGAGTGTGGATCCCAGAGAGACTGCATGTCAGGATCTCTGCAGCTGGTGTGTGGTGTTTGTTTTTGTCTGCACTAGTGCCGCTTTCACACATGGGCCGAATGGTGTCGGTACGGACCCGTTCCTGCTTTGTTCATACTTGGCCGGCCCCGTCAGAGCCCACCCCAACAGGCACCTTTCTTGGAACCACTGGCTCTGTAATCCGATCAGGGCCAAGCCGACCCCATACGTATTCACCACGCCTACCTATGAACTGATTGGTCAAGTAAACTGATGCCAGTCACGAGCCTACCTACGTAGTATTAACCACCGATTGGCCTGGTAGTGTGCACATGTGTGACGACACTGAACCGCGCCAATGGGATTTAACAGGTTTCCTGTAACGCATGTTATTATTATTTTTTTCACATGATTTTTAACATGACAACTACAAAAGCAGTGCCGTGACAAACTGAAAAAACTCAAATGTGAGTACAGAGTGACCAAGAACCTGCAACGGTCGAAGTGGAGCCGACCATAAGTGATGAAGTGGTTCCAGGACATGGATGCTTTTTATGGGGAAAGGAGAGTGTTTGGAGTGGACACAGCAGCTGTAAGGGTGAGTTGTGATTCGTTTTAAGTGCTTTAAACACTGTGAAGCAGCTCACGAAAAACTCCTGTAGTGAACTCGCAGTGTGCAGATGAGCTAGCTCTTAGCCATCTGTGTTATGGCTCCCGCGACATGCGGGAGACTGACGACCGCTTTTTTATCTCTGTATCCGAGGTCGACGTTGGTGGTTTGATGGAGAAGATGTGGAATCGAAGACCGTGCTCCACAGAGAAGTGAGCTTCTCTGCAGAGGAAGGGAGATGTGACCGGGTGCTGCTGAGAAGCTGTCTGCTTCCTTTTGTGAATAAATACAATAAAATGTGTGCAATAAACTTTGCAGAACTACAACAATTGTATCTGCTTTCTCTTCTCTTTAATAACTGGTTATATCACTCAACTTGTAAATGATGCCTTGTTTAAGAATCTTTCGTTATTTGGTCACTTTTATTTAAAGCAAATATGAATGCTTTTATTATGAATCCAGTCAAGCTTCCTGTTCAACAGGATTAAAGGAAGCGCAGATAACAGCTCCATTCAGCCTTATTAAAAGAAATATGTGGAGGCTACATGGGATTTGTGTTAATAAAATCCCATCAGCATGTTTTTATTTGGAGACGAATTTACGAGCGTGTTTTCAGAATGAACATTCTCTGGTAGTAACTAGTTTAAATGTTTTATCAGAAACATCAAAACTTTCTTTTTAGACTAAATGGTCAGACAGGTGCAGCATCAGAGATTTAAGATTAGCTTTCCCACCCTCGACTTCTGCATAATGTGCCGGTGTGGTGTGTTTATTAGTCTTGTGTCGCTTAAGAATTGCGTCACAGACCTCCGTCATTGATAAGGTAAACGAAACAGCCCATGAGTGTGTGACCAAAACTAGACTGACCCGACCCTACCCTAACCCGACACCATTCGGCCCATGTGTGAAAGCAGCATAACTGTCATTGCAGGGCGTGGCAGCAGCTGATTAGTGGCTGCAGGTGTGGCTCGTTACCCAGCTCAGGAGAGCTGGGTATTTATGCTGAGGAAGAACCAGAGGCAGACGCCAGTTTGTTCCATTACATTTCGTGGTAACGTGTGGCCTGAACTAGTGTGCTGAAAGTAATTATCGCAACTCGTGTTTAACCTGTCTTCCCCTCCCTTCTCTCAGTCCCGTTTCCTGGAGCACTCCTCCAGGATTGAATGCCTCTGCGCTGGCCGTCCGCGCCGTCTGGAGGACTCTTTTGCCACGAGTTCCCGAAGTCGTGAGCCCCATGACTCTCTTCCCTGCCTGGCTTCCCTGTCTGTCTCTGGTCCCCTCTGGAAACCACACCTGCCCCGGAACAGCGTGCTGCTGTCACCCCTGCCTCAACACCTCGGGTGGATTTATATACACACTCTGGATCTCTTCTCACACCCTCGGCTCCCGGATCACCACCACCACTGCAGGTTCTCTGGATCCCTCCTCACGCAGCACCTGTACCTCCGTGAGTTCTCTGAGCACGTTCCCAGCACACCGCAGCTTGTCATATCTAACCCTAAGGAATCTGTCACTAACCTGTCTCTCCTCCACTGCCAGGACTACGCCTGTGCCCTGCCTCTGTTCCAGTCCCGCTTCATCAGCTTGCACATTCCTTACTGTTGTATTATTCTCTGCGCACTGTACATATTAAACTCACTGCAACTGATTCCTGTTTCCGTGTGTTTGGAGTTTGGGTCGCTCTTGGAGTTCAAAACAAACCATAAAATCATGACACTGCATAGCAGAGCAGGATAATAATAAAAACGAAAGCGGAGAGTGGTAGACAGCAAGCCGAATACGCTGGCGCCATCTTGCCACGTCAATGGCAACATCTTCACTTCTCATGTGTCTAGTTCAGCTCTGGGGCGCTGGAGATGTCGCCCTCAGGAGGCGGGCTCTTAGCTCGAATTAGCCAATAGCAGATTTGCATTGCTAAACTGAAGAACTTAATTTAGTCAACAAACACTGAGAAAATAACTCCACGAAGGGCGGTTTTTCTAGCGCTCCAAAGCACATTAAGTACCGTGAGATTATCTGCTATCGAACAGCCAGCAAATGAGAAAGTTTCCTTTCTCATTATGGGATCTTCTCAGTATGTGAGCGGCTTCTCTAAGAGCTAGCTTAATGTAGCTATGCGGTTTTTGTTTTTTCAGTTACAGGAGTGAGGAGGGAAACATCTGTCAGAAAAAATTAAGAATAGAACACCAGGGGACACATGGATAACGAAAGTAGAGCAATGTTTTCTTTTTATTTTCTGGTAGAATAAAACTGATCCCAGAGATACAGAAGCCCGTAAATAAAAAAAAGTTTCAGGAAGTTTAAAATTATGACTTGTAGATGGCTGTAACTTTATTATAATGAAAAACTGTTTGTGTACCAGGTGTGTGACACCATCCTGCTGCACATTGAGGAGTGTTTTGTCTTCACTCAGCATCTCGTCAGTCTGACCTACTGCATGGAGAACTGTTTCCACAGCACAGGAGGTTTCCTGAGACACACTAGACACAACTGGCTTATCCAGTGCTGGACAATTAAAATGACCAAACATATTTAGTGTTTATAATGTGTTAAATACATTGTATTACTTGAAATACAACATTTAAATTTAATACACAAAATTTGCCTGTTTGGCTGACTAGATTAACCTGTTCAGGTGATTATTTTTTTAAATTTTACAATTGAATAAAGTAATTGTCTCCAGTTCCTGACAAAATTGTTTAGCTTGATTTAGCTAAGGTTTAGTGTGTAGGGGAGAGTCTTTCTCATCACATACTCCTCAGCTCCGAAGGATTGTTTCTTGGGTGGATATTACTTCGGGTGATGTCACAAATATTGTATTTTTCATATGTTTACATACAATGTTATAATTCCATAATTTCTCAGATGCACAAGTCTATTCCTTCAAGGATTGGTGTGCTTGTAAATGAATATAATGTATTTGGGACTTGAGACATTCAAGAAATAAAATAAGATTTTTTTTACTGCTTTCATTTTTATCCATGATATATGTTTCTATAGAACGTTTCCATTTTCTCTCAGTTAAAAATACATCTCTTCTCAGTGTCTATGTATCAAACAGGAACTATTGTTGCATCTCAATGAAAATAACCCCAACAATCTCACTGAAACATAATAAAAAGCATTTTTTTCTCTCCAATAATTTTAGTTGTTAAGAAACATTATTATGAACAGTCAGTCAGCATCTCCACCCATTTGTTCAGGGGGGTAGGGAGCCAGTGCCTAAATCCAGTATTCATTGGGCACGATTTGGGGTACAGCCTGGACAGGTCTTTAGTTTATCATAACTGTAAACATGAAAAAAAAGTTTTTTTTACAATTTTTTTAAATCAGCCAACTCCTGCAACATTGAGGAAGTTTCAAACACAGCACCTGGGCTGACATTCATTTATACTAAAGTAATTATTGCTGTGACAAATGTGTAGGAGCTGTTCTTATTAGATTTAGCGCCTTTACCAAAAGGACATGTTCCAAGGACTTTATGAATTTTTCAGAAAATTTTAAGAAAAGTACATTGTGTTGCATTACAAATGTGTGCTGAAAAGGAGTGATGGAACATGTTTGACTTAAGAATTAGTTGTATGTACTAAATGTCACCGATTACCCCAAATATATCATTATATATTTGATTATTATAGTTCTTTCTATTAAATAGTCTACATTGATGGGTTTAAAGAAATTTTCTCTCTTTTGTCCTTCACTTTATTTTTGTTTTGCCTTATTTTGCTATGTTTTACTGAGTTCTTCTCTGTTGTGCTTTCTCTGTGTTCCCCGTTTTCGCTTTTCTTGACTGATCATAAGACTTTTCATTTTCTGGATCACTTTGCCTTTAAATCCTTTAGCCCTTTTTTTTTCCTGAGAGAGTTAATTTACCACTCTGACATTTGACATCTGCCCCTGTCATTTGAGTCTGCATCTGGTTCCACATCAAGAGGAAGTAACACACAACAGTCAAAATGGAAGTTCCTAATACAAGTACTGAAGCTTATCTCTATACAAAACATTCTCTTATTATAACTGATTGACTTCATCTTATCTTTACCTAATCCTAAAAAATAAAGATACTTTTTTCTTCTTTAACACAAATTTTAACAGTGTACCTCACCAAAGACAACATTTGTCAAATTATGAAACTCATTGACCCAAAGAACAAACCCAGAAGCTATTTTTAATGATTCCAGGAAGCAAAAGAGAACAACGCTGAAGCAAATAGGAGAAAGGGAGCAAACGTGTCTTATCTTATGTGTCCGTACCTTATGAGCCATTGGAGTTGATGGTGTCAATTGTGCAGGCATATTTGGAGGGAACAGACAGAGCCTTGGTTCAAAACAGATGGGGTTCAAAGCCAGAAGACACAGCAGATAGGTTCCATGGAGGAGCTACCATAAGGTAAGTCGATAAACAGTCCAAAAGCAGTGCACACTATGGTCACTAAATGGTTCAAGGCTTGAACAAGACACTGGAACGAAAGCAGGCAAAGAAACCTACAATCTGGCAACTGAGACACCTCATCTTAACTACAACAGAAACCAAGAAGAAGAGTCAGAGAAAACAGGTGCATGGAATCAACTTGATGATCACAGGAAAATGTGGAGAAATAGAAGGGTCTGACCTGAAAAAAAAAAATGTAAAAAAAATGTAACTTCTTTTATCATTCACTTTTTTGATAGAGCCAGTTTTTCTTAGATTCCAAATTGAAAGCCATTTGTTTCAGCTTTAGCAAATAGTCATGAATTTTAGCTCTTTTCCAGGATTCAATCAATGCAGCCAGTAGCTTGTTAGAGGTTTGTCTTATAGTTTTGCTAATAACAGAGATGAAGAACATAGTAGGCTACTAACAAATTTTCATGCCTTATATTAAAAAGCGATAAGATGTGACTTTTAAATCATTTTAATATTTAAACACACACACACACACACACATTTTAATTAAAAGGTATGCCATATAGAAATGTTTAATTAAATGCCAGTATTTTACATGTGGCCACACTGGGAAGTGTGCATGATATGCATTTAAACAGCCTCTTTATGTTTCTTGCCTCCAGTAATCTGCCAAAAGCTCATATTTCACTGATGTACACATGATAGGAAAACTGAAACCAGTCTTTGCTAACTTAGTAACAGCAATGGGAAACTTTTAATGCATATCAAACTGACTGATGAACATCTGAAGTTAAGGTTAGCTTTTTTAATGGTTTGCACAATATTTACTTTGCATGGCGATTGTATGGTCAACCCATACATGGGCTTTCTCCAGGTACTCTGGTTTCTTCCCATGTGCATGTCAGGTTTATTGGTGACACTAAATTGAACTCAGGTGAGAGTGTGAGTGAATGTCTGTCTCTGTCTGGCCCTGTGATTACCTGGTGACCTGAAAATGGTCTACCCCGCCTGTCACCCATTGACTACTGAAGATGAGCACCAGCACCCCCTCAAACCTGCACAAGTTGTTCTTGTGCAGGTTTGAGGTGCTGGTATAGAAAATGACAGAAAATGTACATTTGATTGATGAACATAGCAAAAAAAAAGTAAGATATACATGTTTCATCTGGCTCTGCTATAACTACTACTTCAGTTTGGACTTTGAAAGGAAAAACTACAATATGCTCTAACATTCGTACAATATAATATCATGTTCGTACAATATACTTTTCAAGTTGCTCGAACATTAATGTCTTCACGTAATAGCTTGATAGCATATCGTACAAACATGAAAAGTATGTTGTTTGAACAATAAAGTTTTCACGTAATGACATGATATAGCTCGGTTTTTCTTTTGCCCTGGTGGGAGCTTTACGCTTCTGTAAAAAACAGAAATTCACATTTACAAAAATTTTGCAAGAAACATTAACCTCAAAATGGGACTGGGGACTGTTAACCAGTTTGCAGAGTCCTACAGGAAGAAAGAACAGTCAAAGTAGAAAATGGATACTTTTTGGAAAAAAAAAATCACCTCGGGCCTTATCTTTTATTACGGCTTTTAAAGGTTGAGCTGATTGAAAACTACTGAACATAAATGAAAATGATTTTAAAGTCAGAGTATTCAATTGACTAAACATTGTTTAAATGTAGCTAAATGCATCTCTCTTTTTACTTTGACAAAACATGTGTTTATCATTGGAAACAAGAGCTCTAACAGCTTGGTATTTGTTTTATTAATTAGATTCCCTAAGAAGAGTCCAGGCATTAATCATTGGCACGATATCGGTGCAGTATGCAGACACTAAAATGTGTGCGCTGAAGGGAGGTCCAAACTCTGCAGCAAATACAAAGATGAAGGGAAAGACCTTCAACTCGTCATTGAGTTTATTCCATTTCACCTTTTCTGCCTTTACCATAATTAATGCCATTGTGCATTTTACATGCATTTAGTTTTTCCCAGTCACCATCATTACTATTACCATCCCCAACTGGCCCACCCCTGCTTTTGGTTGTGTGTCCTGCAGTAGCTGCTGGTGGTCCTGCTTCATCAGCAACTCTGTTAGAGAAAAAAATGGGGCTTGAAATGGGTTTACTGGGGAAACACAACAGGCAGCTCGATTTTAAAGATGAGCATTTTTCTCAGAACAACAACAAGAAAAAAAATGATTTAAAATTAGCTTTGTTTTGCTTGTTTTCATTTTAAAAGCTTTATAAATGTAGGAGACAACTGGAGAATCAATAAAAGGCCAATGTCTGATTCGATAATCTTGTAAAAATATTTCATTTGTAAGCTGAAAAGAAGAGAAAGTATGGTTCATAGCTTTAACTTGTAAAACTGGTAGCTATACCTGGATTACCTCACTGGCCTGAGGTCTTTTTTTTCACCCCACTGGTGTCAGCCTTGAGAACCTCCTATTAATGCAATTTCTGCAAGACTGGCCCCTGCTGTCTCTCTGCGCTTTTAGGTATCATGAGCATCACAGCAGGCTGTATTATTTTAAAAATGTCTAATATTACATCCAGAGGTAAAATGCAACACAAATTCATCATTCATTCATCTTTAGAGCTTTTTCTATTTACAATAAACATTGTCACCATTGTCACTGGTGATTATAACATTTTTTCTTTGTCCATTTTATTCAAGGAGGGCAGCAGTAGCTCAGGATGAAGAGTAGGTTGTCTGGAACACTGGTTCAAATCCCTGCTAAATCTGGTAAGATTTCTTTGCCATTGTACCCTCAAGCAAGACACTTCAGAGGGCCCATGGCGATGGTGCCATGGTGGGTTGCAGCCCAACCCCTGTCAGTGTGTTCCCCAGGGCAGCTGTGGCTACAATGTGTGTGTAGTTTATCACCACCATACCAGCGTGTGTGTGTGTATGGGTGAATAACAAAGTCACAAAAATAGCTGACTTTAAGTATGTGTTATACAAGTGCACACCATTTTCCAAGGCAACACATACATATATCTGTAAAGCCTTTAGTCCATGATGTTTTTTCTAATGGTCTCTCTAATTTTGTTTTTGATTCTCATGATTATTTAGCAATAATTATATATTATAAACTATTTTCTGTTTTAAATGAAATAATGAGCAAACAAAAGCAAAACAAATAGACTGTTTTGATTTCTTTTCCATTTTCAGCAAGAGCAAAAGCCTGTCTGCCACATTAGAACTGTATCAGATCCCCCTGAAGGTCAACGCCAATGAAAATTGTCAGACTCTTCAAGCACTTAGATTCCACCAAAGGAACCAGTTGGACTTTTCCTTTTGAGACAGTGTTCTGCAGGCTGATGTAACATTTGGGCTCACAGCAGGTTTGCTGTGTTAGCTTGTATGAAAGACCACCACGACTACTGCTGTGAATCAGATGAGCTCATTTAATAGCCTACTTGTAACTCCACAGTTCGCCTGAAAAAAGCCAAATGTCAGAGAAATGACAGTGAAAATAAGACTACCCCCACAAGCTGACTGATAGTATGGTCAGAAAGGTTTTTCTTTTAGAAAGCTGTTATTTTTTATGTTTATTCTGGTTTGTATTTTTTGTTCATTCTTCCTTCTGAGGTCAAATTAATGGACATGTATATTTGTTGACTGTCAGAAGTAATCACCAGCATCCTGCTGAATACTTTGTCCTTATTGTTAGATTCTTTAAAGACCGTGTAAAGGGAATTCTGCTATTTTCTTCTAACCACATTATAAACATAATAAATGTACTGTTCTAAACATGTGAAAAACCTCCCAACAATTAAAAACTGAATTGTGGAGCTAGCCTTCAAATTGCGTTTCAAGAGTTTTCTGTTTCAGGATTTTATGGGCGGGTCTAAAAGGGCAGCCGCGTGACGACACGCGGCTGCCCTTCAGGATAACCCCGCCCCCTGCTGCTCTCGTCATATAAAACCGTACAGTGCGGTAGCTTCAGTGGTTTTCCCACTCCTTCGTGCGGATGACCGTCTGAAAAAGCTTTGGGTCGATTTTGTGCAGAGGAGCCACACAGTAGACAGTAACTAAACCAGCATGATAGGTAGGAGCTACTTCTGCCACCTGCTGCCTTCATATGCTAAACAAAGCTCAGAATGGCGTAGCAGCACATTCCGCTCCTTCACTGATCAACAAGTCTGAAGCATTGCGGTTGTGTGGAAATATTTCAACGTCTCAAAAAGCAGCGATGCGCAGTTTTACATGTGGGTAGAACCTCAGACTTAACGAACCAGCCGGAACTCAGAAACGGAGGAAATGCAGTGATGTGGGGAAGAGAAGGAGGTGCTGCTAGAGGATGAGACAGACAGGTTTCAGCGCCTGCAGCAGACACGCCCCCAGCGTCCTCGTGCAGAGAAAACTGATCCTTTTTTCATTATTTTGTAACCAAATTTCATATGCTTCGCAGTGTTTTTAATCATTCAAATTTGGCTGGATGACTAATAACTAATATTCCTGTGCAGTGACAAACTCATAACACACATTTGTTGTTACTTTACACGGGCTTTAAGTTTTTTGTTTAAATCTAGAGATTTTGTTGGGTTAGTCATGGCTTTCTCCTTTTCTTTGAGTCTATAAACCTTCTTCTCTGTTGGATTATTTCTCACTTATTTTATGTACTTTGTTCTGATCAGCTTTACTTCCTGTATTATTTTGTGAAACATGTTTTTAGAGTGGCAGTCTGAAGGGCCAGTGACAGAACAAGGATACAATTGAAAAAGAGCGCTATCATGGAGATTGGCTACAAAAGGAAGTGTGGTAATTTGAAGCATACATTTTTACTTGTTTTGAACAATGTCTCTTTATCTGCATGAGAACTATAATAGTATTTTGTTAAACATGAAAAACCCTGTGTCAAGGCACAGAATGCCAAAACCATAAATCTTACAACTTTGTTTGCGTTAGCTTCTGTTAAGTGTTTAGCTAGTGATGGTCTGTGCCAGTTACAAGAGGTAATAAAATTCTAGGCATGGAGTTCCTCCTTCAAAGGGTGACTCAAGTTACCAGTTGGATAAAGATGCGGTAAGCTAAGCAGCACATTTTAGAGGGAACTCTGAAGAGTTTTTATTTTTATTTGCTGAGCTTTGTTGAGGTAAAAGCAGAAATTAAACTGGCTATTTTTCCTGTTGATTAAAAAAACAAAAAAATCCAAAATGAACTTAATGAACTCATGATTTTTTCACAACTGTCATGTCTCAGTCCACAATGTTTTGCCCTGTTTAGATTTAGCCCTGTATTGACTTCAGTATTAACCCTACTGAGTTGCTTGTCTTCTATCACTAAGTTCTTTAGCCCATCCTTGTCTTGCTGATAGCTCTCCATATGTTTATCTTATTATTTTTAGTCGGAGTTTTAGTTTGTTTATTTATTTCATTATTATTTAGCATTAGTTAATCAGTTTTTTATTCCATTTCAATGTATATTCAGGTCACCACTTCTCACTTTAAAATACCAATTTTAATTGCCTTTCGGTGCTAGTGAACAATTATTTCCATATTGGATTGAATAAAAACTCAGTATTGGCAGATACTAAGGGCCTGATTTATCAAAGGTTTTCGGTTGTTATAACTGGCGCAAACCGCTTAGTGGCCGCAAAAACAAGTAGCGGGTGATTTACTAATGGCGTGCAGGCAAAACTGGACCTGTTAAACCTGCTGCTAGACACGCAAAGTCATTTTAGCACTTTTCCCCTCATGCATATGCAATGTGGCCGTTTCTGTCAGAAAACGCAAAATATTGAGAGGAGAGCATGTAAATAAGTGGGCGTTCCAGGCGCAGTGTGATTTATCAAACCTGAAACTGTTTGCGGCTTCTAATTTTGCGCGTATTTTTGTCGCCTTTGAAAAGCATGTCTTGACTCGGTGCAAAAATGGATGCAGCGATCATTGCGTGAAGACACAGACAGACGTCTGGATCATTCCAGCATGGTTAGAGCTGCGTCTCCCAGGGAAGATTGTCTAGTGTGTGTCACAGGTTTGGGAGCAGCTACATAAATTTTCCAAACACTTTGATGCACATTTGTTGTGGCAAATTATCCATACTCAAAATTGTTTCATTCTGAGGAACAGTGTTATATTTACGAGGTTGAGAGATGTTGGATTTAAGGTGCGTGTGTGATGTTATTCCTGCTGTAAATAGCATTCCACACATTTATGGATCTAATAGCAGCTCCTGATCTATTCCTAAGGTGGCACAGACCCCCTTTACCCCTTCTACCTGTGCTCAACTCGACTACTGAAGGGGGGCATCGATATCTGGCCCACATACACACTAGAAACATTTTGGACATTTTGGCACAAAGCTTATGCAGCGCATGCAATTTTTTGCTCTTTAACTGGAATGTTGATAAATCAGGCCCTTAATGTTGAATGGCTCAGATCAGTGGCAGTGGCTTGATTTTAACATCCATTATTGTTTTATTATCATCAGAATTAACAATATTTATTATGTTAAATATAAATATTTAATTGTTGATATTAAACAAACAATTTAGTCAAAAATATTTCTATTATTCCATCCTTCAGGGCAGTTTAAAGGTTTAAAATGGTGTCAAAATATTATGTGCAAACCCAGATTTTATATTTAGGATTTAACATTTACAGTGCAGTCAAAACCATGTACTATGTATAATTTTACATGTCAAGGACCTATAGATGCCAAGGACATCTAAAGGTTTCTTGAGTTGCTTGATGCAAGTCACAAGAAGCAACCAACGACTTTAGAGGCCACTGTTAAATGATGCTTTTTACAAAATGTCCACTGACAGATCAATGACACATTTATTCATCTCAGTGGTCCAAGAATGTCAACCACATTATTACAGATCTTTTATACTCCTCAGAATCTCATCTGAGTTGCCGTTTGCTAAACTGACTGCATGCTGGTCACCTTGACAACACATTTTCTTTTCCCTGTAAAACTCTCCCTTGGCTCTGATGGAATTTACTGTTATTTTTTCCTCAGTGGAGAGTTTGGCTGAGAGCAGATGGAGGAAATACTGCAAGTTGCACAACATCTCATGCCTCCCCAGTGGCATATTACTGTTCCCTCAGGTCAGAGAGAGCTGCAAACATCCCCAAATGTGAGGAGAAGCTTTGGCTGCAAATCCATTAAATGCCAACAGATAAAGGATTTAAAAAAAGACCTTAACAAAAAAGTGAATGTATATGTTAAAATGTTTCTAATTATTTGAGTATTTAGCATTTTAAAATCATTTGGACTTGCAACAACATTAAAAATGGAATTTATTCAGGAAAAAGAAAAAAATCTTATCTACCCTCTTCCGCCATCTTTATGGCATATGTCAGTGCATTCGGTGACTAGAGGGTTGCAGATTTTTACAACCCGAGGAAGAGTGTTCCTTACTAATGGAGCAATGCACAGGCAGTTTCACAACAGACATCCCTGGGGTCCATAGGGCAGAGCATCCTGGCACACAAAAGAAGAAGGGAATGAGCTTTGTTCAGACAAGCATAGAAGCTCAAAATGTAGTTCATGACAAAGATTTGAAAAATACAGTGATATTGATATGTCAGTGTATCAGAGAATGGGATCTGTAGATATTATTTTCTTTGGTAGGTACAGTTCACAAGTTTCTATGTATGTTAAAGAATTTAAATAAATGAATAAAGATGATAAAATAATACTTAGTGTCATGGAGGCTCAATGCAGGATCTCTCTTAGAAAATTCCCCGCTGGCCATTTGCTTCTGCATTTGGAGATGGAACTCTCATGACCCTATCAACACATTTACATTATTCACTTGTGACCTTCGCTTCCAGTATTTTAGAGTTTATTCTCTCTCACAGAGAAGATGCTGTATCTAATCTTCTTCAAGTGTTTTGTTTACAGTGCAAGCTTTCATCACTTACCTACATCATCATACAGGATATCTGCACAATGTCCGTGTAGCAGCTGTAAACAAAAAGAGAGAAAAATAGAGCTGGCTCAAATTCTAGCAATTTTGAGTAATCATCCAACCAATAACAGTAACCCAGCCCTTCTCAAACAAAATATGACATGAGGTGCAGCATCTTCAAAATAAAAATTAACATCTGTTTTGGACATTAAATTGTGCAAACCCAGTCTTTACAAACTACTCATTTTCATCTGAAACTTTATAAAATATATAATGGTCCTTTCACACAATTTCAATCAAACAATCTGTTGAGGATTTCTGGCATTAAATCTGTCACAGATTTCAAAAAGTTTTGGACTTCAAGCTTATACATATATATTATGAAATGTACTGACTGTTGCTATCTGAAGTAAAAAATATGGCCAGTAGGCCTGATATGGTACAGTGACAAAGCTGTAATGTGTAGTTTTTGGCAAGACTCAAATGTAAAAGAACATGAAGGCTCAAACAGTGCACATGATATACATTTAAACAGTTTAATGCATTTTAGCAGAGTAGTGGATCCTTGATTCAGAATCAGCAATGGAATGGTAACCCGACTCATCTCTGTGCCAAAATAAGAAGAGATTAATTCTATGATCTTTTTTGGCAGTGGGAAATTTCTGGGACAATAATCTTTTGCATTCTGGAATAGCGCTACAACTGGTGGCAGCTTGTTGGAGTAGCTCTGTGACTTTTCTAGCACTTTCTAGCATTTTTTTGTTATTTTTGAGTATTTCTTGCTAGTTTTTTCTTCTGGAAATATTTTCTAAATACTTTTCTTCTGATTTGGATGCTGTTCTGCTTGAGTTTTTTGCTTGATTTGTCACTTTTTTGCCACTTGTTATGATGCATAACCATGGCAACAAGAGACTTGTTTACAGAAAGAGCAGCTAACTGACATTTCTAAGGCTGAAATAATCCTCAAATTGAAACTCTGGATCCCTGATGAGTTCAAAAGAAGAAGACGTGGATGCAGAGCAGGAGTAGAGTGAAGAGAGAGAAATAGGAAGTTTAAACCTTCACTTCCATCAGTCATATTGACAAATGTGAGATCTCTTTGCTAACAAAATGGATGAACTTGAAACTCTGTTGAAGACCCAGCCAGAGTATCAGGAATGCAGCATCATGTGTTTTACTGAGACATGGCTAAAGGAACATATCCCGGACTCCAGCGTGTCTCTGCCTGGCTTTCAAACAATATGGGCAGACAGATATTTTAAGAGGACCAGCAAAAGAAGAAGAGTTTGTCAGCTGATCACACCTGCAGTCACCTGTTGGGGTGGAGCATCAGAGACAGTGACATGAAGAGGCTGAACAGATGGATAAGGAGGATTCTGTCCTGGAGACTGAACTGGAGTCTCTTGAGTTGATTGTCCAAAGGAGGATGAAGAACATGATTGAAAACCCTCATCAGCCTCTTCAGAACACAGTAACTCAACAACACAGTGTCTTCAGTCAGAAGATTCTTCATATTCCACTGCAGCACAGATCGCTACAGGAGATCCTTCCTGTCCACAGCTAGAACCCTCTGCAGGAAATCCTTCCTGTCCACAGATAGAACCCTCTACAGGAGATCCTTACTGTCCACAGATAGAACCCTCTACAGGAGATCCTTCCTGTCCAAACCTATAACCTTCTATAATGGCTTCCTGAAAAAGAACTGAGCTACAACAACACTTAATTTCCCTTCGGGGATTAATAAAGTATTTTTGATTTGATTGATTTGATTTTACTGTCTTGTTCCTTGCTTTTTTCAGGAGTAACACAAGAGAAAGGGAATTCATGGAATGGATAAGTTGGCAAAGACCAACAGGTTATTTATTGGAGAAAAAAATAATTGTGACCATGCGATTAGTGATAACATTGTATTCACAGAAGCAAGAAAACTAAATCCTCTTCTTATTCCAATGTCCAAATACATCATTCAAATCCTGATCCATAATTTTTTCATAAATATGTGAGCAATGGCAAGTATGCGACTTACAGATCCATTTGTTTACAGAGAGAGCCATGGGTCAAAAATTCCAACATCAGAAAGGCGAATGTATATGCCCAGGAGCAGGCAACAAGGTAAAAGTCAGGAAACACGAATCCATTGGTACACTATGGCATTAGAATTGAGTCAAAAGTACTGAGAACAGTTTATTAAACCCTGCACTGATATTATCTACTCGCACAAGAAGATTCTGTCCTCGTGGGAATATTTTATCTACTCGCACGAGCAGATTCTGTCCTCGCGCACAGATTTTTTCTTCACTCAAGAGTTTCTTGCCTCGTGTGAGCATAAGTTCAACTCATCAACAGATTCAACCATTCATGCACGCATGAACAGAAATTCTGCTCATTCGGGTATATGACTTTTGACAGTTTAGAGGCACTGACCGTCAAAATGATTGGTCCCTTTAAAATCAGTCATGCCCACATGATGAGCATTCCGGAACCAGAATTCATTCATTGTTCAAACAGATTCAGATCCGTGTAATTTTTGTGGACAATATTTGAGACATATAGTTAGGGGTGCACATAATATTTTTGGCCTGGTTCTAAGAAGAGAACCTAGGGTTGTTGCTTGGTCCTCACATTAAATGTGTCTCGCTGTGTCTCTTCCGAGCTCCTCTGCTTTGTTTTTGATTTCATCAAGCTTCAAATTCAGTCTGTTTACTTTACCTGGCTCTATATTTGTTTCAATAAAAATCCTTTAATTGTTGAAAAAATCAAGAGAAACCAGTAAAATATAAAAATACTGGTAAAAAAAAACCTTCAGAGTTCAGGTTGGATTGTTTACAGGTTTGATTGTTCACTTTAATCTACATTTAACAGTTTGGTGTTAAAATTTATTAGTCAGCTGTTGGGGCTTCTGTCATTTACTGTAACTGTTTTTTGTTTTGAAATGATGAGGATGTTTGTAATGTGATGCAGTCAGATAAAAAGATACAGTGGACAGTTATGGGGCATTGACTGCATATCCCATAGTGCTTTGCGCGCATTCAAAATGGCGCGGATCACAGACAAATACGCTGATACTGTTGATTAAAACAGGTGGTTTTCTGTATTTTATAGCACAAAAAGGTAGGTATACATGTCTGTGCCACGATGGTCTATTTGTCTTATTCAGTGAATTTTTTCAGTTTTGACGCGATGCAGAATCCTGCAGTCAGCTGCACTGATCTGACTGACTGAAAATCCATCACACTGGCAAACTGATACACAGAGACAGAGAGAGACGCAGCATCAGCTGATCAGCTGGAACTTCGGCACTCTGGCTGAGAAACATATCAGTCAAACAAAAGAAGTCAACGGGATTCTTGATTTATTTGACAATGAACCCCGCCTCTGATTAACCTAAAAATTCACGCAGCTCAGCCAAACCAATGTTAAGTACGCAAACGCGTGTTGCAACTTTTCATCTGGTGCGCATTTTATATTTTGACAGTGTGTGCGGACCTGCGGACCACTTATGTGCACCCCTGCATATAGTACTGTTTTTCACTTTTAATATGAGAGATTCTAACAATGAAATCTAGTTTATTTACAATTGTCTGGTTTTGTCCATGTCTGTGAGCGTCAAACAACACAAATTTGCACCAACAAAGTTATAATGCTTCTAAATTATAATTGATACTTGAGCAGATCTTCATAACAACACTTGAAATTGTACATGGGGCAGGTGTTTGCACACCTTACAACAATAATTATAATAAGATGATCATTGGTAAACCAGAGGACATTACAATTCACCTGTATGAACAAAGCAGGAGAGTCGTAAAAACCCATCATTCATATGTGTCATTGGCTGTGTCCAAATTCAGAGTCTGCATCCTTCCAAGGTCTCATTTGAAGGATGTTAAGTTCCAGTGTGACGACAAAGTGTGTCTGAATTTCAAAGATTTTTTTAAATACTTGTTACAAATGCGTCCTGCTTTTCACCAAATTTGAAGGATGTGTCTGATGGATCCTTTCACATTCTACCTGTCCCACAATTCTTTTCAGCAACTTGGCAGAGAGTTTAAACCAGTGACAGACGAAGCAACTGGTAGCACAGATGAAGCGAAGTTTGCATTCAGATGTAAGCTTTAAAAAACCTAGCGGTATAAAAAGTAAATCCTTACAGCGGTGGTCTAATTAGGCCTTGGGTTTTAGTGTTAGGCATATTTTTATCATACGTTTACAGCAGCTGTGCCTACTTGGCAATCACCTATCTACCTATCCAGTTTGTCAGCATATAAGCCCATATATCTTCCCCAGTGTCACCTTCTTGTTTCAAGTTCTCTATCTATACATACATTTTTGCTGCCATGTCAGCTTTTGTTTTGTCCTTATTAAAGGGGTTTAATTTACATAATCCATTAGCCTCCAGCATTTACCTGCACTTGAGTCCACCTTAAAAATCTGTCATGACACAGAACAAAAATGAAATCAATGACTTTTTCTGAAACACCAAATCATCCTGATTTCACATATTTAAATAGTACAAACAAAAACTTACCACACAAAATCTGCCATTGTTCAAATAAAAAAAATCATCTCCTTTTCCTTTCGGCTGCTCCCTTAGTGGTCATCACAGCAAGTCATCTGTCTTCATCTAGCTCTGTCCTCTGCATCCCCTTTTCTCAAACCAACAAATCTCATGTCTTCCGTCACTACATTCATATATCTCCTCTTTGGTGTTCCTCTAGGCCTCCTGCCAGTCAGTTCCCACCTCAGGATCCTTTTCTCAATTGAAACCTTCCTCTTCTTCTTCTTCTTTTACCCATGGTAGCCCAATTTCCAACAGCACCCTGCAGGGTAACAGGACTGGTGGAGGTTGCTGTTAACCTGGGCCCATCGTTGTTCATTTGGTAAACATTTTACATGGATGCCCTTCTTTACACAACCCTCTGCATTTATCCAGGTTTGGAACCAGCATAAGGATGACACTGGCTTGTGCCCCCCTTAGGCTGAATTGACAGTCCCCAAAATATATGGGGGGTTATAGTCTGGACTGATGAGATTAAACTTTATCTTTACACTGGTATTTTTGTTCAATATTGTTTAGACAATGAAATATGAGTAACAAGAAAATCTTTGGAAACTCAAAAGCGTCAGTCCATTCATTTTTTGTACCTTCTTGTTCCTGTCCAGGGTCATACCTATCCAGACCTTTAAAATACAAATCCCATACTTTCCAATGACTGGAACCCTGTGGGGAAAAAATTACAATTGACACAAAAGAGAGAGAAAAAAAAAAACATCCAGGTGTTTCACTTTAAGGAGGTAACCCAGTTACTCCTTTATGTGTCCATTTCCCCATGACTCTCCAATGATGTTTCTTGTGTCATCCACACAACTAAAGTGTTGCTGTTGCTGCTTCACAGCTCAGCCTGTTGCCTGTCTAATTCTGAAAATATGACCTAGGGTCTGCAGGGCTTGAAATGGAATGCTGACAGGTAATAATATTCTCCAGCGTTTCCACTGGAATTAAAGACTGTCTGGGTGTTAATAACAAGCGTGAGACAGAATCAGTTTGCCCCGTTTATTGCTCTGTGTTCACACCGTTGCAGTGTTCTTATCTGGCACCTCACTGTGACAGCTTCAGCTTTTCGTCTACATATAACTACTATCATAGTATATGGCACGATATAAAAAGAAACATAAAAGACAGTTGTAATGTAATGTTATTGCATATCTGGATTTTGTGAGTATAATTCTCCCACCCTCTCCTCAGTTACCTCTTTTTCTTGTGCAGGAAAAGATAGATGGATTTCCCAAAAGCCTGGACCTAATAATTATAACCAAGCTGTTGAAAAGCATGATGATCTCTCTTCTCCCCCCGACTACATGTTGTGTATACGTGTGTCTGTGTAAGACACTATGGAGTGTGACACCATGATTGGATGCTCTTAAGGAATTGAAGCATAATGCCAGCGAACATAAGGATGGAAGGAAGAGGGAGTTTTGAAAAGAAAAAAAAAAGATAGAAAAAAATGCACAATGAGGGGGGAGAGAGAAAAGGGAAGGTGAAACCACTTTAAATCAAGCACATTTTAATCAGCACCCTCACAATGGAAAACATAAAGATAACAAGGGAGAGAGAGGATCCTGCTAGCTTTTCAAGCAGCTGAAGTCACAGATTTATGGTGAGCTGGAAAGAGTCCCCTCAGACAATCTCCTGCCAATAGGGAGGACACTGGAAAGGATATCCACACACAAATTATACATATATTTGGCTTTGTTTCCCCCGACTTCCATACTGATGCACACATGGCTGTAGGTCTTGGTCCTTCATCAACACAAGAAAAAATATTCATAGAAAACCATGCAACTATAATAGTTTCTGTTTGGACAATACTCAGTTGCACAAGAGTATGACCGGTCTGGTATAAAAGTGTTTATTGAAATGTACAGCAGATGAAAAATAATGCCCTGTGTAGGCAGCAACACCCTGGAAGAACACGGCTCATCTTCTGAAGTGGAAAAAGTAAGATTTCAGAACTTGGGAAAAGCTTTACGAAGTGACAATTAATAATCTGATGGTGCTCTGCTACCATATGATTGCAGATGATGCATGGAGCAAAGGAAGTGAGAACCAGAGTCAGTAGAGATGACATCACCAGGAACAGGCACATTAAGAAACTTCTCTTTTTCTTTCACATAATACAGGTCTTCAGGAGTTGACAACTCCCAGGGAGCTGGTAAGTATAAGAGAAGCACAACGGATTAGTGTTCACATCAATCTGATGCCACTTAATGGGGACATAGGGAAGCAACATATTCTGTAAAAGAGTCAGAGTAAAAACATGTAAATCTTCTTCAGTCAAAATCCCCCAAATCCTGATTCAAAACATTGACAACATTGTAATTATTGTTATTATTATTGCAATTACTAAAAAAAGAAAATCCCCCATTCTCACTGCCAGCTAGATTATTTCCTAACCCATAACTCAATTATGCAAGAGATCTGTGAGGCAGAAATCCACCCAATGACTATTAGCAATCATGCATCAGTAACTATCACCGTAAAAAAAACGATGAGCACACTTCCGATTAGATTGTGGAAATTTAATACATCATTACTCGGAGACCCAGAGTTGATCTTTACTTTTAAACGAAGAGTGGACACTGTTCTCTGAGAGACACAATCAACCTAATGTTTCCCTTTGTGTCCTCTGGGAAACAGCAAAAGCTGCAATGCAAGGAAAGATCATTTCATATTTGTCTTGTGAGTGAAAAAAAAAGAAAAAAAGCACTTGAAAAAAGGGTTAGAGCAGAAAATAGAAAAAACTTTAGCGGATGCTCATGCAGCATCCCAGGATGAACATATATTAACAAAATTGAAATTAAACGAGATAATTGACACAATTTAATTTACAGATGTTATGCTTGGAGAAGACTGAACACAGCAACAAGTCCAACAAACTTTCAGCTAATCAACTGAAAAATAAGTAACACTACCCTTAGTAAAAAATCATACTTGTAAATTAACAGATGGGTTGGAACAAAAAAATCATATAAAATTTGCTTGTCATTTAGCAGACGCTTTTATCCAAAGCGACTTACATTGAGAGAACATACAAGCAAGAAATCAAAGAGAAGGAAACAATATAAGGAGGCGGACTGTTTGGAGTCCAGTTTAATTCCGTCGCTGATCATCAAGTTTATCAATTTTTTTTTTTTTTTGATGATGTCTTCCTTTTCTTGGAAAATGCAGGAATATCCCTTCAAGAGACACTAATAACACTAATAAACACATTCTCATCCATCTCAGACCACACAATCAGTTGAACCAAGACAAAGGCCTTCTAACTATTTCAAAAATTCAAATGCATCTCTTATGCGACTAATTTTAGTTGTTTTGAGACAGAAGTTCCGGAATATTTGCGGACAATTCCATCCGGTCTTTAAAGAGCAACTCACCCCGTCTCAATTATCTTTCTGCCTTCGAACTGCTTTTTTTTAAAAAAAATGCCAAAGTAGACGTCTCTTTAAGCCACAATGCTAAAGCTATTGCTGTGTTGCTGACATGGGTCTGAGTAAATGTCTGAATAAAAATATAACGTCTATAAATCAAATCCACACAATCACAACAAATGCAGTGAAGTCTTTGCCCTGGTTTAATTATTCTTTTAATGATATTAGTTATTCTCTATGTCGTAGATTTCAGAGTAGTTTACCGATTGATTGTTCTTAGCCATAATGCTAAAGCTACTGCCATGTTGCTAAGAAGGGTCTGAGTAAATGTCTGAATAGCAAAATAACGTGTACAAACGGGTGCAAGTGTGTCTGTCTGAGAGATGGTTTTATACTCCAGGAGGCGTGTCTTAGAGACGATGCTGTAGGCATGAACCACTGACGTAGGCATGAACCGCTTTCAGGCAATCACAAAATTCAAATGCGGTAGCCACCTTTTAACCCTAAAAGGGCAGCATTAAGATGTTTTTAGACTAAAAAGTGTAGAATTTAAGAAGTTTACATATAAATGTCAAAAAATGCCAAAAACTGAAAGGTTGCATTGGTAAAGACCCACTAATACAGTTAATTAGCAGAAAAAAGCTGTTTTGAGGGTGAGGTGCTCTTTAACCGGAGCTGTCTTTTCAAATACACCAATTTTTTCTGGAACACTGCCTTTCGGCTGCTTTCACACAGCAAGAAAATGTTCCGTAGGATTGTCGGGGGGGGGGCTGTTGTATCTGGATATGATGTTAATTTAGTGCAGTGGCCGTACATGTAGGTCTCCAAGGTGTAGGTGTACTTGGAACTACTCACAATGCTCGTCTTTGTGATGTGGACAGTTCTGCTCACATGGATACTCTTAAGAGTGTTTTGGTCCTTGTTTTGGTGGGGAACACTGCTGTTCACGTGAGATACTTCATCAGTGTGTGCGTTCACAATGTTCCCCCCCATTTTCCCCACCGCCCAACACCCCTCCAGCTTTCCTGGAACATTTCCTGATTGTCTTAACACAAACTTCATACCGCAAAACGTCCGTTCTTGTTACCAGGTCTACAGATGCAAAAATTCTGGAAAAGATTATCCGGACAGATTCTGGAAGGTTGTTTTCAGACTCAAAAGCAAAATGGATGAAGTCTGAAAAATTACTGTTTTTCAAGGCCTATCTTAAAGGGGCTTTAGTGATGATAAGGTAAGAAGTAGTCTGTTCTCTCAGCATGTCGATGGTAAAGAAAGAAGGAAATAAGAAATAAGGAGGAACGCACGTTGAGTTTGCGTTAGCATCACAACAGGAAGATTTATTTTTCTAATTTATCTAAAACAGATGGCCTTTAGTTTCAGTCCAATTTGCCAACTCACCATAATATTGATAAGTTTCAACAGTGAAATGAGTATGAAAATGTCCATTAACTTTACAAGGAATCCCAACGTTTCAATACTTTCAAGCAAATACTTGCTTTACAGAAGCAGAGTAGCATATATTCTTTAGGTTGCTTTTATGTATGTCATATTAACTTTTCATGTAGCATACATAGTCATGAGCATACATGGTAATGAATCTTCTTGGTAACCATTTTTAAAGACGCCCTTCCATTGAAAATGTTTTTTCTGAGGTTTCTGTAGATTATTTAAGCTCCAAAGGTGTTCTTACCTTCATAGTGGGTGTGAAAACAGGTCAACAACTTCTCTTTCAGTCATGCAACTATGCAGGTGGCGTTAACACCTGCGTTTGAACGGCCGGTACTTGTTTCGTCACAACTCCTTTGTTTGTTAGTAATTGGCAGCTCCCGCAGCCTAACATGCTGCTTGCTAAAAGCTGTAGCATAAGCTGTTGTAAACAGTAAGAAAGAACGTCTGACATTCCCATGCGCAGCGGGGCAGGAAACAGTATGCCTTGCTCTCAGGCTAGTTTGTTAGCCAATCTGAGTCCAGCAAATTCCATTAATGAATATGAACGAGTTGCTGCCGAAGCCTGACGGAACAAGACGAATTTTGATGCAGACAGGTTGAAAGGTCTGTTAATCAGTGTTTCCTGATGTTTTTTAGATATAAAATGTTTCATATTACTGGTTAATACTTAGGAAATAACCACAAAGTCCTGAAATTTGTATGAAATGACCTCTTTAACTGAAACCAAAATTATTTTACTAAAGTTTAACAGTCCTCTCTGCATCTTCCCCTTCTGTGGTCACCTGTTTTACAGGCTTCAGCCTTCTTTCTGTAACTATAATGGGGTCAATTAGGTGTGACTTTCACATAGACAATATTAAAGACTGGCAGTGATGGAATAGTGGAAGATTTGGCTTTTTCTTTGTTAGGGGATTCCCCTAAGTATTTTATTCTAGCTATCACATGTAGAATATAACCACTGAATGCAGTTTAATGAGGGTCAAACAACATCATAACTGCTTGTAAATCAAATGTAAAAAATAAAAAGGTAAATTATACCTCACCTGTTTAAACTATATTTTTATATTTCATCTTTACTTACTCCATGTTTTTTTGCACCTGTTGGGTTGCACTTGTGTGCTCAACAACATGTGGAATATAAATGATGAATGAGTGGAACATTCAAGACCAAACATTTATTTTTTCCTCTACTTAATACTCATACATTGACTAGGTCAGCAATTTTCTGTCACACAACGTCTCTCTCTTTTGCTGCTGCTGCTTTTTTAAAAAAATGTTCTTATTCTTTGCACATGCAGTCAATAAAAGATCCAATTCTACTAGGAAGAAGTAGGGGGCGCTAACGTTTTGTCCACTGGTTGCCATGTTGAATCATTTTGTCTGTGTTCCTCTGATCAGGACTTCTTATTGTCATGTCCAGTGCTCTGTGTCTGTGTTATGGTGGTTTTTTCTGTGTCGGGTGAGTTCTCTTCTCAGAGCGCCATCTTTGTTGGAGAGCCAGAGCAGGCTGATTGATAACAGCTGGCGGAGAGCAGGACTGATGAGGAGTGAGAGCTGTATTTAAGCTGCAGGCAGACTGTCAGTCGACGTCTGGTTGTTGACCTAACTGGTGACATACCACAAGCCGCTAATTCCGAGTTTTCCTATTGTTATTTAAAAGTTAAATGTTCCAAGTTATCTCTGTGTTGTTTCCGAGTAACCTGTCTTCTCTCCAGGACTACACCCAGAGCTCTCGCTCCTCTGTCCACCTGAGAACCTCCTCCCAAGTTCCTGTGTTCCTGAGACTCTCTGTGCTTCCTGTGAATTACCTTTGTGCCTCCTGTCTTTCTCTGTGTTCCCGTGGATTATCCCTGCGTCTCACCTGAGCCCACCTGCACTCCTCCTGACCTCCTGTGTTCCTCCCTGTGACTCTCCCTGGACCTTTTGATCATCATCTCCGCCATCAGCCTGTCTGCTCTCCAGCCCGCTCACCCGACACACACCTCCAGGACTCCATCTCCCTTCACAGACACACCACTGGACCTGCCTTCCCCTCGTGTTCATCATCCTCAGCTCTCCAGTGAGTGTTTCCCCTCTGTGTACATTTCCTCCGCCTGTCCAAGTGTCTCAGAAACTAACTGTTTATCTCCTCCCCAGTCCTGGAGCTTCCCACGAACCATCCCCGTTGTTCATTTCACATTCACTTCTGTAAATAAACTGTTCACCTTTTTTCACCTGAGCTTGTGTCCGTGTGTGAGTCTGCAATTGGGTCAGAACCTCTCCTTGCGAGAACGTGACACTTATATCCTCAGGCAGCAGAGTAACTCGGGTTAACTTTGACTCAGAGTTGATTGAACTAATGCTTAACACCTGTTCTGAAACCAAAAATCAGAGTTTAATTACTGAGAGTTGGTCAACCTTGAGTTAAGGTTTTGATTTAGAGTTTGTTAAACCAGCTTTCTGAAATACATCCCATGTCTTCCCATGCCTCTTTTGCTAAAACTGATTTTTGTTTGTTTGTTATATCTATTCTTGTTCAGGGTTGCAGGGAGCTAGTGCCTATCTCCAGCAGTCACTGAGCAAGAGGTGGGGGAAACCCTGGACAGGTCGCCAGTCTATCGCAGGGCCACACAGAGACAAACAACCATTCATACACACACTCACACCTAGGGAGTCACCAATTAATCTCTTGCATGTTTTTTGGGCGGTGGGAGGGAACCAGTGTCCCCGGAGAAAACCCTCACATGCATGGGGAGAACGTGCAAACTCCATGCAGAAAGGCCCCAGTCAAGATTCGAACCCAGGACCTTCTGCAAGGCAACAGCTCTACCAACTGCACCACCATGCAGCCGTTGTTTGTTTTATCATTATTAGAAAAATATTCTAATTTGGACAATTTGAATTTTGGAAAGTATAAAATGCGTTGACCTTTTTATATGTTGGGAATTTAAAAAAAAGAAATATTTATTCTTTTAAGTACAATAAATGCAGTTTATTGTACTTTTCAAGATGTTTCTCATTACTCCCACAGAGTTTCTTTTATTGACTTCTAACTTTTTTTCTCTTCTCTTTGCCATCAGCATTGCTTTTGGTGATCTGTTTCATTGCAGAAGAATAATTTTCATACCATCTATTTTTTGCTAGTGAATTTAATTCACTAAAAGCCATGGAGAAAACAGAGAAATGAAATGTTTTTTCCTTCAGTAGTGCATTTGCAAATTTAACAGAAACCATTATAAAAAGTCTTGTTTAAAATAAAAATGTTCAACTTGTCATTCTCTGTGGATTCTTTAACCCCTGGCATCTAATCCTAAAAAAGCTGATTCAGACTGTAAAGATATTAATACTTTAAAATATACTTTGGATCAGGGGGCTGCATGGGGTTCGGTGTCTTGCCCAAGGACACTTCAACATGCGGCGGTGGAGGCTGGGATTGATCCTAAAAACCTTCAAGTTGGAGGATGACCACTCTAACTACTGAGCCACAGCCGCCCCTTGTGCTTATGGTTTCCAAAAGAAAAAAGTTATAATATTCATAAATCATAGACCTGGTAAGGCTTGAAATAAAGTAGCCAATAGATAACAAACCTGTTTCGTTATCTATTGGCTACTAGATTGTCAATCACACTGCTAAAAGTAACAAGCCTTTTACCATTGATACATGTTTGAAGAAATAATGTTGTAGTAGTACCAGAAAAAAACTCCAGCATTGCCAATAGTAAACAAACAAGGGGGATTTCTTGGCAAATTTCTAACAAAGGCATTTCTGCCATTGGGGGAAGAGGATGGGGGGGTCTAAAACACATGCGCACTACTCGAAAAATGACAAACAGCTGTTGAGCTTCTCATTCTGGGCAAAATCCTCTTTACCACCTTTAAGGAGATCAAAGAATGGTCAGAACCTAAATATTATTTCTGTATAAATGTGTCTACAATTTTAAGTCCTATGCAGGTGTCATTAATAGTTGGTTGCACTTTTCCTGAATGGGGTGTGGTATATTTAAAGAATGAAATCAAATTGTGTTCTTTAAAAAAATACTCATTAGCAATAGGCAACTCCTTTTAGAATAAGACTCAAAGGCTTCTTTCCATCTGACTTGTAACCTTTTTCACCGTCTGTTTAATGGATTAGTATAGGTTTAAAGTGTCATGGTTCGTACCAGGTGGGGTTGTTGACGAGCTCTCAAAGTGACCCAAACTCCAGACACACACAATGCGAGGAGACAGCGCTCACGGTTAACAGTGTTTATTATATACAGTGCTCCAAGTATTATACACGTAAACAATGAATGTGCTGATGAAAACTCAGGACGGGCCTGGTGCGGGACAGGAACGGTCCTGGGGTTGTGAGAGAGAGAGAGGTTAGTGACAGTGGGAGAAACCAGCTGCGGCGTGCGGGGATTGTGCTCGCTCAACTCACGGTTGTGTGAATGACGTCCGGGCTTGAGGAGAGATCCTAGGATGCTGCCGCAGGGGTGGTGAGCCAAGCTGTCAGTAATCCGTGTGTGAGATCCGGGTCCGAGTGCTGAGTGCGCAGACGTGACTGCGACAGGGGTGACAGCAGAACGGTGACCGGTGAGGTGTGGACCAGAGGAAGCCAGAGACAGACAGGGAGCCAGAGGGAGAGAGCTGGTCGCGTAGCACCGCAACGGAGCTCTAGGAAGTTCCCGCGTTGAGCCAATCCTCACTATGAGCGATTCGATATCCACGCTGGAGGTTATGCTGTCAGGAGAGGAGCTCCAGTACAGCAGGCTGAACATAAGGGGAAAAGAAGGCAGGTTAATACTGCGAAACACTCTCTGATAAATACTGCTCACTAGCCACTCTGTACCACGTAAAGTTGCGGAACAAACTGGCGTCTGTCTCTTGTTCCTCCTCTGCTTAAGTACCCAGCTCTCCTGAGCTGGGTAACGATCCACACCTGAGATCAATGATCCTCTGCTGCCACGCCCTGCAAGACAGTTAATTCCACTCACCACCACCAGCAGCAGAGATCCTCACAATTTCCCTGATGGAGGTAACTATCAGTTTCTTTATTCTACTGTAGTGAATGCACATATAGATAATTTAATTCAATGAATAAAAGCATAAAACAGAACTGAACTAGAAAAGCACTAGTAGAGCTCAGATCTCTGCCAAACCTTGACATTAATATCATTATTAGTTCAGTAGTTTTTTTGTTAATAGTGAATTTCTTCTGGATCGAGCTTCATAGTTTTTAAAAGAACTGCAAATCACTTCTGATTCCACAGAGTCTCGACTATCTTTTGGTGTTTGTTGTAAGTCTATACCACAATTTGTTTTCCAGTTATAAAAAAATTGAATGTTCCTTATTTTTTTTCTTTTCTGGATCAAAGTATCTGGAATTTTGTACCAATTCAGATCAATCCTCGATCCAGATCAGTCCTTGGTATCATGTAGAACCTGATGGTAACCCACCTTGTATTTTTTTAACAAGCACCTAGATCATTTATTGTGGAGTTACATGTAGATATGTTAAAACCGCTCTATCTCACAATGATGAAGAATCCTTAAAAACATTCCTGCATCCAGAAGGTGATCCGGATCACCCCCAAAATCTAATCACTTCTTCTTTGGGCCACTTCTGATCTTCCCTGAAAATGTAATCAAAATCCGTCCAGAACTTTTTGAGTTATCCTGCTAACAGGCGAAAACATGACCTCTGACAGCGGTATTTAAAAACCTACATATGATATAATATTTTCACAAAACACATGAAACATCCTAGAAATCATAGAAAAATCTCCTTTGATTTCAGACAGAAAAATTCAGGAGAGAATTTATCTCCAAACTTGGTAACTGTTTCTATTAATGCAACGTCTGAATTTGTCTGTTGCAAAAATCAAGTTCCGATTTACAAATTCTGATTCACAGTTTATTTAAACTTTTTAAGCCTTTTGTTGCTTCAAATTCATTCATTTCTCTGGTTGCTTCAGTTAAATACGCAAAAGGAAAGTTTGGTCAATTCCAATTAAAACATCAGTCTGGTGCAGCTGCATGCAGTAAATTAGTTGAAAAGCAGGTAAGTGCCAACTCATACTCATAACTAGGGCAAGACTGTTACTATCTACAATGGATTTGACAATTTTGCAGCATGCTGGAGCTGCTGTCAAGTCTTGAAAGCCAAAAAGATCAGCAGCGGCAAGCAGCAGGAGTCTGACACCTGCACACCAGGAATGATGTCTGTCTCCAAATAAACTCGGGAAACGAAGGAGATCCTGATAGAGATGAAGTGCGACAGAATTCAACCTTTTTCAAAATGATTGGAGGATTTTTCTCAGTTATTTAAATCTTATGACACATCTTCTTTTGGCCTATGCAAAAATTAAAAAAAAAGATTTCCCTACATATTTGAATTAAAATAATCGAAGGATGAAAAGATCAGTGCATCATGTTTTAAGCTATTCACTCAGTTTAGTGCATGTTGACCCACAGCAGCTTAACCGCCAAAGTAACAGAGGATTTGTGATGGTAACAAAAACACACATGCTTCTGTTGATGTGTTTGGTCTGTAGAACGGTTCATTTACGGTCATCAGTCTGAGAGAATCTGTGAACTTTAAGCAGCAAAGGTTCACAGGAGCACTTGTTTATCTTTTCTAAATGAAATCCCATGTTGTAATTAGTATAATTATTATAGTAAATCTCGAACCCTGGTTGGTTGAGCAGAGGACTGTCTATCCTGCACCTGGTTCTGGTATGATGGAGGTTTTCTCCAGTCAAAAACAAGTTGGAGTCAATGTAATTTTCCCGGTTTGTTTGTTTAAAAAGTGCCCAAAACATAAGGTTTGTTACTGAATAAATCAAGTTTCTAGAAGATCGATGGTCAGTAAATAAACAGAGAATACATTTCTTGGTGTCTACGTCCATTAAATAAAAGTTTAAATGCATCAATTTGTATTGCATTTACTGCATTTTTGAAATCTTCCCATTTTTTCTTCAGACTTTTTTTTTTTTCTTCAAAAACAGATTAATAATAATTTATGACCACTAGGGGGAGACAAAAGACAAGTTCTGTCAGCTCAAACGCTTCCTGACTTTGTACTTTTAGAAAAGCAGACATCATCTGACCCAGAATCAGCAAAGATTTCCAGAGGAAAGTGATTGAGCAGAGGGATGAGAAAAACAGAAACAGAGTGCGTATTTTAAATAGAAGAGTGACGGATTTCTTGGCAAAGTCTTGATAGAACACAAGAGGGGAAAGTGAGTCAGAGTGGAGAACAGAAGGAGCAGCTGGTGCTGGATGAAATTATGGCAAAGAGACAAAACTCTTTGTCCTTTCTTGCAATTTTTCAGTCTTTCCCTCTTTTCATCCCCCCCCCATCACCTACTCTAGCCTCCATCCCTCCTTCCTTTACTTTTTCATCCTCTTCCAACCTTCCCTCCCTCCTTCACTAGTTCCCACGGAGCGCACCGGTCCAGGCGGGCTGCTATTGTCCAGGATATCCCCGCCTTGTTAATGGTTTCCTGTGCACACACAGAGGGCTGCTGAGAGAAACAAGCAGCCTCATCTGATACAAGGCGTCGACATGTACACACACACACACATTCATACAGGACAGAAAAACAACCTCAGGCATTGATGAGCAAACACACTCAGACAAAAATAAATCCTATTTTTTTTTTTTATTGCAGGGAATTTCAAAATGAAAAAACTCACAATTCTGTTTTGTCAGAGTACAAAATCTATAAACTCAGTGAGTTTCTAACTTCCGTTTTAACTACCGTAAAGACGCATTTTACTCAAAATGATCTGCAGCTTTAATACATGTAACTTGGAGATAAGGTGGTTAAAAGGAATAAAAACACAATCGGACCTGAGTTACAGTAGAAAAACATGTGAGACGCGAATCATAAAGGACAGATTTTACTGGAAAGAGGACACAAAAATCAAGAAAGTAAGTCTCAACACAACGGAAATGATTAGATGAGTGAAGCCAGTAGCTAACTTATTATCTCAGTAGGTAAGTCGACTACCTGGTCTCGGTTATTCCACCCTATAAAATGTAAAACAAAAAAATGGAGGGGGTGGGGGGGGTGACTCTCAATGGGAAAACAAAAACTAGGATGGATTCGAGGGGGGAGAACTTTCGCCTAAGAACTCGCTTGACCATCTGGAAAAGTCATTCCTGACAGGTTGAAAACAGTGGGTCAAACTTCTAAAGGACTGTGTGTGTGTGTGTGTGTGTGTGTGTGTGTGTGTGTGTGTGTGTGTGGGTTTGTATTTCTGACCTCCTGGGGACCAGTTTCCTGACTTTTACTATCTTTCTGGGGTCCGAGGGTTCTTGTGGGGACCGAAGCCTGGTCCCCATGAGGGGGACTCCCCTTTTTAGGGTTAGGGGTTAGGTTTATAGGTATGGTGTGAATAGAGTTTTAGTTAGTCTTAGGGTTAGTTATAGATCAGTAATGGTTAAGGTTAGTAAAAGGGTTTGGGTTAGGTATAAATCTAGTTACTAAAATCAATGGAAGTCAATGGACGGTCCCCATAAGGATAACAAAACACACTTGCGTGTGTGTGTGTGTGTGTGTGTGTGTGTGTGTGGGTTTGTATTTCTGACCTCCTGGGGACCAGTTTCCTGACTTTTACTATCTTTCTGGGGTCCGAGGGTTCTTGTGGGGACCGAAGCCTGGTCCCCATGGGGGGGACTCCCCTTTTTAGGGTTAGGGGTTAGGTTTATAGGTATGGTGTGAATAGAGTTTTAGTTAGTCTTAGGGTTAGTTATAGATCAGTAATGGTTAAGGTTAGTAAAAGGGTTTGGGTTAGGTATAAATCTAGTTACTAAAATCAATGGAAGTCAATGGACGGTCCCCATAAGGATAACAAAACACACTTGTGTGTGTGTGTGTGTGTGTGTGTGTGTGTGTGTGGGTTTGTATTTCTGACCTCCTGGGGACCAGTTTCCTGACTTTTACTATCTTTCTGGGGTCCGAGGGTTCTTGTGGGGACCGAAGCCTGGTCCCCATGAGGGGGACTCCCCTTTTTAGGGTTAGGGGTTAGGTTTATAGGTATGGTGTGAATAGAGTTTTAGTTAGTCTTAGGGTTAGTTATAGATCAGTAATGGTTAAGGTTAGTAAAAGGGTTTGGGTTAGGTATAAATCTAGTTACTAAAATCAATGGAAGTCAATGGACGGTCCCCATAAGGATACCAAAACACACTTGTGTGTGTGTGTGTGTGTGTGTGTGTGTGGGTTTGTATTTCTGACCTCCTGGGGACCCGTTTCCTGACTTTTACTATCTTTCTGGGGTCCGAGGGTTCTTGTGGGGACCGAAGCCTGGTCCCCATGAGGGGGACTCCCCTTTTTAGGGTTAGGGGTTAGGTTTATAGGTATGGTGTGAATAGAGTTTTAGTTAGTCTTAGGGTTAGTTATAGATCAGTAATGGTTAAGGTTAGTAAAAGGGTTTGGGTTAGGTATAAATCTAGTTACTAAAATCAATGGAAGTCAATGGACGGTCCCCATAAGGATACCAAAACACACTTGTGTGTGTGTGTGTGTGTGTGTGTGTGTGTGTGTGTGTGTGTGGGTTTGTATTTCTGACCTCCTGGGGACCAGTTTCCTGACTTTTACTATCTTTCTGGGGTCCGAGGGTTCTTGTGGGGACCGAAGCCTGGTCCCCATGAGGGGGACTCCCCTTTTTAGGGTTAGGGGTTAGGTTTATAGGTATGGTGTGAATAGAGTTTTAGTTAGTCTTAGGGTTAGTTATAGATCAGTAATGGTTAAGGTTAGTAAAAGGGTTTGGGTTAGGTATAAATCTAGTTACTAAAATCAATGGAAGTCAATGGACGGTCCCCATAAGGATAACAAAACACACTTGCGTGTGTGTGTGTGTGTGTGTGTGTGTGTGTGTGGGTTTGTATTTCTGACCTCCTGGGGACCCGTTTCCTGACTTTTACTATCTTTCTGGGGTCCGAGGGTTCTTGTGGGGACCGAAGCCTGGTCCCCATGGGGGGGAATCCCCTTTTTAGGGTTAGGGGTTAGGTTTATAGGTATGGTGTGAATAGAGTTTTAGTTAGTCTTAGGGTTAGTTATAGATCAGTAATGGTTAAGGTTAGTAAAAGGGTTTGGGTTAGGTATAAATCTAGTTACTAAAATCAATGGAAGTCAATGGACGGTCCCCATAAGGATACCAAAACACACTTGTGTGTGTGTGTGTGTGTGTGTGTGTGTGTGAGATAGAGGTGGGGAAGGTGGTGAACACAAATCAATCTACATTTTTAGCTGTAGTTTCCCTCCTCGTTCACTTTTTTTGTGTATAAAAACTAAAATATTTCAACACAAAAACAGTTTATAAAAACCTTTAACTATCTTCTGTAACGTGGAAAAAAAAAGATGAAATTCTTAACAGGGAAAATAAAGTCCATGAGTCCCGCTCAGATGGAGTCTGTGTACAGAAGTTGGCTTATTTTAGTCAGAAGGCTCCAATCTCCATGCCCCAGGGTCTGTAGGGTTTGCCCACGCTGGAGGTTTGAGTCGCTGGGCTGATGGTGGGTGATATGATGGGGAAGGTGCTAAAGGCGAAGGGGAACGCTGAGAGAGAGGAGAGCAGAGGAGGAGAGAGTTTTGACGCTGATGAGGGAACCAAAGCGGGGTGGAGGACGGTGCTGGGAGCAGCAGTAGAGGTGGATGGAACCCGGATGGGCCCCTGATCTGAGTGAGGGGTGCCGCTGCGTCTGCCCGGGACATGAGTCTCTGTAACCAGCGTGGATGATGAAGATGAGTTGGAGGAAGAGGAGGGGGAGGAAGCAGATGTGGATAATGGAGGATTTTGTGGGCTGCTGGTGGTGCTGCGGGGTGCCAGAGGCGCTGGAGCCGGTTGGTGCTGAAGGAGGAGGGGGTGTGTCAGGGGAGCTGGAGGGGATCCGAAAGCAGAACCCCAGGCTAGGTGACTCAGGCCTGAGTGAGCCTCTCTCTGGCTGGCATAGTTGTTCAGGTGGGAGACCAGACGGATCCGCAGAGGGTCTGTACTCTCTAAGCCCTCGATTATGCTCAGATAGCGGGCTGTCTCAGCCAGGCATTCCCTGAAACCCAAACCGCGGTAGTCCATCGCCAGGGCATGAGCATCGAAGTAACCTGAGAGACAACAAGAAGAAGAAAAGTTACACCCCAAAACCAATTTAACAAGAACTGAAGAAGTTCTGTCAAGAATCATCATGCAATTTGACCTGAACATGCAGCAGACCATCCAAAACAAAACATACTGTGTTTATTTGTAAATGATGTTACCTTTGCCTCCAGCTGCATGAAGCATCTTTAGATGATCAACAGTCATCTGCAAAATCTCTGCTTTCTCCAGTTTGGCTGAACCCTAAAGTTCGATCGAGGAAAAGAATGCAATGAATAATCCCGAATATAAAAAAATAAATGGGTTTCGTATTTGCAGAAATAAGGATTTTTTTAAAAAGCTTCTTGCACACCTGTTTCTCATAGGCGCTGGGAACGAGCCGGCGGAGCTCACTGAGGCTGTTATTTATCCTGTCACGGCGCCGTTTCTCAATAATCTGACAAAACACAAGAAAATATATTAGATATAAATCTGTTTTCTGTAAAATATTAAAAGAATTGGAGGCATGAGTCAGTGTTACATATAAAATATTTAAGATTTTACTCACTCCTCGTCGTCTTTTCCTCGCTTGCACCTGAGTTGATGTTGTTGGAGACATGGAGCGGAGAGGGGAACTCATATTCCTTAAAAAAATACAACAGTGACGTCAATATCCAACAAGTACCGAAAATATTTCAACTTCAAATAACCAAAAAAAGCGCTTTTAAACTATTTCATGACTAAAAGCTTACCCATTCTCATCTGCGCTTTCCTTCTCCACTTCAATGGTTTCATCCAGCTCGCTTTCCGAGGAGCTAAACTCGTGATTCCGTTTCATGTTGAGCGTTTAGTCCTTCAGTGATCCGTCTGCCAGACGCGTTTCTGTCCAGGTTCGCCCGAAGCGCCTCCGTTTGAAGCGCTCTGCGTTCCCACGGTGTCATTTCAACGCTGCTGTCAGCCAGAGGGGGCGGAAACCTGCGCGTCACGAGCCAATCACGAGGCGGTGCCAGGTTTGAGTGGCAGCGCAGTTGGCCCAAACGCTCCCTGATGCGCAGTGACAAACCTGAGAGGAGGGAAGAAAAGTGAAGACGTCTCACCCGGCGATTGTTGTGGCCACCGGCCATTAGCAGAGTGAGGTCATCATGTCCTCCTCTGCAAGAGGTCCCAGACTCACGCGCAAAACAACCTGAAAAGGTTTAAAAAATGAGCAAATACAGACAAAATAAGACAGAAGTACAAACAGAAAACAGATCCAGGAGATACACAGAGATCCAAAAATGTCTGGGAATAGTCACAAAACAAAGAAAAAAAAATGCACATCTGCAAAGTAATCAGTTGGAGACCGAATATGAGCAAAAATTGCGCAGCTTTGTGGTTTGTGGTTGTTTCTATTCTCTTTAGGTCTGGACGTTTTGTTCTATGGGGTTTGGGGCCCCTGTGTTTTATAATCAGTCCATGATGGGACCACAGTCATTTTTTTTTGTCCAAAAGAAAAAGAAAACAAATATAGCAGGAGCATTTCTGCCATTTACAATCATTTTTTGTTTGTCATGATTTTTTATGCAAACTGTGGATTTTGTGTAAAATCAATATCCAAATTGGGTTCTATTATAACCTGTGATTTTGTGTTTCCAGAGACATGACATCAAAGTAGACCTTTTTCTTACAATCGATGAAAACTTAGGATAAAAAATGTACTATCATTGTCTTTGTTTGTCTTAGAGGACAAAAAACAGTCACTTCTTTTTTCTCCAAACTAGTTTTTAAAAAGTCACTACTGTTATAATTTGTTAGATTCTGCATTGGTCTTAATTTATCTGATTGCTATTTAAGTAAATCAAATTATTTTAAGAATATTAATGTATTTAGTACACGAATAGAGGGACTTTGAGTCAAACGTTTGGTGGTTTTTGTAGCTTTTTTCAGATTACGAAACTTTCCGAAAATAGACGATCTTTGATTAAAAACTTTGACAGGAGTCCAGTGGACTTTCTGTCCGTGCTGCCCTCCCCCTCCTCCACCGCCTCTCCCCCCGGTGTGTGTGTTGTGTACCCGGCGGTGACGAGGAGTGGTTGGCCGGCTGTCAGCACGCGCTGGCCGTGGGAAAGTTCCCTAACCGGCGCTGATAACCAATCAGAGGCCGACGGCCGTCTCCGGCGCTGGAATGAATGGAGCAATTGGTCGGGGCGACGGGCGGTCTGCGAGCAAGCGTGTGAACCTGTAATTCAATACTGACTCAGCCCAGGAGGAGAGAAACACAGGGAGCGGAGCCGCAGCCAGAGGAAGCCACCGAGTCTAATCTTACCCCACAGAGAGACCTCCTGAACGGTGAGGACTCCGTGGCCACTTCAAGGACTCTGTGAAAGCAGTCGGTCCATGTAAAGCACCTTCTCCCTGGAGTTTCCTCATCATCATCACAGCTGGGCTGGTGGCTCCCGTTAAAGTCACACTCCCCAAATCATTTATACATGAAGGAGTTACTGCATGCATGTGGAGCTCTTCCTGCAGGGACCCGCAACTTGAACCTTTTTTTTAAATTTGTTTGCAACATGATGGTGAAATAAATCACAGTTATCAAAAGAGAAACAAAATGCAGATTAGTTAATAGTGTTAGTGGATATTAACATTCAAATTATTATTATTTAAAAAGATGCATATATTTTATTTGCATTTTTTATTTTCAGCAAACAGGTTCCATCCATCCATCCATCCATCCATCCATCCATCCATCCATCCATCCATCCATCCATCCATCCATCCATCCATCCATCCATCCATCCATCCATCCATTAGATCTTTCCCTGCCTCAACACACCTGATTTCTTTTGGTAGCAGATTAACAGGTTTCTGTTGAACTGCAATCATGTGCATCAGGAGGGTTCAAGCAGGTAACATGTAAAACATGCAGGACATAACATCCTGTGGACTGGAACTGCAACATGCATGATATGGAGTCCCTGGTAAAAAACCCACACTGCACATGGGGAACATGCAACCTCCACACCGAAAGGCTCCAGCTGAGTTTTGAACCCAGGAACCTTTCACTACAAGACCAAATAAGGTTATTAAATCTTTAAACTTCATGCAACAACAAGTCAGGCAGCTGTTTATTACATTAAAAACCCAGAAAGCAACATTTGTGATAAAAAAAAAAGTATGCAAAAAGACCCGAGGAGTAAAACTGTCTCGGGTTTGTTTTGTTTGTTTTTCTTGCACCAGGCAACGACGATGACAGATCATGAATGAGGTAAAGAAACGTGCACTGCAGCAGGTCACAGAGAAACATAAAACCACCTGGTTTTATTGTAACATAGAAGACAACCTCATTTATTCTGAGCTGATTTTAATGTTATGAAAATGAAAATCAACCGAAAACCTGAATCATAAGGTGATTCTTATCACTCATCACATGGAGAGGAGGATCCATGTTTGGTTTATATGAATGAGAGGAAGCACTTAGGCCTGTTTTCATCTTATTGTTGTTGTACAAGGCTGCTCACATGGACTCCGTCCATTTAACTGATCACTGAGTATCTTTGTGATCGTGTGTGAGGAGGAGACAGAGCTGCCATCACACATGTTTAGCAACCTGAAGTCTTTGAATAAACACAGGTGTGCTTCCACATCAGTGTTAGCGTTTGTGAGTGTGTGACTATAGCAGGAGTAGGAACAGGGGGAGGAGACGGAGGAGGGGAGGAGTTTGTGTGTGTGAACCCTCTCGTTGTATTTCAAGTTCACCCAGAGTTCCCACGCTGTTATTTTCTGCCCGGCTGTCTTTGTTCTACCGGTCTCATCACATGTTGTGATTAGTAGGGCCTTTCAGGGGCCGCCCTTTGAAGGTGAGGGCCAGCTTCTCCACATCATCATATCCCCCCACTCACACACACACACACACACATACACTTTACCCCGCCTGCCTCTTTCTGTGTCTGCAAATCAGGCCATCAAATCGCATCAAACTCGTTGCCAAAAACCAGTGACGCCTCCCCTCCTCATGTACTCATTTCTCCTTTCATTTCATGTCTAATTTCTGATTCTCACATAATTTCCTCTGTCTTGTTTTCTTTAATCACGCCCTCGCCTTTGCCCTGCTTGTCTCGTAATTATTATATTTTCTGTAAGATTAAACTCAAAGCTAATTTGGTGTCCAAAGCTCTGAAAAAAGGCAGACTTGTGGATTAAGTGCTTGTTCAAATAGAAATGCTATAATAAATCGTGTCTGAACACTGTCTCCTACTAAAAAAAAAAAAAAAAGAAAAAAATGGACTGCCGCTTTATTAAAAGGAGATTTGCAGTGACATTTTATTAATTCTGTAGACGGTATCACCAGATGTGCATTTTTAAGGCAAAGACAATTTCACTTCATGCAGATTTTCTGCATCAAATTTGACATATTTTGTGCACATTTACACAGTAGCTCATGATGTTTAGCTGTGTCGGCTCCTTTTGGATGGGATTTCCTGTAAAAAGCCGATGGCTTCGTGCAGCGTCGACAGAGTGATCTTCCATCCAGGAACCCTCAGTTAACAACGTCACGCAAAACCGTCAAATCAAATGATGAAGCGTTCCTGCGATGCTGAACGCTTCCAATCCAATCCAATCAAATTAATTTAACAAAAGTGGCATGTTTTCTCGTAAGCTTTAATTACTTTCATGTGAAACGTGTTTATTGAGTCGTTTAAAGGCCTAAAACATTTTGTACAGATCACATTATTCAATTCCAAGTTAATTATTACTTGTCAGATTAGAAGTAAACACACATTTTTAGGGGTAAACCTTATCTGAAAAGCCATATATGTATATATAAAAACATTTATTTTAACCTGCTTCCTTTAAATCTAATGAATCAGTTCCTGTTTGACTCAGCTGATGACTGATGCATAATTAAAGGATGAAGGTGTTTTTTTTTTTTTTTTTCCAGGTTTCTAATCTCCCACTTTGTTTTACTGTATTCAGAAAGCCTCAGATTTTTATGAGGAACATTGCATGAAACAAGAAACTCACTGCCGTCATGCTGTAACTGTTTTATAACGCAGTTAAATACGTCCTGTCCAATGAAACTTACTGGTCTGTATCAGATCTGGTTTTTGTCTCTCCAGCCGGATATTTTTGGGGGTTTTGTGCAATTGATTTTTCCTCATCCTGTTATTCCAGTTACAAACAACTCATGTGCAGGGAATTATGCAGATGATTTGCCTTTTTATACTTTTTAACAGGATGTTAGATGGATTTTCTACTAATCTATTAAACTCACCAACAGATTGAGACGCTGAAAAGCACATTTAAACTCAGACTTTTCACTTGACGATTGTTTTGTGTCAATTAAATGACAGCCTTAACCCTCTAATGCCCCTTGTATCATATTTGCTACATAGTTTTGATCATTTCTAACATGGTTGCTCCCACTAAATGATCCACTTGCCTTTTTTTTCAAGTTAAATCATCATTATTATATGGATGAATGCATTATTATTAACTCATTTTTTATATTACAATTAAACCGAAGGCCAATGTAATAAATGTGATACAAAAAATCGATTATAAATAACATGATACATCAAAAAACGTTTGTGAATTTTGTTCTAAGGCTTCGTAAACATCCCAACTCCAAATAATCAGAATTTTCTGGCTATTTTTTAATAAGTTGGATCTTACAGGGTTAACAGCTGTCCTTTGACATATAGGGAAAATATGGTTCATTTAATTTTTTTTTATTTAGATATCACTAGCAAACCGAGTGCTGTTGTTTTTATTTATTAATATATACTGTAAATTCATTCATTCATTCATCCAAAATGCAGCTGCATCTAAATGCTCCACTGTCACACCTCTGATGTTTCTTTGCGATGGTACACAGAAAACAGTTTTGGTCTGGACTTTGAAGCTCTGCATAGTGTCACCTCCAGGACCGTGAAATCAGCTGATCAAGGTGACAGAGTCACTGCTGTTGTAGCCCCTCCATCTGTTCTCTGAATCAATGAACCAATAAATAATAATTTAATCTGCTTTTAATTGCCCGTTTTCAACATCTTTTATTTCTATTTTAATGCAATCTGTTATTTTATATGAAAAAGTTGTTTCAGATTTAACTTGAACTGGAAAAAATATCATTTAACTTTGAAGAAATGGATTATAATTTGACTTAATCACAGTGGATTCAACCAGGCTTTCATTCAGATGAACCTGTTTTGGATGTTGCTCTGAGGAAATATCAGATTCAATTAACCCTGTAAGACCCAACTTATTAAAAAATAGCCAGAAAATTCAAATTTTTTGGAATTGGGATATTTACGAAGCCTTAGAACAAAATTCACAAACGTTTTTTGCTGTATCCTGTTATTTATAATAGATTTTTTGTATCATATTTATTACATTGGTCGTCTTTACGGTTTAATTGTAATATAAAAAATGAGTTAATAATAATGCATTCATCCATATAATAATGATGATTTAACCTGAAAAAAAAAGGCAAGTAGATCATTTACTGGGAGCAACCATGTTAGAAAAGATCAAAACTATGTAGCAAATATGATACAAGGGGTTAAATGTAATTTACTAACATGCTTTAATAAATAAAAGGAGAACTTTTTTTTTGACCACCTCTGAGTGAGTAGATGTGGTAAGTGCTGCGGCTTCTGCAGGTTAGTCACAGACAGATGTTCATCCGCCTGAAACAATACGTCGAGCAGCTCTCTCTGCGGAGGCTGAGCCTTGTTATTGTTTATAAATAGAGCTGTGCGGCTCACTGAGGAACTTTGTTTCCCCTGACAGAGAGCGGAAGCGAAGGCTAATTCTGTTTCAGACTTGTATGACACCCGACAATTGTCCCTCAGTGAGGTGGGGTGGGGAAGGGGGGTGAGAGCAAAATGAGACATGAAGACATGTGAGTGTTTCCAGGATGGTGGGTTGTTTGTATGTGTGTGTGTGGGGGGGGGTATATGTGTGAGACACTCTGGTATTGTCCTGAAGGAGGGTGGGGGTTTTGAACGTGGTTTCATTGTTTGTCTGTGTCAATCATTGTTAGTTCCCCTGTGAGTTTTGTTGACGGGGTCGTTTTTCCCTCTTTTCTTCCACAAACAGAACTCATCAGTCAGAGTGTCTGTGAATTGAGGAAGAGGAGGATGTGTCAAAGTTGACCTACTGACACTCGTCTCTGTCTTCTGTCCCCATGGGAAGTGTTTGAGGGTGTCCTCTTCTGTCCCTGTCACACTAACACTAACAGAATGACTGGAAAACAAAATGATTAATTTTCAAAATAAAATATATGCGATGAATCAAGAAGGTTTGAATTTCCTTAGTTAAGGCAGTAGCAGTGTTAGTTTCGGTGGTTTAGAAGATTGTTGACCGAGAAGAATCAGCTCATGGCTTGTGAATTAACAAGAGCATCTACAGTAGGAGCAGAGATCAGGATCTGAAACTGAAAACCTGAACTGACTGTGGAAAAATAAAAGTATAAAATGATTTGAATTGAACAAATCAAGTAAAACAGGAAGTAACAGTTTTATCTGACAGAATTTTTCTCTTTTTTTTTCCAATCACATGTTAATATATTTTCATTAGCACAATAGACTTTTTACTTGCAATCTCAAAGTTACATTTACTAAGTTAGAAGAGTGGAAAAATTGCCAAAGCCTCTTAAATGAACTGCAACTGTTGGCGACAGGTTGGAGACACAAAATTACAACAACAAAAAAAAAACTATCACGTTCAATCAAACTGAATTGGTTCATCTGGACATATGACACAATTAAAAATGAATGATAACAGTTTTGCACAGTTTAATCATAAAGTGTGTCACAAATTTTAATCACACGTTGATCACCAACCCCATCTCAACCTCGTTTCATATTTCTCACACTTCTGACTCACAGAAACTGTGTTGAGAAGAGTTCGAGACAAATTAAAGACATCTGCATTGACTCTGTCACTATTTTCACAGAAAATTCATCCACTGAATTTTTTTCTACTTCTTTAAAATTCAAGCAATGTGACAGTAAGGCCTTGCAAATCATGCCAGGAAATACAGATACCTTGCAAACCTTGCACAACGTCTTCAAGCATCAAATTTATTTTGCTTTTGTTTATTGTCAAAATTAAGACAAAAAGCTGTGGGATCTATTTATGAGCTCAGACATGCTGTTTTGCAACACAACAGACAGAAACTCCTGTGTTAAACTGGGATGTGGACGCTCTGATGAACCTGTAGCACCTGACAGACAGGAGATGATGGACATATGTTACAGGGATTAGCTTTGTGATTTATTTAGTTCTCCACAGGAAACCAGAACTGCCTAAACACACCCTTTTGTCTGCATTTTTCTGATCCCCTAAAACGCTCCTTTAATCCTCCGTCTGGTACATTTTGATATCTGAATTCAACAGGTGGATGGGATGGAGAAGATGGGATTTGTCACATTCCTTCTAAAGTACCTGCTGGTCAAAATCAGTGAAAATGAATGTGGAGGTGAAGATCTGAAGCTGATTGGATGTAATTTTAAAAGTTGGGGTGGGGGTGTGAATCATGTCTGGACTTAATGAAACTCCTGGTGGGTGGTCACTGTGAGAGGGGTGAGAAAGTCATAGAGAACAAAGGTGTGTTTTTTTTACCTTTTCATCTAAATCGGTGGTAATTATTCGCTTTAGGTTAAACTCGATCGAACGTTCGAACCTAAAAAAAACCCACCTTGCAACATCCCAGTAAGTGCATGCAAGTGTAAAAGCTGAGAGAACAGAGAAGAAGAAACAGTCTCAGCAGGAGAAGTCAATGCATCATGACTCTAGACGCCTCATCATGATGCTTTGGATTTGACTTCAGTGGGATCTGCGACCCGTTAAAGAAAGACTGCTTGAACTGAGAAGCGACAAACATCGAGCGTCACCTATTCATCAAACGTTCGCACGCACAAACTTCAAATCTTTTACTCGCTAATTCGATAACAAGCCCGAACAGTTGAAACATGTTTTAACGTTTGACATTTTGGCCTCTGATTGAAAATCCCTCCCTTCTGTATCTTGGGAGAGTGTGCAGCCCCCTTCCTCCTCCTCTACAGCTGCAGTGAGGGGTTGCCGGTCCTCTGACCCTCGTAATGATGTGGGGGGTCAAGAGTCAGGCCTGTGTGAAGGAATTGTCTGCGTCTGCAGAGCGCGTGAGGAACTCCTGGGAACCAAAGCTCGCTGTGTGATCCTGTGAAATTGATCTTTCCAGAAGGGAGCAGTGCTGTGTATTTATGTTTATATGAGTGTGTGTGTGTGTTTGAGTGTAGGAGGGCTGCAACCGCAAAAGGACACACATCAGTTGAAATAGTAGAGACCGGTGGTTGGGCTGTGGGCAGCAGAGGCTTTCTATACATGAGAAACACTTAATCATTTGAGGTGAAACAGTCAAATTCACTGCATGACAGACTAATAGTTTCAAGAGGTGAGCATCATGATCGGAGTGGGATTTTTACTTCACATTGAATGAGGATCCACTGTGATCTCCCATGAAGTTCCAACCTCAAACACCAACACGATGGCATCATGTCCTGATGGTACTAGGGCGACTCTCTCTGACACATCAGGATGCAGTCATATGTTAAAACAGGGATTCTCAAAGATGGGGTCAAGACCACATGGATCTCAAAACACTCTGAGGTGTGAGGTTTTGAAATAATCCCAGGTATAAAAAAAACTTTTAATCCTGATATTGTATTTATGATAATGTTAGGATGCAAGAAGTAAAAAAGCCAAATGATGCGTTGATAATGGAGCTCTAGGAAGAAGGTTATTCTCAGATCAAATGTGAGTTTTTAGATTTTTATGTAAATGTATAATAAGTTTTGTTCAATGTTTTCTTTTCTTTCGCTTTTGGCTTGGAGCGGCGTCTGTAGTTTCAGAGATCTTAGCTGAAGAAGAAGGACAAGAGGACCGATGGTGTAGAGTGAGCAAAGTTTCACAGCAAGACTCTCAGAAGGATTTTTCCAGATGTAAGTACTGCAATGAGGGATCACAAAGTATCTCGGATGTTTTACATGAGAAAAATACACTTAAAAGGATTGAATTAGCCAGTGATCAGAGTATTTTTCTGAATTTCAAGAAAGAACTGCCCTCACAACTTTATGGGGAAACGGGCAACACTCTACCTGCCCCAGTTATCCACGTGCACGCACTGTTTACAAGAACACGCTCACTGTAAAACACAAGATTTGCACTTTTTGCATAATGTCAGATTCGCCCTCGGTAAGTGATGATCTATCTTGCACATACGACTTCCATAAACACCAGAATGATTGACAGGTAGGTGGACCAATAGTCTAGATGATCCACCCGTACCATACCTTTAATGTTCTGGGACTGGAGACGGTCTCAGCTCTGCTTAAGAGGCAGAACTTGGTACAACAAGATGCAGGTGTGCTTGTCAAGGCTAGAACCCTGGAGAACTAGAACACCATCCTCGGGTTGCTGATATTTTCAGCCATTTTTTAAAAACAGGCACTCATCTGTCAAGACTGTTATTGTGTTTGTGGCCATCACTATTTATAAGAGATTACTATCTCTATCTGTATGTTTTTATACTCACTTGCTCCTATTGAGGGTCCCAGGGATCTATGTATTTGATTAATGCTCAGAATTTAAAATGAAAAGTATATTTTTGGGGACAAAGTACCATTTTCAGTATTAATTCTTTGAAAAAAATGGTGGTTTTATGAAATACCTGTTGTGATATCGATAACTGCGAAGTGATGTCACAAACCAGACCAGGTAGATGCCTAAAAGGACACGTATTACTATTATCCAACACTCTGACCAGGTTTGTGGATGTGATATTCATCATGTTTAAAATGAAATCATAAATTTTCCTTATATTTTCCATATGTTTGACGTTACTGTTTAAATTCCTCCAGATGTAAAAAAACACAGAGAAGCACCACAGGAACATTATGATGGTATTTTTTATTATAGCTGTTGTTTTTGAATAAACAAACCTCAAACGCATTTCCTCCTGTAGTGATGTCAACATCCCTTAAAGGGAACGTTTGTTTGCTTCTTCCTCGCTGCTTCAAAGTCTTCACTTGTTTTTATTCTTTGGACTTCGAGCTATATTTTATTTCTTTGATGTGTTATTTTGTGACAGAGTGGCCAAGTCTTGTGCTTTAGTGGTACAATTTCGGGATGCAAGATGAGAAATAGGTTTTAAATGAAATCTTTTACACGGTGTCTCAGAAATGGAACAAAACATCCAGCTGATATAAATTTACATTGTTGTGGCTTTTCTTCTGGTTTAGAGTATAAACACACGTACTGGCCAGATAGATGGTTGTTGAAGATAAGTAATGTGACACTAGCCAATCAGATTCCTGCATCAATAGAAAATTACCATGACAAAAATATGTCAGTAAATAGTGGTTGGAGAAGGACCCAAATACAAATTTGTTGATCTTTTATACACTTTGGCACAAAAGGTGCTCTAGATTTCATGGATGTCCACCAAACAGAAAAATCTTTGGTTTCCTACAATCTTAATTCCCCAAAAGTTTGAAAATAGATGAAAATAAAAAAGACAGAACACACTGATTTACAAACCTCATAAAGTCATATTTTATTCCTGCTAAAATAAAAACAACATATAAGATGTTCAACCAGGATATTTGACCATTTCATGCGAAACGTTAACTCGTTTTGAGTTTGATGGCAACATTTACGTGTTTTCAGTCACGATTAAGAAAAATTGGTGTAACATTTGTTTTGACAACCTGTCCGCACATTATACGACCGTATAGGTCGATTTTTAAAGCTCCAAAAAATACAACCTGTGAGAGCGTTTTCCGGGCTCCGCAGCGACGTGCTACCGACAGCGCATGCGCGCACCTTCCCAGAGGAGCTGACAAATACGTGAGGTTTCGCTCTGTTCAGCCGAACAAAACAAAACTTCTGCAGCAATATGTCTCATTTTAATACAACAGTTAGCTTTAAAATGTAAATATACACCTGGACACATTGTAAAACTGAATATTTCACATTAAAAAGCGGAACGGTTAAGGTTAAGGGGTCGCATACGGAATATAGTGTCGTTTTCAAAATCGACCAATGCGGTTGTATTTCACGTGCAGGTCGGGCTGGTTATGAAAAGAATTCCAGAAAGCAACAATCATTTCTCAGTGGATTATTGGTCCAATTACATTTCTATGTAATTAAATGGACTAAATGAAGAATAATGGAAACAGTTTTTTATTTTAAGAAGAGAGAGTGCTTTAAAGTAAACAAGCTACATGCAGAGATAAACCATTTGCATGCGTTTGTGTGAGAGCAACCCCTCCAGCGAAGCTGCTCTTTCATCTTGAACATCTGCTTTTCTTCTTAATGCTCTCACAGGCCAAACCTCCGCCGTCTGTCTGTTCGGACTCTTTCGATGCGACCACTTCAGTCGCATCTGGAGGCTTCTCGTGGTAGTGACTGAACCAATCCCTCCTTGTGCTTATTCAATCAGAGAGGGATCTCAGAAGCTCCTCTGTCTGTCTGCGCCCTCTCAGAGGCTTTGAACAGACATTATGAAGCGATCGCATCTATTAGTCGGGACTTGCGATGTCTGATCTCTTCGCTGTACGTGGGGGCTGCATGACAATGTTACACACCCAGAAATTCCATGTGGTCGGGCTATTCAGAAAGAGTTTAAAAGGACATTGATGGGACGGCGGGCTTGTTTTAATTAGATGATGGACAGTAATGATGGCTAATTTGCAACAAACATACTAACTGAGAAGTGTGAAATAATACAGCTTGCACTATTACCTGTAAAATAAGATTTATTTGATACTTTAAGCACAAAAACTACTTTAAAATAAAACTTTAAAATACTACTTTAAAAAACTGTTGCATCTAAATGCACAGAAAATTGTATTTTATGCATTTTTCTCAAATTTTCAAATTAGATTAATTTTAATTGGCAAGAGTTCACAAAGAAATGCATGTGACACATTTTGATTAAATCACATTACAGTACAGAACTAGTTTTTTTTGCAGATTTCTAATTCTGTGTAACGTCCTGATATAATGGGATGTATGTTAAACTGTGAGAATTAAATCTGGGTTTATGGGAAGTCACCGTCTCATTACGCTGACGATTGATGACTGCATGACATGAATGATGTTATTACATCACTCAGGAGCCGAGTTCAAAACATTCATTAGAAATACTTCGCCAGCTTGTTTGTTTTAGGACTTGTGAGTGACGTGTGTATGCGTTTACGTGCATTGTGTGTGGCTGCAGTGATTTGAGTCCAGGTTCAGTCACCGAGCGTTACGCCTTGCTGGGAGTGTGTGTTTGTCACAGAGCGGTTAGCGCAGGGCTGATTGCTGTTTATTTGGTCTGCGGGTTGACACAGAGCCTCGTAGTCAGTAGCGTTCCTGACAGCTCTGTTTTTACTGGGTCCCTGTGGTCGTACCAACACTAACACTGGGGTCACGCTCTTCCCTCTGACCCCCCCACTCAAAGACTCCCACAACAAGCTTCCTGTCTGTGCTTCAAAATAACATCAAGAGATTTATTAGAATGTGGAAAAGAATTAGAGAGATATTGTGTTTGAAGAATATCATATAGATTAATATTTCACATGGTCTCAAATAAAAATACTGGTGATGTGCGTAAACCTTAACACATCACCAGCGTTCATCTCTCGTCCGTGAAACTTTTGCTTACTGACAAACAACTTTTCAGACACATGATCTGCAAAAATGTATCACTTCTCTTGAGTTTCATGACAATTTTTAAACCATCACTTTATTTCTCATCATTAGGATCCCAAACCCTCTTCATTAGTTCAAAAGGGTCAAATAAGAAGTTAAATCAGTACAAAATAACTTTTAGAACTTTAAGCTACAGTTTTGAATTTTGTCTAAGTGGATACTCCCCGAAAAACATGTTCAGGTTCATATTAGACACGCCAATGGCCTTACATTAGACTAAATAACTTCAGTAATTTGGGTCACAGCCGGATGGTGTTCTGATGATTTATGCTGCCCTGAAGAAAAATGTCACCATAGTACGAATTTACAACTTATTTCATAATGAGATGTCATTAGAAGTTTATATACTGTAGTATTCTTGTTTATGGTGAGTATGTCCTGTTAATTATTTAAACATATTTTTATTATCCTTCCCAGATATTTTCTATATAAAAGCCCTCTGGGTCCTTCTCCTCTGGGTGTGTCCAAACATTTGCCTGTCGCTCTGACGATGCAAAGAAAGTAAAAATAACTTCATATTTAGTGTTTCTGTCCTGGGAGAATTTATTTGATAGGTAAAATGTATTTATGGAAACGATAGAAACAAAAATAAATGATATATCTGTTTATTGAAGTCAAGACCGGAACATGTGCAGAAGGAATCGGGTAGCACATCTCCACGCAGGTAGCATGTTTTGACAGAACACCGGTTCCAGCAAGAGACACGGTTGTTTACAAAAGTGGAAAAGTTAGAAAAAAGAGAAACAATAATAAGAGTTTCTAAGATTGATGATAGTTCTCTTGTTTAATCAGGTCTGTTATTATTTCTACTCTCTCTAAATGTTTTGTTGTTCCCACTTCTTTATATTACATGTTCTGTCGATGATGTGAAAAACTGAAATAAAAACAAAGAATGGATCGTTTTATTAGGGAACTAAGAAAAATAAAATCAGTTTTAACTGACATGAAATTGTCGAGTTTTACATCCCAAAAAGTTCCTGGTATCTTTTTAGATTATAACATTGAGGGACATTTGGGCTATTGGACGAGGAGAAGAACAAAGTGATGAAAGTGATTCCAACAGTATTTGGTCTAAAATGTTATGATGGCAAAAATAAAAATAAACAATTTAATTAGAAAAAAATGAAGTTGATTTAAATTTTTTACATCTAGTATGAAATTAGTTCTCACCAATTGCAACTTTATTGGTGATTATTTGAGGCAATGTTTTTTTTTTAATCAAGAAAACCACAAAAGAAGAAAATGTAATTTTCTCAACTCTACATCAACCAGTTTGCTTTATAATCCATGGTTGATTTAATTATATATGTTGTAAATAGCAGCCACAACTGACCCAAAAACTAAAATATCTATTTCTAAACCCACTTCTTCCTGTTCAGGGTGGGGGGGTTGCTGAACAGTCCAAAACTGAAGCGATTTCCACCAAAAACAAAAACCCTCTATATTCTAATGTTCTTAAAGGTATTTTACATTGTATTTCTTACAATACAATAATACAAATTCTGTTCGTTACTGCTGCTGATTTTACAGCTTATGAGGAAATAAAGTTTAGAATCATATTAAAGACATTTTTGATTATTTCCTCAGGTTTTTTTAACATGACATGGCTTGTGTTTATGATCCAAACAGCTTTCAGCCAAGAACTCTTTTACTTTCTACAGAAAAAGAACAGCTTCATATCAAGTCGTCACAATGTTGTTGAAATTATTCTTAACAATCAATTGATTTTTCAGTGACAGGCACAAGGTGGTTAATGGAACATGAACGTTTAATCAGCCATGTAACATGACCTTGTCTCGGCCTGCACACACTTGTAACGAGGTCACCGCTTTGCCGTCTGGTGGCCCGTCCTCGCTAGTCGCTACACACAGATCTGCCCTAAATTAGCTGACCACTCCTTTCAAAGACAAGAACCAGTGACGTTCTGATCAGTGTTTTCTGGGAAAGCAGGGCGGGATGCTGAGACGACACGGCTGTCTGTGCGAGTGTGTGTTTGTGTGCATTCCTACTGTTACGGCTGCTCCTGGCCGTCCACACAGCTGTCTGCTAAACACACAAATGTGCACAAACTGAGCAGCTGTGAGAGATCCCCCCTACGACTGCTTCCCAGGGCTGCGAGTGAAGGAAGGAGGGGAAATGGCTGGAGAGGATTACACACTTGCACGGCGACAAACACGTAGAACATTGTGCACATACCGATGATTAAGGAAGTAATAGTTTTTAAGGGCTCGTAGCATGTTATACAGAAAAAAGCAACTAACTTTTAGGCAACAATACACTCTATAATGCAATGTGACAAAGTAAAGCTGTTTAAGAGTTTTCAATTCAATACAGATGAAAAATCAAAGTCTATATTAAATATTCAGACCTTCTTTGGAAAACCCTTTGGCAATATTTAAACCCTTAAATTATCTTTATTGGCTAAACAAGCTTTGAACACTTGGACTTGGAAAGGTTATCTAATCCTCTCAAGTTCAGTCCGACTGGACAGGAAACATCTGTGAGCGATTGTCTTCACTCAGATCTCAGAAACTCAGCTGATCGCTTCACTGCTAAACTGTCCAGCTCCTCGATCAAAATGAGAAGATCTTTACAACGGCTTCTCCAACCTTCACATGAAGATACCTGATGAGAAAAAGCAGAGTTATAAAAGTTGTTGTATTGTTTTAGTTTTGCCCGAACTATCTCTTAAATGTCGGGGTGCCTCTGATAAAGTTTAGAAAACATTACTGAAGGTGTCATGATGGATTTATGAACAAGATCATTTGGGTCATTTGGGAAGGTTCACAGTTTGAGAGGGAAATTATTATTTAAATTGGTTTACAGCTTCTGAGCCAAATGTTGAAGTCACTTCTTTAAAGAGGCCATTTCATATAAATTTCAGGACTTTGTGGTTATTTCTTAAGTATTAACCAGTAATATGAAACATTTTATATTTAAAAAACATTAGCAGACACTTATTAACAGACCTTTCAATCAGTCTGCGTTAAAATTCGGGTGGTTCCGGCTCCTTCCGTCAGGCTTCAACAGCAGCTCGTTCATATTCATTATTCGAATTTGCTGGACTCAGATTGGCTAACAAACTAGCCTATGAGAGCAAGGCATACTGCTTCCTGCCCCGCTGTGCATGGCAACAGCAGACGTTCTCTCTTCCTGTTTGATACGTCTTATGCTACAGCTTTTAGCCAGCAGCATGCTAGGCGTGGTTTCAACTGTGGGAGCTGATGAATACTAACGAACAAAGGAGTTGTGACGAAACAGAGACAGGCCGTTCAGACTCAGGAGAACTCGGGTTTTATCGCCACCTGCGTAGTTTGAGAGATTAAAACTGAAAGAGAAGTTGTTGATCTGTTTTCACACCTACTATTAAGGTATGAACACTTGTGGAGCTGAAATATTCAACAGAAACCTCAGAATAACCGTTTTTAATGGAAGGGCCTCTTTAAAATCATGTTGAAGATCTTTTTAAGGCTGTTTTCAGGGAAACTTAATGGAAAATAAATATTCGACTTAGAAAGGTTTTAAAATGACCTCTATTTGAAGAGATAGAGATTAGCTCCAACTGAATTAATAGGATAATAACTAACCACATGTGGGGCCAGTTGTAGAGCGGATTGCTGTTCTCTTAAAACAACTCTAGCCAAATATTTCATGTGAATGCTGTTTTTAAAAAAAATTGCATTCTTGTTCTGCATTAAACAGCCAATTAGATATAATTCTATGGTTATTTGTATTATAAATCAGAGGAGTTTGCTAGTTAGCTGATTCAGTGAAAAATGCTACCAGTCAAATTTTTATATTTCTGCCAGATAAAAGTGTAACATGAAACCGATGAATGTGAAATGTAAACTGCTTCTAATGACTAAAAGGTTGTTTCTGCTGAGTTGTGCAAGTTTGTGCTCTAAATTGTCTCCCAACACTGACGTGGAGAATTAAAATAAAACAGCTTTTCTAATTTGAACGTGGGGAAATATTTTAAAGTGAACAGGAAACAGGATCACATGCAGAAACATGGGAAACAGATATCTTAAGTGTATGTGAATGCATCTAAAGTGCAAATTATCAATGTTTCACACCTCATTTTGTGATAAATTTAATGTTAAACTGATAAAAAAAAGATGGATTTCTTACTGAAACACCAGCTTCTGATTGATCTGCACTTAACTGCCTTTGCCTGACTCCTTCTCAAGGTCAGAACGTGTTGTACAGTACATATTTAGATGTTTTTAATGAACAAAAGGAAAAAAATGAGGAAAGAATTAGAACAACTTGGGAGGATGGTTAAAATCAAAGTTGTGTCTTAACTGCGAAGACTCCAGACCCCGACTTTAAAGCTTCACCACACATATTTGCTTTGTTGCGTTTCAGCAGCTCTCATGAATATCAGGGAGCAGGCTGCTTAGTGGTGGTGTGTGTGAGCTCTGCTGTGGCTTCCAGTGAATACTTCTCATAAGGCATGACATTACGAGTCGGTCAGGACTTCAGAAGGTGGTGGTGTGTTTGTTGTGTGTGTCGAATGTGTGGGAGAGAGACAAAAGGGTGAGACAAAAAACACTGACGCCGAGGGAAAACAAGGACGCAAGACTCCACGGAGCAAAATTAGAGAGGAGGACAGAGAATAATGAAGACAAACTCAAACATAAAGATTTTGTGGATACAAGCAACAAGTACAGTGTGTACGTGTGTGTGTTTGTGTAATGCAGTGGCAAAATGATTCAGTGGAAATGTGGTGTGAGAGTGGGCTGCAGAAAGCCATAATTATCACAACAGGAAACCCCAAAAGATCAGGAAAACATAATAATTTATGAATGTAAATAATAAACTTCTGAAGTCTTGCAGGAGATGCAGTGTACTCCTCTTTATCATACAGCACAATTACATGTGTGCAACATTTGTCTTCATAATAAATTCTGTTTATTTGTGCTATATTTTCATGCCTGATTATCAGAATCAGAGTAAAATGACATTTAAAAATGATAAAACAACTATTTATTTAATGTACATGCGACAAAAAAAAAATATATATATATATACAGTATATATATAATAAAATGAAGTTGTGTTTCCAGTGATGCAACATCTGGGCGGGAAGCAGCATTTCTCACATCTCCTGATTCCCAGGTTACAGGAGGATATGCGAGTCTCAGCAATCTGTGTGGCCCATTTATCAACACCAACCTGCATTGAAGTTCACTACAGTGGTCGTCCACCACATGTTTCAAGAGCAGCACTTACAGGGTTTAGCAGCTGATCTCCACAATGGTTCTTCTCCACCTCCATTACCGTATCATGGCTGATCTCTGACGATGAAGATCCAGGTTACACAGCCAGCTTCTGCCTCTCTGTTTGAGTTTGGAAGTTGAAGCTGCAACGTAGAGCTAAAAATAGAGAGGAAGTACTGGTCATGTGATCATGTCACTCAATGGAAGATCGCCGCCATTTGCAAAGTGGGAATCTGTCGTCAGATTCCGATTAAAACAGCCTCAAATGCAGCCTGAGCCAGAGTCTTATGCTTGTTACAACTGTACCAATAAACACAGGAAAATGTCTGGAATATCATTCCATAGGTAGATACTCCTACTATAGAATAAATATAGAAATTTAGGCATTTATAAAAAGAAAAAAACACTTCAAGATATATTGATAAAATGGTAAATTTCGCTGTTGAGTAACTGTTCACACTTCTTCTGGCTTTACCTTTGCAAGAATGGGATTATATGACTGTTTTAATACTAAATGTGTGTAAATAACTGTTGCATGTGTAATTAATACACTGAAATCTTACATATTATAGATGACAGGATGCTGCAGTCATAGACATATGAAGGCATATCGCTCTCTGACTCACTGCCTTATTCTGCTTTTATTGTGTTAGATTTTATAGCTGATACTATTTTACACCAGTGTGTTGAATTTTAGGAAGATCTAGTGTGTGACTCAGTTGAAAGACAGCGTAGCTTCTCAGTGATGCACATGTGTTTGTTTACTTTGTTCCCGCTTTGGTGGCCATTTTGGATCCTCTCTGTTTATAACTCTGTGAGCTGCAGTGTTGCCAGACTGGAAATATGAAAGTATCATATACCAAGAGGTTGACATTATAGTATTTTTAACAAAATTATCGTACACTTCTAACGTGCATTGTAACATGGCTCGTGCTGCCACGGTCTTCTCATATTTCAATCGCAATGATTTCAAAACTTGCACCTTTGTCGCAGACAGCGTCGTGCATCACACAAGACGTAAAGCGTTAACAGGTTGGTTGTAAGGAAATGTCTTTGGATGCAATACACAGCCTGTTATAATGAAGTTTAACCACATAAGCAAGGGATCAAATTATCGTACATTATGGGATTTACGTAATTATTGATCGTGTATCGTACAAAGGGCTGAATTATCGTACAAATACAATAATTATCATATGTTTGGCAACACTGGTGAGCTGGAACAAAACTAGTGCTCCCTAGTGGCTGGTTGTAGTAAAAGTTTGAAGTCCCACCCCCTCCATGTAAACAAATAGATAAATCAGTTTTTGTAGTTGTTGCATCCTGCTGATTCACATACTTCATATCTTGATGCTGCATGTACAAATATTCATTTTTCTAATACATTTATATCAGTAGTCGGTTATGTGAAGCTTAAAAAGTCAAATGGTATGTTTTTTCTAAATACCACGAACTGCAAAAAAAATCATTCTTGTGCAACATTAAATGAGACCAGATTTAAGAGTCTTAACTTTAACTATGAACCCAACTTTAGGTTAGAACTGGAGAAGTGTGTGTTTTGTATATTTAAACTTTGAAAAGATGCCAGAGATTAAAGTCTCTGCCTTCAAACTACATTACAGATGAAGGTAAAAGCTTGTAGCAGCAGCAGAAACATTTCTTTTGTTCCCATTTCAAGTTCTGTTTATGTTCCGGATTTAAGAAAATATTTGTTTGAGTGGAGTTAACACTAAATACTAACTCACTACATTAAACTGGTGCTTGTACAAGTCGACTCGCAGCAGCTAGATTTGTTAGAACTTATTAATTGGCAGATGCTCTGAGAGAAGTTCAGGTAGTCTGATCCCATGACAATCACAGCAGATTAAGTTTGTTTCCATCATGCTTTAAGAAGTGGGTTTGTTTGTGCAGATTATAATCAGTCATAAATGTCTTAGTTTTTGATAAGTGTCTAAAAAAGTCCAGTTTGCTTTATTGTAATAGTCCAAATATTTGCTAATACTTAGCATTTGTGTCTGAAGGTTACGGTTGCAGATATTTCGATTAGTTGTCTAGACACTGACTAGATTAAATAAAACACTAAAAGCACATCATTTTCAGCTGATTTGAATAATTTAGATTTTGCAGGGATGAAAATAATATATATATATATATATTTTATTTTATTTTTTTTTTTTTTCCTGTTAGCAGTGTCAACATCTAGCTTATGTGTTTTATTTCTTCATTGTTTTGTGGTCCAATCGGCAGAGAAAATATCACCAAAACAACAACATTTTGAATATTATCACAATATGAAGTATTTTAATTGGAAATGTAGTAAATGTGTACGTATGTACTCCCTGAATCCATTCAGTGAGGCAGTGAAAACCAACTTTTCCACTCTGTATATATGAACTAAAACTATTTAGTTCTTACCTTTGACCCTGAATGACCATTTGAGCTATTAAACATAATTATACTCAAGTGATAAAACATGTTATAGCAACAGAGTTCTCACACTGACCTACAACTGCTGTGTAAGTCTGTTTGTGTGCTGGTGAGATCTGCTGCTGCAGCTGGTGAATTACATAAAGCTGATGTGTCCTTCATGTCTTTCAGAGGCTGTTGTCACGCTTCCTGTTTCATGATCACTGGGGCATGATGTCACTTCCTGCACGTGCATGCGTTTGTGCGTCTGAGCGTGCAGGAGTCCAGCTGTACCGTCTGTTTGTCTCTAAAAAAAACACAAAACATCATTGTAGGAATCTGAGTAAAATCACACACAGACTCACAGCTGGGGACTGCAAAACAAATACTAACAGAAAACTGGTGTTTACTACAAGGGTTAATTAATGAATGGAGAGCAGGTGTAGTGATGAGCAGGTGAGCTGCATCACATGATTTAATCATTTGACCTTTTTATCTCTTAAAGTTTCAGATATGTGAAGCTTATACATGTTCTCATCTCTTCATATTTAAAAATTCAGACATTTGTCCTTCAATTTCTCTTTTTAATCCCATCGTTTCATTGATGATTCAATTTCTCAAATTTGTTCCATTTAGTTTGACCCCATTTCAGAGTCTGTGGTTGGCAGGCCTGCTACTCGGACACGTGGTCCATTGACTGGAAAGATCTGGCAACAGTTTCTCTCTTTCCTCTCACACCGTTTATTATCTGTACTGAGAGACTCCCAGGACCCAGAAACTTGTGTTCGCATGAACGCTGACATACACACTTGCTCTGTCTGAGATAAAACTCACACACAGACGAGCATCAGAAACACTCTTCCTCTCAGTGTGAGAACTTCTGCAAGGTCTCTTCACCCGAGTCACACAGATGTTCCTCTTGGCACCTCGGCAGGTTGTGACGGGGTGGCTCGGGGGGCCTTTCTGGGATCTTAGGAGGGGCCACTGAGGGCCAAACAGGGCCCCAGAGCCTGGATGAGAGCTTCCTTTGTGGGACACAAAGCATTGTCTGTGCTGGGAAAGGCCATGGGGATGGGAACACCGCCCAGAGCTGGACACTGAGCAGTGATTCTAGCTTTCTGCGTGTGAGTGTTTATGTGAAAGTGGAAGACACTGAGTGAGTGAGTGAGTGTGGGAGACAGAAAGAGAAAGTGTGTGCTCATATATCCAGTCAGCGTCTGTCTGAGAAGGTGAAAGAGCAGCTGGAAGCACAACATAATAGAAGCTCACTATTCTTCTCTGCGGGGTCCCATATCAGTGTTAGCTGTCAGCATCCAAACTTTACATCTACATATAATATACACACCTGGATATTTCATTCAGTTTTCAAAACAAAAACATTTACTTCCTATTCTCAAGATCTAATATCATCTTATTGGTTAAATACTGTGGTGCATGAAAGTAAAACCAGGAAGCAGATTGTCCAGACAGAAATGTGTTTGTAGTACCACAAGTATAAATACATTGTTTGTTTCACAAATAACTGAATAAAATTCATTTTAAGAAGTGCATGTTTGGAAATGATCTAAACTTTTTAAGCTTGTTTAAATCGCCATCCTTTAAATGCAGAAATAATCATAAATCCAACGTGCAAAATCACGAGTAAATTACAAAATCTGCTGCTTCGGTCCTGGTGGAGGAAAAAGTTCCATGGAGGACGGACAAATGTTATTTTAGAGAATCACTGTTCATCAGTGTCTTCAAGTATGAAAAATCTTCATCTAATGTCTTTTTACTAACTGGACGGATCATCATTTCATCAAACAACAAGAAAACAACGCCTAAATTTAGAATCTCTTACTAACCAAACATCATGTTTTTTTAGGAAACTAGAGAAAACCAACACATGTACTAGGAGAACTATCATGATGCCTGAAAATGAGCCTGGAGTCGAACCCCTGACCTCTATATTGTGCAACAGCAGTGAAAACCAACTGCACCACTGTGCAGCTTTGAGTAAAGACTATTTTTATGGATAAACTAAACAACTAGGACTCTCGGTGTTTCAGCTACAGAACAGCTGGTAACTACATCAAGCAACAGAAGTTTCTGGAATTAAGGCTGAAATCTGACAGCTAATCATAAAGATTGAACATAGACTAAATTCAAATTTACAGTTTTGCATCAGAAGATAGTCCACGAATTTAAAACAATTAAATAATGCAGTTTCATCTCTGATAAGGTGGAATAAGGTGTGTATATGGTTTAGGCTACAAAATGCATCAGTTATAGAACAGAGCCAATAAAAACATAAAAGTGTATAAGTGTCCAAACTAAAACAATATCATGACAACGTCATTTTAACTCGCTGTTGTCATAACAACAAGCTGCCCCACCCAGCTTTTCTTTTAAACGTGATAAGATACGGTACTGATGAAGGACCAGGAAGCATGGGGGGCTATTTTAAGACGTTGGGAACTGTTGCTTGCAAAACCTGTAGGAAAAAAAAAAACTGTTGTGAGCTAAAGGAATGAGTTTGCATGTGTGTGTAAGTAACAGGACGGAGAGGCGGGTGGGGGGGGACGAGGAATGTCAGAAAGCCAAAGAAGGGGAAAGAATGAAAACAAAAAAGCAAAGAAGTGGTTTATGCCCACTGAACAAAGATGGAGAGAGGGGTTTTTATAATTGGCCTTTTCCTTTGGGTCCCAGACTCAGCGGCTGAGAGGAGGAGACAGGGACACAGAGGAGAGCGTGTGTGGTGTCTGTCCAACATACACACACATGAACACACACAGATTATAAAAGTGTGTGTTGGACTCTGAGAAGACGAGAGAGTTTGAGACGTAGGTGATGTGGACACTTTGATAGATGATGACGGTCTAATTACTGTCGCCGCAACTTTTACACAGTCAAGCATGTTTTACCAAAACAAAACACACACAATCACTCACAAAGCCACACACACGCCAAACAGACACACACACATGAACGTCAGAGCAGGTTGGATTGTAAAAATTTTCAGTGCCGTTTTACAGAGAATAAACACGACCTTGTTGTACTACGGAGAATATCTGTGTGTGTGTGTGTGTGTGTGTGTGTGTGTGTGTGTGTGGGTTTGTATTTCTGACCTCCTGGGGACCCGTTTCCTGACTTTTACTATCTTTCTGGGGTCCGAGGGTTCTTGTGGGGACCGAAGCCTGGTCCCCATGAGGGGGACTCCCCTTTTTAGGGTTAGGGGTTAGGTTTATAGGTATGGTGTGAATAGAGTTTTAGTTAGTCTTAGGGTTAGTTATAGATCAGTAATGGTTAAGGTTAGGAAAAGGGTTTGGGTTAGGTATAAATCTAGTTACTAAAATCAATGGAAGTCAATGGACGGTCCCCATAAGGATACCAAAACACACTTGTGTGTGTGTGTGTGTGTGTGTGTGTAAACCAACTTTGGGAAGCCCCGTTCTTTTTCAAGACAAACTGCTTTCTCATAGTTTGTTCAGTTATTTCTGGAGTTAAAACCTGAGAGAGTTTGTGAGGCAGTTTATTCTCAAACACTACGTTGGTGTTTCTCATGATGCTCGTCCGATATTTTATTACATTTACTTAAAACAAACATCATAAGCCCCAAATTCAAGCAGCAGGGATTTTAAAAAACATCTGGAACTTCTGTTTGCTTATGATTAAAAAATGTTTCCTTACGGTCGAGCCAAACGGGAACATTTTATCATATCAGATCGCCAAAACCTGTTTGTTATGTGTGATTTTCTATATATATATATTATGTATATATATATGTAAACCTGAATTCACCTTTATCTTCTTTCTTTAACAGAATAAACAACCTGATTTTGTTGTTTTTAATGAAAGGTTGCCGCAGTGATCACACCCAAAAGGCAAACTTGCACATGGGCTCATGCATCTGATTCAGTTGACTTTTGTTTAAAAGAAGGGCTTTGCGGGGAAAAGTGACTCCATGGACTCCTGTTAAGGTGTCATGAACTGGAAAAGAAGGTAAATAGTTCATCTTCACACTGACAGGTCTGAACACGAGTCACAAGTCCCACATTCTGGATGATCTCGCTGATATCTTGAATTATTTAACTTGCGTTCAGAGACGGATTCTGTTTGATGTTTAAAGATAAAGCCACGCTGAGTATTAAAGAGGCCATTTCATACACAAGTATTAACCAGTAATATGAAACATTTTATATCTAAACTGATTAACAGACCTTTCAATCTGTCTGCGTTAAAATTCAGGTGGTTCCAGCTCCTTCCGTCAGGCTGCTTCTTCTGCAGCTCATTCATATTCATTGTTCAGATTTGCTGGACTCTGATTGGCTAACAAACTAGCCTATCAGAGCAAGGTATACTGTTTCCTGCCCCGCTTCGCATGGCAACGTCAGATGTCGTGTCTTCCTGTTTTATGCTAACAGCTTTCAGCCAGCAGCATGCTAGGCGTGGTTTCAACTGCAGGAGCTGATGAATACTAACGAACAAAGGAGTTGTGATGAAACAGATACAGGCCGTTCAGACTCGGGAGAACTCGGGTGTTATCACCACCTGCGTAGTTTGAAAGATAAAAACTGAAAGAGAAGTTGTTGACCTGTTTTCACACCCACTATGAAGGTAAGAACACCTGTGGAGCTAAAATATTCAACAGAAACCTCAGAAAACCTGTTTTTAATGGAAGGGCCTCTTTAACCATCTTCAGCTGCAGCTTGTTGTTTAGTTGAGTGTTTATTGGAACAGCAACGTGTGGTAAATCGACTGAAAGAAAACTGCAGTATTCGTGTATTTTAGGTCTCCCGAAATACATATTTGTTGCTTAGGGGTTTCTTATAACCACATAAAGAAGCTGATGAACAGAAAACACATGCACACATTGTCTTACAGGTCTGTTTCACATTTATTTACATGCACTAACAGTTTTGGGGTCACATGTAAAACTTCATGTGGTTCATTCCTTTGAATCAACACGAACAAAATACTCAGGTAAAGAAATAAATGAAACAAAATAAATGATATTTTAATTAAGTTTTCAACTCAAATAGCTTTAAAAAGCTTGAGCCTATTTTATTCTAGAATTTCCTTTTTTTTATTCTGTATAAATTGAAGAGAAAACACAGTGATCTGAGGTTCTTTCACAGACACAGAGTCAGACGGTAGTTCAGAGCCTGTTGTCAGTCAGCAGGCTGCAGGAGCTCCGATTGCAGTGTCTCATTTCCACATGATGAGAGTGTAATCCATGCAGGTTCCTGCCTGCTGCTTTGTTTTCCTTCTCCCTGACTCATCCCTCCAACCTGTGGGAAGGAGCGAGCGACAGACTCTGTCAGTGTCCCAACACGGGATTACTGTCTGTAACACACTTTCTTAAAGGGATGGAAACATAGCCTGCAGTTTTTTTGTGTTTTTTGTCCTTTCGTCTGGCTTTTTGTCCTTTCTGTTTCCTCAGATTTCACTTTTCTTGCCATCATTTCTTTCACTGTTTCTTCTTTATCTGTCCTCACCTGAGATTCTTTTACATGACCGGATAGAAAGTTTGATCAAAAAAGTTAAAAAATACATGATTTCACACAAACAATTTGTGATTCTTCCACAAAGATATTTTAAAGGACGATAAGATCTAAATGAATTTGAACTGAAGATCAGATTCTTACTGACTTTTTTTTTTGTATTTTTGAATGTTACTATATCTCAGTAATTATCTTCCTTTGTAATTTAATTTTTATCAAAACACAGAATTACTTTAAAATATTTACACATAGTGAAAAAATAACAACAACAAAAAAATTATTATAATAAAAAGGTTCTATAGTGTTTCACCACAGTATGTGATGAAAGAAATATATAATGGAAATACATGTTCAACTAGAAGTGAAGAATCGATGTGGATTGACATTAAACACTCGTTTTTTATGTTGTTGCTGACCAGAAAAAAAATGAAAATAAAGTTTATCCAACAGGATCTTGAATTTAATGCTCAACAATAAAAAAAATGGATTTCACAAAACAAAATATGAATTATTATTTCAGGAGAGAATAAAAACTAAAAATGTCATTAACATATCTGTTTTGTTTTGTTCCAGAAAGACAAGCCTCATGTTTTTGGATTTGCTGTTTTGTGTGTTTTTTTGTGTGTTTTTTTCAAGCATTCTTGCTCTTTTTCTCCCTCAAACATATAAAACATGCACTCTTTCATCTATTTATGGTTTATTGTCGTGTTACAACATGCCTGTTGCGTGTAATTTTAAATTATGCCAACAAATGAATTGAAAACAGGAAAAAAAGGGAAAAACTTAAACCCTTTTTGTGAAAGTTGAATTCATTTTGATGCAAAGCAAAAAAAAAGGGAAGAAAGTTTATTATGTCACTTCCTCATTAATCTCTTCAGTCCCTCACATTTTTTTTTTTTTTACAATGTGAGTGAATTCCAGGTCTTATCAGCTGACACCTGCAGAGCTGCTCAGCTTTAACAGAATAAATCCAGTGAGATCCCAGTTAAACACTGTGGGATTACAACCGAGTTTAACGCTGAAGCTTTGAGACATGAATGCCTCTCTGAAGCTGCCTTCCTGCACGGTAACAATCAAACACTTTTGCACTTGTCTGATTTGACATGTGGTGCAGGATTAGCTGTCTAAAGACACATGCCCCTCGGAGTTAGCTTTGATAGGGTAATAAAGCCTGCGTTTAACCACCCACGCCCAGGACTTTTATTCAATAAGTTATCAAAGGGTGTGCTAACCTAAAGGATAATTAATCTAATGACCCAAAATTCAGCCTGCAGCAGCATATATATTCATCAGAGATCTGACAAACAGCCAAAAAAAACATTTTCAGTCTGTTTCGAGATCCTACTTGCTGCCGCGATAAAGCCAAGCTGACGGCTGCCAGGGATGATGGTTTACCCTTCAGGTAAAGAAGTAACATCAAAAGGTTTCCACGCACACACACACACACTGCATTGCTTTCCTGAGTTCTACAAGAGCTCAACAAAGCATAAAATAGGCTTAAAGCCCATCTCATACAGGACAGACATACAGCTGTCCACCTGGAAGGAACAAAACCTCACCTGCATCTGCACCGGTTATCCCCACTCAGTGTTACAGAATCAGCTCCAGCAAGTCACGTGAGTTCATGAGCGCCACGTCGAGTCAGACGTGTTTGTCTCAAGATTTGAGGGTTTTGTTTTTGCCCCAGCGATGTGACCACGAAAGCAAGGCTGGTAAGAAAAACAGATGAAGTTTAGTGTATTTTCATTTGAAAGAAAAGCAGGAAGTTTCAAGCAGAAGGTGAACGTACACACTCAGGCATATAAACACACGGTCAATTAATGTAAACAAACACGGTGGACCACTACAAGGCATTTTTTTTGTGGTTTCTGTAGCAACCAGTTGCTCTGCCTGAAATGTACATGTGGGACTTTGAGCGGGTCGTTATTATTTTATATCCACACACACTCAGTGCAGCGTGGCCCCTTTGTTCCTTCTCATCTAACGTTCAGCTAGTAACGCCGCACAGGAGAGGCCTTGTGTGCGAGCGGTGGCAACAACTGCGGCGGTAGCTGCACGGTGACCTTTAATCCCTGACAGCATGGGAAAGTGGGCGCACTCAGCTGTTAGGTCCCTCCGAGCTACAGTTCATCATCAAACATTAATGAGACACACAAAAACTGTTCGAGTCGAGCTGCAAATCAGCACGAATGAGCAAAATGTATGAAAACACTCGGATGACGACGACGAGACTGATCCGTTGTGTTGTTCAGCCTGCTAGTCGCCGTGGTTACAGTGTTCACATCGGTGACTCCTTCCAGATTCATTTGCAACCGCTCACACACAGTTATTTAAGACCTACAAATATTTCTGCAAGTGTCTTTATGTTCTCACAGTCTTCAGTCGCTGTAGGAATGTAAAATATCCAGACCCCCCCCCTCCGCCTCACCACCAGGCAGGCCAATGATTTAAAATAACTCTGATTGTTCCCATGTTACTTGCTTTAATGGGGCATTTAGAGGAATTATATACTGTACATGAGGGAGCAGAGACATTCACCTACAGCACAGTAACTTGACTGGATCTTCACATCTCATTGAAGTAATTTATACTATTTCCACCTCGGATGAAGCTGCAGTTTCTAACTTGATTTTCAGATCAACTCAGTAAGAGAAGGACTCCTTTCCAGGAAGGCGTCTGTTCAAATTCAACAAATAATGTTCTTTGTACCATTAAAAGTAACTTATACGTATACAAATGGAAGTTTTTATAGTGTTAGAAACTTTTCATTTAGTGCAAGTGTTGTCGATTCCAGGGTCACGTGTTTCAGATGGTTCCTGATTCAGATGATCAGGTCGTTAACAAGCTTCTGCGGGACGTGCTGATGATTTGAATCAGGTGTGATGAAGCTGGGAAACATCTTATATGATACACGTTAAAATATTTATCAGCCTCAATAATGGCAAACGCTCATAAACCAACATCAACCTGTATTACCAAAAGCAAGTGGATTTATTGAGAAGTGTTGCAAAAAAAAAAAAATTAAACAAATGATCAATAATCTTTTAATCTTTTACTCTTGAAGCAGTGACTGCTGAGTGTTCCAAAATATCTTAAAAACCTCTAATTTAAAAATGACAGTTTTTGTTAAAAAAAAAAAAAAAAAATAGACAGCAATGAGGTGAAAAACAGTTTCTCGTCTGGTTGGTTTGGAAAAGCACGTAAAACCACAGGAGCAGTTAAAAAAAACAACCACTAACATGAAGCGTTCATGTCAACACAACTTCTGTGGTTTATCAGAAGCTGAGACAAACTTAAGAGTTCAGGGTACAGAATAAAATTCATCTGTAGTCCTATTAGATTTGGGTCAAAGAACACGTCAACCTGGAGGACCAGACTTCGATTGTTCTAATCCCTCTGACAGCTGCGGCCCTTACAACCACAGATGCACAGGCGAGGAGGGCTGATGGTGTTGTGATTGGAACAGGGTGGCCAGTGCATGTGTACGTGTGTGTGAGAGTTACATACGACTGCGTGTGGTGTGCAGGGCCTCATGCTCTGCATCCTTTCCCCGTCAAGCTGGCAGCTGACTGTGATTAATATTTCAAAAGCTAACAAATGGAAAGCACAGACAGGCCGCTGTGTGTTGGTGAATGTGCGCGTATGTGTGCATGACAGCAATATAATTGACATAATTACCCACCCTCCTTAAACATCACACACACACCCTGACAGTCCCAGCAGGAGACACCCATGTTCAGCGCTTCACACTTGTCTGTGTGCATTCAAACCCTTAAATAAATGTTGACCGGTCACATGCAGAGGGCTGAACGCACCACGCCGCCTTACACACATACATCCCTTCTCATGTGATGTCAATCAGAAGAAAAATGAATACTGTAACGAGCTGTGTAAAAATATAGAATTGTCGTTTTCTTTATCTACTTTCATTTTAATCATTTAAAACACATGAAAACAGATTTTAAAAATGGACACCCTTGCTTCTTTCGCTATTCTAGTTGGTGCAGAAATGTTTGAAACGCCTGTATTTTAATGAGGTCAGCGTTTCAGGTGGCGTTGACCCGGAAATGGTGTCTTGGGAGTTGCAAAGGGAAATTTCCAATTTTTCAAATGCCAAAAATGCAAACTTCTGTAAAAGGATGATTCCAACCTGCGACCCCATAACAACAACCACAATAATGGTTTACAGCTTTATGCACATGTTCCACGCCTCCCTTCATGTTGTTGGTGTATGTTCATGTGTCACAGCATCACACACATGCTTGGCAGAGTAACAACAATCATTCCCATATTTACTGATTTACACCAGGTGGAAAAGTCCTCAAGGTAAACTGACCAAACAGGGTCATCTAAACCCAAAAAATTTCAAAATAAAAGCTTGCAAACATGACAAAAACGTGACAGTTTTCATCTTGAAAACAAGCATCAGTCTCTTTCTTTTTAATCACTTCGTGAACCGGGCGTCGCACATTTCCAACAAAAGATCATTTATTTTGGAAGGAAAATGAACACTGAACATGAAACATTTATCTCTGCCGTTTGCTGTTTTTGTACGTGAAAACTTGTAAACGAAACTCCCCATCCCATGTGAAAGTTCCCTCTGATGAGATGGCTTTGATGAGGGCTTTGAAGTGGAGAAGTCGTGGCAATAGAATGACGATGGTAATTGATAACGGGGAGTTGAACGGTAAATGGCTGTTCATTGGGGATAGGAAGTGCTGAAAGTTGGCCAGGCTGGATGGAGTCTGGCCTCGGGCTGTGTGATAATGTAAAGGAAGGGTTGGGACAGAGGCGATAAGGGAAAGTGGCAATTGTGAGTTTCTGTGTTTGTTTCATGTCTGTGTTTGTGTTAGTTTGTGAAGGTGCTGTTTTCGTCTGCTTTTTGGGGATGAAATGTTGTTTTAGTCACTCTTACCGAGAGGAGAATCATTTAAAGAGAAGGTTTAATAACGTTATTTATGTTACAAAATAAGATTCCAGGTATCTGAGGAAGATACGGCGCTCGAAAGCTGTAATGTGACTCCTGATGTTCTGTTTTCCCCTCATCTCATTTCATCTGTAAACAACATAATCTGATGTCAGTGACCAAGATTCAAATAAATCACTTCTTAAAACTTTCTTTGAAAATAACATTTCTTCATCCCATTAAGCAAATTCTTTTACTGGTTTCTTTGCTGTTTAATAACAATTCTTAAAAAGATGGGACACTGTGACAACAGATAAAAACTGGAGAAACATTTGACATCTAATTAGGTTCATTACTAACAGTTCAGTGAGATGACTGAATATAAAAGGATTATTTCAGAGGCCGAGCATCTTGGATGTAAAGATGGACAGAGGTTCATCAGTCTGTGTCAAACTGTGTCTGTTTCTCAGCATAACATCAGGAAGACGTGAACATCTCACCATCTTCCATGAATATTATAGTAAACGTACTTGTATGGCACATTTTTAAGTCAGACTCCCAAAGTGTTTCATATTCCAGTTCTGTCATTCACACACGTATGTTTAGTAGTGATAAACAGTGATGGGAACATTACTATAAAGAAGTAATTATAGTTATTCACTACTTGTTCCAAAAAGTAACTGAGTTAGTAACGGAATTACTTTACAAAAAATAGCTAATTACCTGAGAAAGTAACTGACTGCGTTTTTTTAAAAAAAACAAAAAATAAAAATCTTGTACTATGCATCCTCGACACGTAGTCTGTCAGCGCCGGGGATCAAACCCTAGTCCTCTGAATGAGAAGTGAACGCATTCCCGCTAGGCTACAGTGACTAGCTAATTTTCCAAGCCACCCAGCCTCCATGTAACCACGTGTGTGTGTGTGTGTGTGTGTGTGTGTGTGTGTGTGTGTGTGTGTGTGTGTGTGTGTGTGTGTGTGTGTGTGTGTGTGTGTGTGTGTGTGTGTGTGTGTGTGTGTGTGTGTGTGTGTGTGTGTGGGTTTGTATTTCTGACCTCCTGAGGACCAGTTTCCTGACTTTTACTATCTTTCTGGGGTCCGAGGGTTCTTGTGGGGACCGAAGCCTGGTCCCCATGGGGGGGACTCCCCTTTTTAGGGTTAGGGGTTAGGTTTATAGGTATGGTGTGAATAGAGTTTTAGTTAGTCTTAGGGTTAGTTATAGATCAGTAATGGTTAAGGTTAGTAAAAGGGTTTGGGTTAGGTATAAATCTAGTTACTAAAATCAATGGAAGTCAATGGACGGTCCCCATAAGGATAACAAAACACACTTGTGTGTGTGTGTGTGTGTGTGTGTGTGTGTGTGTGTGTGTGTGTGTGTGTGTGTGTGTGTGTGTGTGTGTGTGTGGGTTTGTATTTCTGACCTCCTGGGGACCAGTTTCCTGACTTTTACTATCTTTCTGGGGTCCGAGGGTTCTTGTGGGGACCGAAGCCTGGTCCCCATGGGGGGGACTCCCCTTTTTAGGGTTAGGGGTTAGGTTTATAGGTATGGTGTGAATAGAGTTTTAGTTAGTCTTAGGGTTAGTTATAGATCAGTAATGGTTAAGGTTAGTAAAAGGGTTTGGGTTAGGTATAAATCTAGTTACTAAAATCAATGGAAGTCAATGGACGGTCCCCATAAGGATAACAAAACACACTTGTGTGTGTGTGTGTGTGTGTGTGTGTGTGTGTGTGTGTGTGTGTGTGTGTGTGTGTGTGTGTGTGTGTGTGTTTGTGTGTGTAGTTTGTTTTATCGATTTAGTAACACACTGTATTTTACGTTCAGTAAAATTGTAACATTGGAAATTGTAATTAATTCAATTATTCCGTTACTGAAAATCCAACCACGTTGCACGTTTACTTTAAACTGCGTTATTTCAAACGCTGGTGATAAACTATATACTGCTGCCACAGCTGCCCTGGAATAGAACCAACACCATCGAGCTCTCTGACCACCCCCAGTCAGACAGGGCGGGTCTTGAGGATTCGAGCCAATCACCCTTTGGTTACCAGACAACCTGCTGTACCTCCTGAGCTACTGCGTCCCCCTAAATCATCAAAAGATTCCGAGAATCGAGAGGAATCTTTGTGCATTAAAAACAGACACGATTCTCTACTTTACATCAAAAACTCTTCCCCATGTGACAGTCTGTCAGCACAGATCACCATGTGATCCACAAACATAAAACTCCTGCATCTTCTCTGGATCAAAACTGATCTAAAATGATCTGAAGGGAAGTTGAAACTGTTCTAGAAACAGATTTAGTCCAAATTTCCTTTTAGAAGCCATGGAAACCGTGTCCTGCAGACTAAAGAGGAGAGGAACCATTTAGCTTGTTATCAGCTCAATTTGTCACCATCAAATATGAGCTTTAAGCTCTACCCCTCACACCCAATTTAGAGTTGCAAATTAACTTGTCATGCGTATTTTTGCTTAAACTTGTTTGTTTTTTTTTTACTCTGTGAGTTCAATGATTTTTACCAGAAAAAAAAAAGTCTAAATTCAAACACATCAATAGGAAATTAGACAGGCCTGTTAAAAAATGTCTAATTTGTGTTTTTTATACATGAAAAATAAGTGTTACGTTTGTATTCATCATAAAAACAACATTTTGTAGTCAGTAGAAGAGAACCAGAACACAGCTTTATATTATTGTTTACTTTATTGTGTGTGTGTGTGTGTTAGTCTCTCGCGTGCCTCTTGTCCCCGTTTTTATTTCTTTGATTGTTCTATTAAGTCATTTAAAAATGTCCTAACAGAACAACTGCAGCAGGAAGCAGTGCCATGCAGATAACATTGGTCTGAATGAAGGGCTTGGTGACCCAGGGGGATAAGAAAGCTCGAGGACGTAAACTCTCTCTCACACACACACACACACACACACACACACACACACACACACACACACACACACACACACACACACATAGACACAAAAACACAATAGGGTCGGACAACAATCTCTTTGGTAAGTCTTTTAAAAACCAATCAAGCAGACATCTTGACTCTTGTCATTGTTAGCTGCCCACAACAGACTGTGTGTGTTTCAGGATGTAGAGTTTGTGTGTTAAAGTTGTTCAGAGAGAACAGGAAGTCATTTTAACCTATTGATACTTTACAGAGTCCAAATGCAGGAATATGTTCATAAAAAGGTTTCAAATCAGCTGATCATTTTTAAGATCTCTCGTGCGAAGAGCTGCAAAATCTGATCTTCTTAAATAATGTTAAACATATAACATAAGTAAGCTATTGATCATACATTGTTTATTTCAAAAATGATCCGAGCTTTAATTTGTAGGAGTATTCTCCAATTGCTGTAACACCAAATGTTTGCAAGTGTCAGAAAATTTTATTTCAAATTGACCTCAACTGTAATTAAAGATGCAAATTGAAATTAAAAAAAGGTTAAAAAAGTTTTTTTCTTCTAATTTTTCAGCTTTTAGTCTTTATTCTGTCGATTTTGCTTCGAACATCAGAAATCGTGGCTGTTTTACAATGAACATCTGGACCTGGATTGGAGACACGTGACGAAATCATCAGCCCTACAACTAAAAAAAACACAAAAGTTACCACATATTAAGTATTAACATTCAGACAAATATTGTTTATCCATGTTAAAAATAACTTTTATACCACAGTTTTCTGAAATATTACATTTTACACAGTCTTACAGGAAGTTACTGTAGGACTCGGATGCATCTGGAATTTTTTCAAAGACGTTTTTGCAGGTGAAAGAAACCAGTTTCATATTTTTAGCCTTTGACTTTTAGATATAATTATTATTTCATACAAGTATAAAACCTTGTGATGAGGCGTGTTAAGGCAGCAACACGGCCAGGTGCCTTCCTGCAGAGCTGGAAGTCATTTCAACCCCGGCGGTAATAAAATTAACAATTGTTTCTTTGGTTTGCTCCACCCAGAACTATTCCTTCAAAATAAAAGACCAAAATCAACATGTGATACACACAGCATGAATAATGGTGGGTGCACTTTTATTTTCACACAAACATTTCAACACTAACACACACACAGTCCTCCCACACTCACTCACATATGTCTGAATTTGTTTGCCGTCTGAATCGGCCCCCCCTCCATCCTTCACTTCCTCCCTCTTTGCCTCCTCACTTTCTGTCTCCAGTAGTCATGGCAGGCTAGAGGAAACATGAAACTATTCTCTAACTGGGTTGTTGCTGAGTTTCAGTGCACACTACAAACATGCCTGGCATCAGTTTGTGAGGGTGGGAGATGTAGACTGGAGCCTGGAGCAATGGAGAAAGGTCATGTGACCCAATGAGTCCAGGTTCATCTTGTTTTCTGAATGAATGATGTAAATAAAGAATTCCATCATCATGTTCTTTTATATTCTGCCAAGACAGGAAACATTGTATTCTATTTTATTTTATGTTTTTTAAATTATTTTTATTTGACCAGGCTGTAAATAGAGAAAGGCACAAGCGTGTGTTACAAACAGCGAGATCTCGTGGATAAAATATGCACTTGAAATGGCCTCTGGATATAAGAAACCAATTTAAAATAAAAAAAACAAGATAGACTAAAAAATCTTGAAGAAAATCATAGAAAATTTTGGACTTTATTTGATCAAGCATCTTAATTTCTTTTAATCAGTGAAACAACTTAAGACAAAACAACCTTAAGTATTATTTTATGTCTTTTTCACTCAGTTCACATCAGATTTTATTAACTTTCACATCCCATGATGTAAATGTGAACATTTAAATGATGTGCTTTTATCAACTTTTGTATATTGTGTTCTTCTCCTTTTTGTTTTGGCTTTTTGAAGCAGGTCAAAATAATCGGGGGCTCGTCCGGGAGTTTGAATGAGTTGTAAAAACACACACACAGACTCTCAGAGTCACATCACCCTCCAGATGTCTGATCGCTGCAGAGTGTCTGAGTTGTATTTATGAGTGTGAATTTGTGTCCGTGTGTGTGTGATTATGACTTCTGCTGCTGTCAAGCTCCTGGCGTTGACACAGTAAACTGATCCTAAGGGGTCTGAGAGGGGAAACGTCTCCCTGCCACACACCCACACACACACACACACACACACACACACACACACACACACACACACACACTCCCTCCAGAGGGAGAAGAGAGCTCTAAAGGAGCGGCACTCACACGGAGATTGAGTTACAGCTGAATTAGATCTGAACTGTGGGAACCAGCACCTTCTCTCAGACACACACTTGTACACACACACACACACGTGTCTCTTCTTGACACAACAGACGAGCTGGGACACACGCTGAGATGATACGGTATGTGTACACATTCTCACATGCACATGCTCTCCCACACACACACACACACACCGACAGATGCTTATAAACAAACACACAGTCATGAACAGATGCAGGCCGACCCCGAGGAACACATGTAGAAAATATGACATCAAACAAGAACCATGTCCCCCCGAAATATAACACAAGTTTGAACAGAACATGACAGAGTGTGTGTGTGTGTGTGTGTGTGTGTGTGTGTGTGTGTGTGTGTGTGGGTGGGTTTGTATTTCTGACCTCCTGGGGACCCGTTTCCTGACTTTTACTATCTTTCTGGGGTCCGAGGGTTCTTGTGGGGACCGAAGCCTGGTCCCCATGGGGGGGACTCCCCTTTTTAGGGTTAGGGGTTAGGTTTATAGGTATGGTGTGAATAGAGTTTTAGTTAGTCTTAGGGTTAGTTATAGATCAGTAATGGTTAAGGTTAGGAAAAGGGTTTGGGTTAGGTATAAATATAGTTACTAAAATCAATGGAAGTCAATGGACGGTCCCCATAAGGATACCAAAACACACTTGTGTGTGTGTGTGTGTGTGTGTGTGTGTGTGTGGGTTTGTATTTCTGACCTCCTGGGGACCCGTTTCCTGATTTTTACTATCTTTCTGGGGTCCGAGGGTTCTTGTGGGGACCGAAGCCTGGTCCCCATGAGGGGGACTCCCTTTTTAGGGTTAGGGGTTAGGTTTATAGGTATGGTGTGAATAGAGTTTTAGTTAGTCTTAGGGTTAGTTATAGATCAGTAATGGTTAAGGTTAGTAAAAGGGTTTGGGTTAGGTATAAATCTAGTTACTAAAATCAATGGAAGTCAATGGACGGTCCCCATAAGGATATCAAAACACACTTGTGTGTGTGTGTGTGTGTGTGTGTGTGTGTGTGTGTGTGTGTGTGTGTGGGTTTGTATTTCTGACCTCCTGGGGACCCGTTTCCTGACTTTTACTATCTTTCTGGGGTCCGAGGGTTCTTGTGGGGACCGAAGCCTGGTCCCCATGAGGGGGACTCCCTTTTTAGGGTTAGGGGTTAGGTTTATAGGTATGGTGTGAATAGAGTTTTAGTTAGTCTTAGGGTTAGTTATAGATCAGTAATGGTTAAGGTTAGTAAAAGGGTTTGGGAGAGGTATAAATCTAGTTACTAAAATCAATGGAAGTCAATGGACGGTCCCCATAAGGATACCAAAACACACTTGTGTGTGTGTGTGTGTGTGTGTGTGTGTGTGTGTGTGTGTGTGTGTGTGTGTGTGTGTGTGTGTGTGTGTGTGGGTGGGTTTGTATTTCTGACCTCCTGGGGACCCGTTTCCTGACTTTTACTATCTTTCTGGGGTCCGAGGGTTCTTGTGGGGACCGAAGCCTGGTCCCCATGAGGGGGACTCCCTTTTTAGGGTTAGGGGTTAGGTTTATAGGTATGGTGTGAATAGAGTTTTAGTTAGTCTTAGGGTTAGTTATAGATCAGTAATGGTTAAGGTTAGTAAAAGGGTTTGGGTTAGGTATAAATCTAGTTACTAAAATCAATGGAAGTCAATGGACGGTCCCCATAAGGATATCAAAACACACTTGTGTGTGTGTGTGTGTGTGTGTGTGTGTGTGTGTGTTGGTGGGTTTGTATTTCTGACCTCCTGGGGACCCGTTTCCTGACTTTTACTATCTTTCTGGGGTCCGAGGGTTCTTGTGGGGACCGAAGCCTGGTCCCCATGGGGGGGACTCCCCTTTTTAGGGTTAGGGGTTAGGTTTATAGGTATGGTGTGAATAGAGTTTTAGTTAGTCTTAGGGTTAGTTATAGATCAGTAATGGTTAAGGTTAGGAAAAGGGTTTGGGTTAGGTATAAATCTAGTTACTAAAATCAATGGAAGTCAATGGACGGTCCCCATAAGGATACCAAAACACACTTGTGTGTGTGTGTGTGTGTGTGTGTGTGTGTGTGTGTGTTGGTGGGTTTGTATTTCTGACCTCCTGGGGACCCGTTTCCTGACTTTTACTATCTTTCTGGGGTCCGAGGGTTCTTGTGGGGACCGAAGCCTGGTCCCCATGAGGGGGACTCCCTTTTTAGGGTTAGGGGTTAGGTTTATAGGTATGGTGTGAATAGAGTTTTAGTTAGTCTTAGGGTTAGTTATAGATCAGTAATGGTTAAGGTTAGGAAAAGGGTTTGGGTTAGGTATAAATCTAGTTACTAAAATCAATGGAAGTCAATGGACGGTCCCCATAAGGATATCAAAACACACTTGTGTGTGTGTGTGTGTGTGTTGTGGCTGGATTAATGCATACAGATTGAGAGTAGCTACAAAAAAATACACGTTTTTTTCACCGGGAAGCCTGAGGCATCAGGTTTTTATCTGGAACTCAATGTGTGTGTGTTTCTCCACAAGTTTGGAAAACTCGAATTACTTGTTTTCAGAAAACTCAGCATGAAAAATGTAAGTAAAGAAAAGAAAAAAAAAAAGAAAAGGGATAGAAAAGAGACCACAACTCCACGAGCAAGTAAACTCTCTCCAGTTTACCGGTAATTGCCCTTCATTTTCACAAAATACCTTTCTTTTTCGTGTATACATGTGGGTGTTTATTTTGTGTTTTCCAGCCAAGTTTGAACAGTGAAGCCCGCCAGTCCAACAAGTCCAACAGTGTGTGGTTCCTTGTGCCACATATACACACAAAGAGTCGGGTCAAAGAGGTCCGTTTTTGTGTTTTTCTCTCTTATGCTCAGGAACGTTTCTAACTGAGTGAAATGACCCAGAAGGATCTCAGCAGCAGCTATAAAAGAGACGATTTTATTCCCTAAAATGTAAAGAAAAAAAGGGCTTCAGAGCTTCCTTAAATATTTGCATCAACTAAGAAGCATTGGATGATTTATGATAAGAAAAACAATTGATTAATTCAACAGTTTTTCAAAGCAACACTTAAACAATCCTATCAATCAGTATTGTATGTGTTAATTTGTATTGTATTGAGCTTTGACAGACTTTTTTGTGAGTGAGTTAATGACTGAAATTTGTAAAATTGAAATCAAAATAAACATTTTATTTGTAAAATTTAAATAAAAGTAAACATTTTATTCTCTAACCCTGAATAAACAAACTTTAAAGTAGCTTGAGAATCTCTAGAAACTTTAGCTTCTTGGAAGTAGGTGAATAAACAAGTTTTAATTTGGCTGCGATTTGTGAATTCACCACCAGATGTCACTAAATCACACACACTGTTCCTTAAAATGTTTATCATTTCCTCTCTGTAGGATTTTGACAGACACTGAAAGAGAGAAAATACAATATTAAATGCTTATAGCACTCTAATTTAAGCAAGAACCGGGTTTATTTTACCAGAAAAAAAGCTGAACTAATACTAAGTAGACGTCTGGATAAAATGAAGGATTTTTCACTGTCATCAGTTTTCTGGATGAAGTTAAATGAGAGTTTTTAACTCACACCGACAGAACAGAAGTGTTCTTCAGAATAAAAAAAAAGGGAAACATCAGTTTGAAAGTCAGACAATGTGACAAAAGTTCAGTCTGAAAATCCGTTTTAAAGATGGAGTAAATGATGTGCAACACATTAAGTCCTCCTGCTGGGAACACTTTGTATGCAGGAACCAGATTTGACTCAACACCAGTGCAGGGTCACAGCAGGTGACACAAGAGATAATAGTGATCAGGAAATAATCTTCATTAATGTTTGCTCTCCCCTTGACCTGCGAGTGCTTCATAGTGACATGTTGAGCTGTTTAAGAACAGCATCAGACTGACCCAAAAGGTCAAATACACACACACATTTATTCTTACACACTCACACAATGGGTGGCAGTGAGGTTCCCCTGCAGCTGTGACTGTGTGAGTACCAGTCTTCCCACTTTATTACAATATCAAACACACTACACACACATGTGCAATACTCTAAACATCTCCTAACTACAAAGAACACACACACAGTCACACCATGTTGCCATCCAGCCCTGTGGACACAAACTACTGGAGCACCAGGGGAGAGAAAGGGGAGTGCAAACAAACTCTCCCCAGGTCCGGGGCTCCGGTTTCAGCCTTCCGTCCGCTGTGGCTGGGGGGCCATGGGAACATGAAGCGCCAGGGGCCCTGTGTCAATAAGGAGCAGTGGTTCAACACAATGGAGGCCTGCTTGCAGACAACACCGCTGACAGACACCCACACAAAAGGGGCTGTGAATGGGAAGGAGGCCGTTGCACGCTCACGTGCACACGTACACACACACAATGAAAGAACAGGGCAGTGTGTGTGGTTGGCTATAACACAAACATTTACTGACTACTTCCTAATATCTGTGTGACTCTTTGCGCTCGTGCCCAAAACAAATTAAAAATATATAAAAAAAGAAAGCAGACCAAAATCAACTTAGTGACCAGAGTGTACAGCAGTGGACTGAAACTTTGATGACTCGACTGGTCTCAAAGCAGAATGGTGCAAGTTTTAAACCTGATCCTTTTGTGCACGGTTAAACATGAAACAGTACAATTGTATTTACACACATTCTTTGGCATGAATGTTTTTATATTTGCCAGATGGGAAATACTTTGCTGTGGATTTTAAATGTCAGCAGACAGGAAGAGTTTTGAAACTGCAAATTCTTGAGAAAAATAAATAAAACGCTTCCGATCAACACGTGCTGTTGTAGGCCTTAACATTAAAAAAGGGGGGATGTGGGGGGATTTACAGCTCTGATGTTTAAAGATGTACATTTTTGCAGCGATTCAGTCAGCTGGTTGGTTAAAAATGTAAAGACATGTGCTGCCATCTGGTGGCGATAAATATTATTATTTATACCAGATCCTGACAGCAGGTGGCAGCACTTGTAGCTCTTATGTGTTTTATTAGGGTTTAAAACTTCTGAAATATATAAATGAAATAAAATCCAGGTCTTTTCTGGTGCTAGAAAGAATATTATGATAAAACGAAGAAGTTCAGTATATTTAAAGAGTTTAAATATTTTTTTTCCCCAATAAATTTGTATATTTTTAATGTGAAATATGCAGCTGCTTTAATGTGATCTGGAGTCATATAGGGTTCAGAAATTTTAGGAAAAAAATGAAAACCAGACTTGAGTTTTTCAGAACGTCTGTTGTGTGATCTTACAGGTGTCAGGATGAATTCTGCTTCTGCATATTCATACATCTGTATTTCAAACATACATTTTTCCAAAATAACTTAAATTTATTCCATTAAAAACTTTAAAAAACATAATCTTGTCTGAATTCCTCCCTCTCTGAGGTTGTGGTCACAAAAGGTGTAAAATAAAGCAAAACTTTTAAATGTAAATATTCTGTCAGGGGTTTTTACTGGGTGCCATCTTTATATTTTAAAAAGGCCCTTCCATTAAAAACGGTTTTTCTGAGGTTTCTGTTGAATATTTCAGCTCCACAGGTGTTCTTACCTTCATAGTGGGTGAGAAAACAGGTCAACAACTTCTCTTTCAGTTTTTATCTCTCAAACTACGCAGGTGGTGATAACACCCGAGTCCGAACGGCTTGTATCTGCTTCGTCACAACTCCTCTGTTTGTTAGTATTCATCAGCTCCCGCAGTTGAAACCACGCCTAGCATGCTGCTAGCTAAAAGTTGTTAGCATAAAGACGTAGCAAATAGGAAAACGCCACGTCTGACGTTGCCATGCAAAGCGGGGCAGGAAACAGTATACCTTGCTCTCATAGGCTAGTTTGTTAGCCAATCAGAATCCAGACTCGAATTTTAACGCAGACAGATTGAAAGGTCTTTTAATCAGTGTTTCCTGACGTTTTTCAGATATAAAATGTCTCATATTACTGGTTAATACTTAAGAAATAACCACAAAGTCCTGAAATTTGTATGAAATGGCCCCTTGTATATGTCTGTACAAGCTGCTTTTGTCTGACTGCAGGAAAAGAAGTGGACAAAGAAAAGTCAAAGCAATATCAAAGTTTTATTTGTAAAATGTAGTATAGAGAGGAACAGTAGTACAATTTAGACAGAAAAAAAGGAGAATGTAGTTCCATCTTTGAAAACCTTTTGATAAAAACGTAAAAAGAGTAACCTGAATTTGCTTCTTGTGTTCGGCGGGCACCGAGGCGCGGCCCGAGCATTGCATCGCTGTTAAAGTACGAGACACGTTGAAAAATACAACCTTTTGCAACAGCGTAAAAAAATACAGCTGGGAAGAAAAAAACCTCTGCTTAACATCTGTAGTGTCTTTGCTTTGTCGTATTTTTTTGTTGTTGTTTTCCTTTACGAGTGTGTGTGTTCTTTTTCTGTCCATATAACAAATACAGCATAAAATCTATAATGATACATCATAGTTTTGAGTTTCATTCATTACAGTAAAATCAGTAGGATGGTAAATAGTATCAAAAAGAACAAACATGACGAGATGGTGAGATGAACAAGCACACGGCGTGAACGGAGAAAGCGTAAAGGTTAAAGTTCACGGAAAGAAAACCACCACAGAAGGAGGTTTGTGGCTGACTCTCAGTGTGTTCCATTAAGTAAATCCACTTTAATATATTCTTCATATATATATATATATTTATCTCATATATTCTCAACATATATATATATATATCCGCAACATAACCTCTCCCACAGTGATTCGAAGGTAAAAGTGACACAAAGAGGATGAACATCTCTAAAATATATCTTCTTCCACTGAGAGTAAAAAGGAAGTTATCATCAGCACTTCAGTACATACTGTATATATTCACTGCATACGAACAGATACTGCTGTTCCGAGGTTTTAACCCGCAATAAACAATCCGTGTTTCTTTACAAAATATGTGCTTAATGAACGAACAAAGAAAAAAAAAAAAAAGCAGGTTTGTGAAAAAGAACTAAATTTAAACAGATCCCAAAAAAAAAAAAACATTTGGAGGATAAAGTGAATGATTCCGTAGCATATAAACATTTAAAAATCTCAACAATTACAGACACGGGCAAGGATTTCTCTACTCTAAGCAAGTTTTCACCTGGCTTTTCGTATACATCAGAATTCAACAATAATTCAAAACAATTTTGGTTGGACAAATAGAAATTAACAGTCTTGATTGCATTTTGGAGTCTATATATATATAATATTAAATAACAAAAACTTCTAATAATAAAAAATAAAAAAAAAATGCGCACTGGAAGAAAGACAGTTTATATATATATATATATATATATATATAGTTCCATTCAGACCCGCTTTTGGGGAAACACAAACGTAAGTGCATGTCTATGAGGCGCCATAGAGCTTCACTTTTTGTGGAACAAAGTGTTTTCTACCTGGCAGACCTAAAAAAAAAAAAAAAAATAAACAAATAAAAATACACACACACACAGAAATAAACAAATTCAACTGATGACATTTCAATCTACCTTTCACAAATGGAAAAAAAATGGATTATTCTTTGCTTTAAAAACATCCCACCTTATGATTTCTGCTCCAATTTGACCCCCCAGCTCCCCCATCCCCTCCCAAACTAACATTCAAGTGATTCATAATAGATTGGACTTAAAACCTCAGTACCAAATATAAAGAAAACAGGTATCGATGTCCACGTAGGTCCTTAAAAACACAAGTACTGCTTCTATAAAATGGTATGTTTGAGTGTGTGTGTGTGCGTTAAATAAAAACAAAAAGCTTAAACACAATGGCAAAAAGCATATACCTGATAGTCGCCGAAGCACAACAGTGTTCTATAGTTGAAGCTGATTACATTAATGCATAACTGAGTCAGTTTAAGCTTTATGATTATAAACATAGAGCCTGTAGGTCCAGTATTCTGCAACAAGCATTACAGCACCAAACGGTTCATCATTTGGCAAAATTCAAGCTTTAAGTGAAAGTCAAAATGCTTTTGTTTAATAATAATAATATTAATAATAAAGTGTTATTGTGACGCTGTGATTTGTATAAAGCTAGCAACATTTCCCCTCTTTCTTTCTGCTTTTAATTCATATTTTACCCCCGTTTAAACAACAAACCCAATGCAGTTTTATTTTTAGATTTTTTTTTTTCCTCTCTTAAGTAAAATTCAGTAGTTTCTGGTTTCCTGCTAAATCTTGGTGTGCGGTCTGTTTGGCACGATATCACAGCCCTCTTAAGTTAATCATAAATATGGCTGCGATACATTAGAGTCACAAAACAGATTTTTTGGTTCCAAGATTTGTGCAGAGAAAGGAAAAAAAAAACAAAACAAACTAATAAAATAGAAAAAGAATAATAAAATATTTAGCGCTTCTACACGAGATCTACAGAGCAAGTTTTGAATCTTTCTGCGGACACTAATGCTCTTCTTCTTACAGATGGAGGACAGCAACATCTGCTGCGCCTCTGCTTGCGCACAAAAAACAAACAACAAATTATAGCATTTAATAAGACCATAATAACCTCTCTTCATAAATTAAATAATTAACAATTCTTTGTTTAGATGATTGGCCTAAATTAATTCAAAAATTACGTCACCCTGCCCAACTCTCGCCCCCGAAAAAGAAATAAAAACACATCACCAAAGACCTGATTTATCATATAACTCGTCATTAAAATCATTCTCTCGTGGGTGCTCGGCCCAGAGTTGGACACATTTTAATAATATTAATAATAATAATAATAAAATCTGTACATCTTGGAGTTCCAACTCTAACAAAGTTTAGAAAAAAAAATCATTTCTTTGTCATGAACTTGCACAATTAAGTAACCTCAAGGTTTGATAGCACTTTGGAGTTGATTGTTTACCAGCTAGGTTTTTTTTTGAGTGTACATATATATTAAACATCAACTTTTTCAATTTGTTTCTCAAGCTTGTTTATTTTGATTTTTTTTTTTTTAGTCCTCGTCCGGGGCAGCACCAGCGTTGCCCTCGCCCCAGTTTGATTGGTCGTTGTCGGTGGGATCCTCCCCCTCCCCGTCTTCCACCTCCTCCCCGTCGAAGTCTTCGTCGCGGGAGAACTCCATACCCTCCAGGCCCTCCTGAGTGGCCTGGTGCGAGTCGGCGCAGTCGGCGCATACGCCGTAGCGCCGCGAGCCGTGACGGATACCGACGCTGGCTGCAAGCATGAAGATCTTCTTGCACACCATGCACTTGTATTTTTTGTCTTTCTTATGCACCTGCAGGAAGGAAGATCGAGATGGTGAAAGAGATGGAGTTTATATTTATGGCAAAAAAAAAACAAAAAATCATTTTTTACTGCTTATGTTTTAGTTAAAACTCAATGCAGTCAGTGGCAGACACCAGGAAGTAGTCAGTGTATTTCTGTTTACCAGGAGTTAAACAGGGTTCTGGGGGAAGACCTAATGCACGATGCAGAGATGTTTAACTGATCAGCCTTTCAGTTTGAGTCATTTTAGGTTTAGGCATGACAGGAACACTCCTTAAAAATACACAACGTTTTCTGGCTCCATCAGAGACGGTGCATCCTGGGTCAGTTGGTTTTGGTACCCGTTCCTCCCTGTTCAGGGTCAGGGGGACCAGGTGTCTCCAGTTGTCAGTAGGTGAGAGGCGGGGTCACACCTGGACAGGTTCCTGGTTCATCACAGAGCCACATATAGACACACCAACAACTCACACCAGGGACAAATTAGAGTTGCCAATTAACTTCAGAAGCTGCAGAACACTGAGAGAGAACATGTAAACTCCCTGCAGAGAGTTCCTGGTTGGTTTCGAACCCGGGACCTTCTTGCTGAAAGGTAAAAGTGCTACCGACTGATTCCAAAATGAAAATGTAATGACTTGACCTTATCCTGAACAAGATGCTCAGGACAAAGTCAAGAAATTTGGCTGCAGAGAAGCTGCTGCTGCTTTGTGAGTTCTGCTGATTTTATTTATCTAGGAACAAGGATCTGGGAATAATGTTCAACTGAACTTAACCGTGTTCAAGAAAACCAGTAGGATTTGTTTACTGAGGTCAGAACTGATTAGGAATCTCCAAAATCCTGAGTCACAATTATAATTTCGGTTGTGGGAGTGTTCCAGTCTGTTTTTCCAATAGGAAATTCTGACTAAAAACTATAAATGGATCATTAGCTTCTTTGTTGCTGTCTGACCACCACGGCTGCTGAAACACGCCATCTGGGACGAAACACAAAACAACAGACTTAATTTGCCTAAACTACCATGTACGCGAGGCCTCGGTGGAAATGCAAAAGACCCTTAGAGAAACAAACTCTGGGCTTTTTATGTTTTCACGAGCGGTGCAGATGTTCTCATGCTGCAAAGTCGACTTGTACTTTCCTAAAAGTCAGACTGCTTCTTAGGAACTAAAGCAAAGTCTTAATTTTACAGCTGACCAATCACGTGAAATAATTCCTGGATTTAAAACACGTTTTGTGTGTGTTGGGCTTTCAGGCTCCAGGTTGTAACAACTTACCCGACCTCATTATGAGGACAGCGAGTTCGGTTTTGTACCATTTTGAGAGTGACCCTATAAAACTCCCTGTTAAAGAAATCCTGATAACAGCTCAAAAGATTGTATTTGTGCACTCACTCCCCTGAGTGAGAATGCCAGACGCTCAACACAAGGTGGTGAGGAATGAAGGGAGCGAAGCCAAAAGTCAGTGGTGTTTGTCAGAACTTGGAAGATGCACGTCATGTGGTGAGAAGAGAGAAAACGGGGGTTAGTGTGCATGTGTGGACTCACTAGGGAATGTCTCTTTACGTGCTCGCGGCGGGTGAACAGCTTGCCACAGATGTCACAGCTGAAGGAGCGCACACCTGAGTGGATGATCAGGTGCCTCTTGAGCGTGCGCCGGTGCTTGGCGATGTAGTTACAGTGGGGGCACTTGAGCTTATTGAGAGCAAGGTGTGAGGACTCGCCTGGATAGGAGAAACAAAACGTAGAAAGAGACGCAGGTCAGCCAGAGACAGATCAGACAACCAGACTGGAACTTTCATTTCAATTAGGGGGAAGTTGCTATGCAACAATAAGAGACAACGGTCATAAAAGCTACATTTTCATCCCAAGATGATCGGATGAAGGAAAAGAGGGTGCGTTAGGAACCAATATCCTGTTTATCAAATGGCAGCGTTAGGATGCGGTGACCATTAGTGTAACTACAAACCACAAACTTTGATGCATTAAACACCATTTAGTCAAAGATACACAAGCAAGATAATCTATAAAAGAGACACATAATGACATCAGAATCCTTATGTGGCTGTTGCTAAGCAACCAATAACTGCACGGGAAAAGGGAAAGCAGCCTAATGCTTAACAGGAAATACAAAGATTTAGACGCAGATCTGAGGTGGATCTGGATCACTAATAATGAAACGTTTATCACCAACATCCATCCAGTTTGAATAATTTATCTTAATGGAAGCAACATGTTTATATTCATCAGAACAAATAAACAAGCGATGCACTGATTTAGGCTCCAGTGGGGTAACTAACCCCCCACCCCCACTTTGTTTGAACCAGTGACTACAAAACAAAGGCGTTGTTAAGGTAGCTTGCCAAGGGGTGAGGGGGGGGGGGGGGATGGTTGATGAGAAGCAGGTCACCTGTGTATTCTCCTCGTGTGTGTTTTAAACACAGCAGATAAAAACCTGGTAGATGTAGTGCTTGCTGCTTAACATCTTCACAATTAAAAAGACCAATTTTTCCTTTTTGTTACTAGGTTTAGTAATTAATTTAATCATGAGGTTTCATGATTGTATTTTGAGTGTGAGCCTAAAAGACAATAAAACTAATAAATCACCAGCTTGTGGATGGTTTACTCCTACGCACATGGTGTTAACATCGTCATACAAAATGAACTGAGAAGGATTCAGAACGTGTTCCCACAGTTCAGTGTGTTGAGCGCTTAATGTTGCAGATTAATTGTATTTTATAAACCCATCGTGTTTTTAAATAACACAACAAAAAGCCCCACCGTCACCGTCTGTTTGCAGAGGATAATATTTTGAGGAAGTCGCCCTTCTGATTGATCAGAGAGATAATTAGGTTACATTTTTCCGAGTCACTAAAGGAAATCCCATTCCAGGGAAAGTGACTGAATATTAGATCCTGGGATAATAATTGAAATGTAAAAGAAGCATCTTAAGGGTTAGAGGGGTTAGGATTAAACAAGGGTTAAACAATTTCTCTCAGGGGATTAAGAAAGTGTATTTATCCATCTTAAGAAGCTCCTTACGAGGGTCTCACGTTGGTCAACTACCTTATACAACTGGTTTAACGTGTAGCAGGAGTCACTGAATAAAACCAGGACATAATGGAGTCGTGTTAAATGCACCACCCACATGTATTTGAAAATATGCATATTAATTACAGGTTTTATGCATTCAATAAATCATCCTATGCTGAGGATTTAGATCTAGAGAGTGGCGTCTTACCATTCTCCCAGGACTCCCCTTGCTGTAAGTCTTGGATGATGCTATACTGGATCTGATTGGCCAGCTCTGGGAAAAGGGAGGGGGGGAGGGGAAGGGGGAGGGAAAAAGAGAGATGAGAGGTGGTTGTAAACCTGTATGGGGGCGGATGCACACCTCACAATGTCTTGTGTACATAACTAACCACCCCCACTGGAAACAATGGAAGTTTCAGCTTGACGACATCAGCAAACACAAACTCACAGAACCCCACTGTATGTAACGCAGCGCGTTTCCCGAGGCGCAGCAACGAGCTCGCCCGGTTTCCAGCAGAAAAGGGGTTAATTAGAGAACGACAAAGTGGAGCATTCACACCGGCTCGTCTTACACTCTGCTTTTGTAAGCACCTGTGTGTGTATGTTCTTCCTAAAGCAGCAGTGCTTAGAGCCCATTAAAGACACGCCCCTATGTGTGTGTGTTCATTCTCCCTGGGTCAATATTTGGAATAGTGAGGGCAGCCCCAGTGCATTAGAGTGGATTAGGGAATGAAGAGACTGGTCCTGGCAGCTTTGCACCTCTCAGGGATTGGGGGTTTATTGTGCGTGGGTGTGTGCACTTCAGAGGCTGCTGTTCATGCAAATGCCCACCTGCTCCGTGTGTGTCTGCATCAACTATCCTTTAAACAACTCAACAGGCTCAGTGGCCTCAGGCCAACACAAGAAACTTAGAACCAGATAAATCCCTTTCGGCTGCTCGTATTCTTACCAACTATCACACGACTATGACTCTAAATTCTAACATTTGTTTCCACAAATGTTGCATTTTTTGACAGGTCAAAACATCTAAAGTTAACTATTAACAAATCTAGAATAAGGAAATGATCCACATAAATCTACAAGGGCTTTAAAGAGTAGCTCAATCACAAAGCATTGTAAATATTATCAGCAGCTCCACACAGTTCTTTTCCTGAACTCGAAACAGGAAAGGGAGTGAAAGAAAAGCATTAAAAACAAGTACATGTGCTTTTAAAAGAGCCGACAAGGCTGCAGAAAGAATGCTACAATTCCAGCCACCGTGTTTCCATTCTTGGAGTCCAACCGCACAGATCAAACTAAAGCCAAAAGTGTGACATCACTGTGGGAAACTGGGACAGCTAATACTGCCAGATGACTGTTTATAGGCTAAACGAGAAACATGCCGAAAGGCTGCTCGGTTTTTCAGACAAAAAAGGTACATTATAGTCACGTTTAGCAAAATACTGATTGATTCTCATTTATGCTTTTTAGAGGAACATTTATGCAATTTGTAATTCCCAGATTCTGCAACACAATTTCAGAAAAAATGAGCACTCCATGCAGTCAATACAAAGTTATCTGGATCAGGACCTACAGACTCTGGGAACCATCGTCCCAAACTGACACCACTGGTAAATATTGTTTTATCCTTAAATGGGACGGATAAATGGATCGAAAGAACATGCCTTTAATAGGTTACAAATGCTTCAAATTTGCAATGCTATAAACTTGGATTTGTGAACGATAGGTATATAAGAATAATAATAAAAACATTATCACATATTTAAGGCAACAATAGAAACCTTGTTTGTACATCTTGAAGTACAGACACGTGAAAAAAATTGTCGGTATCCTTCCATTAAAGACAGGAAAACCCACAACAAGTTAAAATAGGACAAAAGTGATCATGAAAAATTGTGGTGAGACGTCCTCGCTGTGCTGTTTGGTATCATACCGTGTACAACACTGAACATGGAGCACAGAAAGCTCAGGAGAGAACATTTATTTTTACCTGTCATCATTGTTTGCAAAATATAAACCAGGATCTGATTCTCATATAAACTGAATAAATAATTAGCAAATTTGATACAAGAGTGTGAAACCTCCCTGCTACTAGAGTAAGGAAGCTGATTACACTGACCAACATCTGGTATTTGCCTTCTTTGGGAACAAGCGTGGAGTGTATGTGGTCCAAATCTGAGAGGCAGGAATTTCAACAACATGCCAATTTTTGCCAATGACGAGCTGCCATAAATCTACCAGCCAAGGAGACTCTGGAACAAACGAACAACAACCCAAGAACATAAAAAGATTTGACATCCTTTTAAAAGTGTAAAGTGGGCGACAGTAAGGAAAGTTTTGTTGAGGCAAACCAAGATATCTAAAACCATCTAACTTTCACCCCTTATTAAATAGGACAATCCTTCAGAAAATAAGATTCCACTCATGTATTAAAAATCAAATATCTGAACACATGTTCTTCTTGTGAGAGGTTGGCTTCTGCTGCCTTTTGAAAAATAATAAACATTTATCTCTGTCAAGTTTAGATTGTTGGTTTGATTTTCATGTTTCTTAGAGGAGTTAATGATCAGAAATCAATAACCAAATTGGTAAATAATTCCTTTTAGTGACAGAGCAAAGTTACAAATAACTTTTCCTGCCAGTCCAGATGTGTATTTCTCTGAATTTCTACATTATATTCTATTTTTCTACATCTATAACTGATGTTTTTGGATCACACACAACTGTGCTGACAGACGGTGACACCTGGAAGTGTTCTTCAGTCCATGCAGTGATGTCCAGTAGAAAATCAGACCCACAAATCACATTCAGTCTGACCTTTGACCTTGTCCATTGCACACAGAGATTCCTGCTGATTCTTTAAAATTTTTAATGACATTTTTCACTGTAGATGGTTGATCTTCATAGTCTTGGCAAATTTCGCATTAAAGTACATTTTTCTCAAATTGTTCCACAGGTTTTAGATGTAGAGAGGAACTGCCTCTCTTAAATGCTCCTTTTCTACTCAGTCATCTTCCTGAACTGTAACCAGCTACATTTATTTTTGAGCCTTTTGTTGCCCATGTTCTACCTTTTAGATATAATTCAAAATTAGATATTTTATATTAAATAGTAAATATCTCAGCTTCAACATTTGCTAAGTTGTTTATGTTCTACTTGGAGTCAAATTTGGATTCATGAACTTTACAAATCTTTGCATTCCATTTTTAAATTTTAAACAGCGTCCCAACATGTCTGGAATTAGGGTTCGACCCTTAAAATAGAAATAACAACAACAGCTATACATGGAGAAAAGATGGCTGAAGACTTGACCAACTTGGAAACAAACTCTGCCTTTAAGAGTCTCTCTCCAGGCAATTACAACACTCTGGATCACTTCATGTACAAACATTAGAGCCATAGGAGGAGTTGGAGGCACTAAGAGCATTCAAGTGCATTTAGGAAGGCCTGGGGGAGCAACGGTTTCCCCCTGCTTCCTTCATTATCCTGCATCAGGGAGGGCTTCTTCTCTCAAGCACACAAAAAGTACTTCTACACACTACCTCCCCCATCCATACCACTTCACTTAATATGTGATATTATTATGGTTACATGGAGAGCTGCCTTTAATGAGATGAACAGACGGAGACAGTTTGAGATAAGAGAAGAGATTACCAAGGGCACAGCACTGAATGCAGATATGATGAATGGAGCTGTACATGGATTAAGAGACAGTGAGAAGAAAGTATGAAAGAATAAACAGATATAAAGGAGATGGAAAAAAACCAAACAATTTTATCAGGTAAAAAAAAAAAAATACTGGAAAACTGGATGTGTGAGACACATAAAACCTCAAAGATGGTTGAAGGTTTAGCAAAAAGAGTTAAAACAAAGAAGTTAGATGTTAAATTAAAAAAGTTGTCTGTTAATCGAGTTAGTAACAACCTGTGATTAGATCATTTTACCCTTGACATGATTAGATGAGTAACAACAATGTCAGGTCATAGATGTGAATGCAGAAGTGCTCCTCCCTAAAAGTATTAAAATCAGGTGAAATAGCTCAAATATAACCTTTTCAACAAGTACACAGTTTTATAACAGCTACTGAAATGTATGTCCAGTAGGATAAAATTTTTATTTTACTTTTAAAAACAAGTCAAATACTTTAAAAAACACATGGATGAAGGTATTAAAACACTAGGCTTTTTCGACCATATTCAAACAAAACAAATCTTTAGTTAAATATCAGTACTGATAAGTTTCTCCTAAACAATTCCAACTACTACGCTGCAATATCTTGTGTTTTCTTATTCAACAGGAAATTGAGATAGAAAGAAAATGTAAATGAAAGAGTGAAGAATGTGACAGAAAAGCTGCTAGCTAATTTGTAAATAGTACCATTACTAGTAGTACAACTTCTTATTGTAGAATCGGTGGAGCCTTTCTGCAGCTAAATTCCAATTTCCTCGCTAGAAAAACCCTCACAGTGCTGACTGTCTATCATTACATTCCTTCTGCCATATTTCTGTAATTCTTTTAGCATCTTTGTGCCAAAGATGATGTTTGGTAAAAATACTCAACAAAAATGTGGTACAGCTACCCCTTAATGACATTCTTCTGTGACCCCTCTTTGACCTTAGCCATAGTTAATCTTTATGTACAGGAGGCTTATGTCCTGGAGGCTACTTAAAGATGCGAAGCACGTGGAACTGAAAACACTGCAAAGACGTCCCGTCTGCTGTGTCTTCCATGAGCTTCTTATACGTGTAAAAGCATTCAAAGATCAGCTATAACATTGTGACCAACACATTTCGTCATTGTGGTGTTACATTAAATGGACGGTGATATGACAAAACACCTATATGAACTATTATAAAACCGAATAATCATCTATATGTGAATCTATGGAAGCGATGATAGAAAAACGTTTTGATGAGACAAACAAATAAACGCAGTTTTAGCTCAATTTCGACAATTTGCTTTGTGATGTCATCAGTAGGACTGTGATGCAGTTTACCACTGTTTACAGGAACAAGCTAGCGGTCACCTTTTTTCTGTGAACACGTATAGATTTTTGCAGATCGTCACGCCTCAGACTCCTCATGACTTTTGCTATGAAAATACAGCAATCATTCAATACGCTCCGTCATCAATTTGCATCGTGGCTCCTGCCTCTCAGGCGGCTATGGACTGAGCTCCTCCTGCAGCACACCCACAAAGACTGATCAGTCCCCGTCACTTTATACATGCAACGTGTGGACTGCGAAGACATTTCTACTGCTCCATTACGATTGGCTAAACATAACCAGCTACAGTTCGCTGTAACTTTGTCAGTTTTATTATGTAACGAAAGACGCTGCAGGAATCAGATACGCCAAAATTGTACAAATGCAAATTGTCTCCATAAATGATGGCGGCTGGTGTGAGACGAACACGCTTTATAAATAAATATATTTTATAATATATCACAAGGGGTAAATGTAATAAAATTAGTTATAAAACAGTCGAGAACTTTTTCAGATAATCCAAAGCATCACAGTCTGTCTTCTTTTACACATTAAAAGGAGAACGTTATAACAGATACAGAGTGACAGAAAATAAACAAAGCGATCTCGTACCAACATCCTTCAGTTTCTTCTTTGTCCATTAGATGTTGCACATAGCTGCAGATCTTATAGCAGCAGATTCAGATTTAGCACAAAAAGGGGAAGATTACATATTGATTAAATTGGATTATTTTGTTATAAATTTTAAGGAAATGTTTATATTTATAATGAACTTAGACCTTGGAGTGACGAGCCTGAGGATTTGGGTGAAATTAGAAGGCTGGTACTGGGTCATGGTATTTCCACAACTGCTGATTATGTGGGATGTTTGAACTGGATCTACAAAAAATTACTTACAATGGGCACACAAGGATCTAAACTTAAGGCATCAGACAAGTATTAACATAAAAAAAAAACTCTGTCCAGTGTGACACTTTGTTCTGCTGGGAAACCTTTGGACCTGCTTTTTGTAGATGTTATTTAATATGGGTATATCTACCTAAACACGGTTGCTGACAAAGTAAAACCCTCCATAGAAACATTCCCTGAGGGAAAACACTTTTTTCATCCCCGCATAAAAAATGGTTCAATAGTTTGAGGAACAAAAACGTGGCCTGTAAATCTCAATTAACCACCTTTGGACATGTTGGATAAACAAATTCCGTCGGTGGAGGCCACACACCCCTGCAACCTCCAGGACGAGCTCTGCTACGGTAACTTGGAGCTTGACGCATGTTATGGAATTAACATTGCATTTATGTAATGCCTTGCTGAGGTAATTAAAAACTAATTTAAAGATAAATATTGTTACAAAAGAAAATGTGTGACTTACCTGCATTTTCTGAGAGAGAGGAGAAGTCCTCTCTGGGGTAGGAGGCTGATGGCTGGATGAACATCCCTTCATCAAATCCTTCTTCTGGCTCTGGCTGGAAGTTGTATACGAAACGTCTTGTGGTGGTCTGCTTTTTTCTCCGCCCACTCCCAGCTGCAGCATCCGGTGCCTCTCTCTTTATTGCAGCAGGCGCTGCAGCGGTGCCACCTGTGGACGGCTCATTCCAGACGAAGACCTGCGTCTGGCCACTCCCCGCCCGGGTTTCATTGGTCTCTGCTGAATCGGATGAGGTGTCGTTGTGGTGGGTCCAGCTACCAGAGGCTCCAGGGGTCACCAGGGCACAGCCCTCACCCCCAACCATTGTCACCTCGATATCATTAGGCTCTTCCTTTACCTTGCCGTTAATGCCATCTTCTTCCATTCCATCTCTTCCTTGGTTGCTGCTTGCCTTGATCGACAGCTTTGACAGAATGCTCGTGGCCCAGAAATTGCTTGGTTTCCGGTCCAGCCCCCTCTGACCGTCTTTGGCCACCGTTTGCCTCTTGTTGTAGTCCACCACCACTGAATCTGGAGCCTCTTGCTTAATGCTGATATTGAGAGCATCTTTAATAAAAGCCCTACATGAGTGAACAACTTCTGTCATTTGGAGGTAACTAGCAACAGTCATCACCTCAATGGCATTTTGACTTGTGAGCAGCAGATTTCCAGAGTAGAGAAAGTCAAGGATAACAGAGAAGCCCTGCACAGCAGCAACATCCAGGTGTGTGACAGTGGCTTGGTCCTGGGCCTCGCTCTTGGTCAAACAGTAGAGGGTTTTGAAGTAGCGGCTGCCTGCTACCAGGATGTTCTTGTGCGCGCGGAACACCTGACCTGATACAACTATGTTCACGTCACAGAGGATGCCACTCTTGCGCTGTTTGTCCAACTCTTGTAGAAGCTGGTAACAGTACGAGTTTTCATTGGGCTTGTTGCGGTAGTCTTCCTCTGAGCAGTTAGTGGAGGGGCTGGTGTTGTCTGAGGGTCTCACAGTTTCCTTTTGGTAGGAAAAGAGAAGAAAAACATTAACATAAGTATTTGTAGGTACAAATATAGTTACACACAAATAGGTTTCTTTCATTTGTATCGCTGTACAAAACAAACACACACACGCACAGATGTCCTGGACTCATTGTGTGATACTAATACACCTGTCTACGAGGTGAAACAGGTTTGGCAGGCTTCTGTTAAGAGGGAGCTCAGAACGAGGCTATGGAAGGCATAACACTTTAAGGCTGGGTTGTTAAGTAGCCATAAAATCAAACTGTTTCCTCAATCAAACTTCAACCCCACAACTACTGATAAAAGTGCAATAAAAGCCTTCATTACACTGTATAAGTTAGCATACGGTTCTTCAATATGTATATATGCTTTGTGCACATTGATGAATAATTAAGAACAGTTCCCAAAGTGATGTTTTGTGACAGTACAGACATGTACAAACATGTTGCATTAGTATAAGTTGAAATTAAAAAGTGCTGTTGTGATAGGATGACGCACCTGTTTGTTTATTCAACTATGTGAAACAACTGTCATTTGACTTAAATCAAACCAGTTTTGAGTTTGTGTGTTTGAAATATTTTAATGAAACAAGTTGTTTCAGTGTAATTTTTACAAACTTTGTTCTTTTTGCTGCACGTAAGAAATTAAAAAAAGAAGTGGAGGAGGGCTGACAAGTGTCCAAACAAAACCCAATATGCCTGTTGCATGGGAGGAGAACTGGCAAAAGCATTCAACTACCCTGTAACACATCCCACTCACCAGGGTATTCACACAGCAGGAGAGGGGGAGGGGAGGGCAAAGAGCCAGCATGGTATGGTGCAGTAGAGAGAGGAGTACACATACATGCATATGCTTAAACATAAAGCACATGTACAGGCTGGAGTAAATCTCTCTGTGTTTAAGTATTAATAATTATAAAAATGTGCATACCCTAAGAGAATGTCAATATATTTATTTCTTGTCCCACATAATACAGACAAGCAGGGCATACATCTCTGGCTCATTTTCGAATTGCGCAGCAGATGTCCTAATCCAGAATAATTCACATTGCTCGAGCCCTGCATTTTTGCCCCCACCCACAACCTCTTCTGTGCGCGCACAAGCGTACACACGCAAACACAAGAGGAATCAAGCTGCCTACACGCACACAACTGAGGGTTTCGGCCCGAGTAATTCAGATTAAATCCATTTCTCTGAGGTCCCCACCCAGCCCCCACCCACCAGCCCTACTCCCTCCACACTGCAGTTCTTGTCCAGGGCAGCTTGGGCACAGAGGGCTGTATAGGGGGGTTTATCATCCACTGCCACAGCTGGAGGGGGAGAGATGGAGATAGATGGGACGAAATAAAATGAGAGGCAGGATGAGGGAGGGTGGTCATGGCTTTGCAGGCAGCAATATCAAGAGAATACAAAGACAGAAAATGTTACAGCTGCAACGTAGAGCGACAGAAATAATTGAGAAATTAGATGAGCACAGTGTGATAAAATAAGCTAGAAAGAAATTAACACAAGGATAAGATTTAGAGAGCGAAACCTTGAGACGGAGGAGACAATGTGGAGCGGGGGGGGGCAGAAAATGAGTGCGATAAGAGAAGGATTTGTTGGGTCACCCCATTTTAGCATTCACATTTCACAATAGCTCGTGTTCTCCCTGAGGCTTATTGTCCACTCACTGTGGGCTTTTGTAAAAAGGCTCAGCACTCACTCTCTTATTACACAGCAGCTCCCACTCGCAAACAGAAAGAAGCCGAGCCGTGGTGAATGTGGGTGAGGCTAAGAGGCCGAGCAGAGAGGAGGAAAAATTATTCCATGATATACACATCAAAGCCTCTGGAGGGATATGGTCATCCTGTTGAGTACTATGGTGGAATATATTGGTGTGGACGTGCTTTCAGGTTCTACTGTCTGTACTCACACCATTTATGCTGTTTTGTTTTTGTCCGTCTTCCCTTTGGGTGAGCGTTAAACTTGCAATTTAGCTATATCTAATAAAAACAAGTTAGAAAAGTTCAAACCAAAAGACTAGGCAGATAAGAATTATTATGAATTTCAAACAACTAGTCGTCCTACCTGTAAATAAACATTTTTAGCTTTATTTTACTGGCTAAATTTTGTGTTTGCACCTAGCAGAGTTAGGCTTGGTTAGCCTGGCACAGATACGTTGTTTCATACTGGCCCGATCAGTAGCATCATCCCTTCTCCAGATGTGCCACGTATGAGCTGAGAGCTTAGAGGACCAGCAGATCAACCCTGCACAGCAGATGCTGGAGGCAAAACACGCGCGAACCAAGAGAAAATGTGTGGATAATATCAGCCTCCCACCAGTAGCTACGTGGCCGACTTTTAAATTTGTGCCAGGGATGGAAAAGCTGGATGAAAAGACAGGCCAAGAGTACAGAATCCAAGAAAGTGCTGAGGAAGAAGACTCCTTTGATCTGGGTTAAAAATGTGAAAGCTTCAAAATGAAAAGTGTACTGCAAATGGCAGGTGAATTTCAGGTGGATTTAGTAAATCAAGGTGGCTAAAAATTCAAGCTTAATGTTGCATCAACTACAGTCAAAATTATTCTTGAATTTGGAGGGGAAAGAAAATGTCTGCAAAATTTATCACAAACCCAAACAAGCCACAAAGCCCCAAGGCCAGCAGATGCATGACAAACATTTAGGCACACCTCTTGTCCCTGTGTAAGATCAAGACCCACTGGAACCAGTTTTGTTTACCTTTAATGCACACGTTAGCCTCCATCTCCCAGATCACACCCCCCACCCATCATCCAATCCTGTGACCAGCCCAGCCTCGAGGCCATCACCACCAGTTTTGCCTAATACTACTGCATCCTTCACTTTGCGTGCCCACCCCTCCTCACACAACCCGTCTGTCCCCCTTGACTCTAGAACAATATCGCAGTGTGCATTTGGCCCAAGGTGTGGGAGGGCTGCACCGAGAGTCTCCTGCTTCCTAACAATGCTAAAGAGATGGGGGGTGTCACAAGTAGAGTGCTCAGCAAGAGGAATTCTCCCTCTGGCTTCACACCACCCATTCCTCTGACCTGTGGCCCCCAATAAACATCCCATCTATCTGCCAGGCTGCAGTGGGTGTGTCTCCTTCCCCATTTGGGGAGTCCAGTAATCATGAGTGTTTGTCATAACTAAAATTAAAGGGTAAAATTGGCTTAATGGTGCTAAATTTGTCTCAACTTCCTTTCTGAGAATCAAGTGTGATGATCTTATCTTGCACCCTATTAGAACCCACACAGAGGAAGATAGAATTTGTTCAATAGTTTGAATTTTGCGAACACACATTTCAAACATAAAAACAAAATCTTTTATCAGACTGGGTGGAACATATTTTACTATGTTTCGATGACAAAGTGGGGAAAACAGAACTGAACAAAAGAACATAAGCGGTAAAATGGAAAATTGACAGAGGCCAGCTGTGAAGAACTGAAACCAGTTTCATGTGACAACAGTGTATCTTTGGATTTAATAGCAGAAAAAAGTTTTGGTTTTATAGTTTCTGTAAGTGTCTTCAACATGAGGCTAATCTATAGGCACCAGAGTAGAATATTTTAAGAAAAATATAAGAATAATCTTTTAAGACCTCAAAATATTTATAAAACTTTTGTGGAGACAATTTTTTTGGGCCATTTCAGACAAACAATGGTCTTGTTTTACCCCATCATAACCTTTTACCAATGAGTAGCGTGGGGAGCAATCTGAGCACAAGACAGCATGGAAGGAATTAAGGACAACAAGCCCCTTCTTCAAGGATACCCACACTTACTATAGCTGCCTGGGTGTACTGAGGATAATTGAGTTAGCTTTAACAAATGCAGCAGAGGCCTGACTAACATCAGGAATGAGTAACTAGAACAAGACGTTGCCTCATAATGCTATAATTCCCCTTTAATGTACTGCTTCACAATGCAGCCTAACTTATGAGTATTAGAATTGCTTTCAGGTTTATTGAAAATATAGTCTTATGATATTTTTTAAAAAGAAGGAATAAGAAATTATTTCATATTTAAAGTAAATCAGAATTAAATTATTTTCTTAAAGGCAGCAGAAAAAATGTAATTCTCTAGATCCAGCAGAAGACTCCTCTCAACTCAGTATCTGGGGTCCTTGTTACCAGGGAAAACACCACACCAAGCCTAGGCTCTAATCTACTCCTACTGCTCTCCTTACCAATTAGAGATGTGTACAAGTTAGTGGGGGACTTTAAGTAATTCTGATTAGTGATTGCGTGTACGAAGAAGGAACTAAATGTAGTGGTGAAATCCTCTTCGCTAACAAATCAGGGTCGAACTGTACCCCGCTCTTAATGCTCCTGACAGCTCAGACCATTGTCGGAACGTGGGACAAGACTCTGTAATATAATAGGGACAGTCTTTAAATGCTTTAGGAACCACACTGCAGGGACAAATCTGCCAGCCCTGTTTTTTTACGAGGTCGCTGAGAAAGCAGTGTTTGTACTGTGACAAAATTAATAAACCAATAAATGGATCCCATGCAGGAAAACTGTAAATCCAGCTTGAGCCTTTTTACTCAGCAGCACTCAATACATGTATCCCGTTAATGACTTGATGCCTTTCGTGGCGTTAGAGTAACCACATAAACAATATAATAAAGAAGAGTCATCATGTTTACATCCTGAACAAAAACAAAGACAGAATTATATTATAAGACACATTTTATCACATCTGAGCCTTCAAATCAAGGATTAATAAAGACAGATTCAAGTGATGCAACATCATTCTATTATCGACATCTATTTTACTCATTCAAATCTATTCAAAGGTCGCTGCTGGGCAAGCAAGCTGTCAAGCTCCAGGCTACATGATTTACTCTCCTCCTGTTCTGCCTTGCAAGTGACACCATCTATAGATTTTGGGGGGTCATTCTAGCACAATGCCTCTAATTTAGCTCCCTAAAGGGAGGAGGAGAATAAGGTTGTGGAAGAAGAAATGCGCCAGAGGTCACCCGTGACTGCAAGGCAGCAGAGTCGCATGAGAGGCAGGGGGTTGGGTAGGGGTGCGGTTCCCCAAAGGCTGTCAGGGTCAAACTCCTGCTATTGCGTGACCTCTAGCAAGCTAGCAATAAAGAACCCTGCTATTTACTATTATATAGTTTAACTACATAATTACTGTCAAATATTTGCAGATTAACAGTTAATGTTAAGGTGAAAATCAGTTTGCTGGTTACAACAGGGAAGTGAGTGGGTTTAGACTGGGTGTGATTCCTTTTCTTTGGTAAATGTGTCACTTTTTACAGGCGTTTTCAGATAAACTTCAATTCACATTTCACGAGTTAGACTTTTAATTGAATAAAATATACTAGTGTCAAATGAATGAATGAAAATATATGAGACAAGACTTATTACACATGATTAAAATATGTATTGATTCAATAGACAATTACAATACACCTAAACAATTTAGTTAAGAACAAACAGCTGAGATTGTTGACTAAACCCCTTTTTTATACAAAAAAACTGATAGAGATAGCTAAGTGTATAATTGTAAAACGTGACAATTTCAATGTTAAAATTACATATAATTAACGAGAATAAACAAGTTATGCGAACACATTTTATTTTTAACATTTCCCCTCAATGTTTATTACGTGTAGCTACAACCAGGAGTGTAATTTGACAGATAATAACAGAGTTAGTCTCGTTGTGTCACTCACATAGTAGGTTTTGGGTTTTTCTTTTTGATATTAAGTATAATTCGAGTTATTCCACTAGTCAATGTCCATCTTCTTCAGACCAGACAGCACCGCCTCAAGCGGTAAGGAAGCTAAGCTAGTTGTTAGCACAGGTTAGCAGGCTAAAGCTAACTAATTAGCCCCTGGAAGGGATTTCGAAGATTAACTAAAAGCCTATTTTCGCTTTAGTTGCGTTAAAGAAGTTTGATAAAACACGATTAAAAGCGACAAACAAGAAAGGTACTAACATATAGTGTGACAGTTGCCTGATAGGTAATTCATGTTACGTGGTTAAGTAAACGAAAGCGTTCACAGCTAACGTTACCTGTTTGGTGGGGTCATTTCTACCGTGCTCAGAAGACAGGTGATGTCTCAGCAGCAAGGCCCGCTTGTAATTGCGACTGCCTTTCACAAGCTCGTCGCTGTTTTTAGTGGCAATGTTGTGGCACCAAGAACAAGACATAAGTCCGGTCTCTTGGCAGAATTTGAGCCATGGAAATTCTTGCAGCCACGACGCGTGGAACAGTGAGTGTTTCTGAAGCAGCGTCTGAGGTCTCATCTCGACCCCAGATTTCCTGGAGCCCGTCTCGCCTCTCCTAGCAACGCTTCGAGACTCCTGACCGTCTTCGTTGGTGGTGTTGTTTGGATCGTTCCCCGATGTCGAGCTACTCCCCTCCCTGATCCTGTCGTCCCCCTCACCGTCCCTAGCTGCCCAGCTGCCCCCTTCCGGGTCCTCTTCTTCCTCCGCCTCGGGTTCCGTGCTATCGCTGACAGACCCAGCGCCCTCCGCTCTCTTCTGCGACGGTCCTTTTGCTCCCAGATCCCTGTCCTCCTCTTGATCCGGCCTATTGCCGTTAAAATGTCGGTCTTGACAGGCCGGGGCCTCCCAGCTGTTACAGTTCCCCCCTCCGATGCAGCTGGAACCCGTTAACCCAGCTAATCCACCTCCACGGAAAGCCAACGACCTGCGGTTTCTCTCACCGGACATTTTAACTTAATATGTAATATATTACAATCTTCACTTTCTCTACAGTATCTCCCCTCCGAAACGAAAAATAATATATTTACAAACGATGATTTTCCCCGAAAGAGATGGACAGCCGTCGTGTCTCGTCTCCGCTCGGCCCTCCCGGTGAGAGTATGTAGGTTATGCGGAAATAAATAAAGGTTTTAAACGCATAATGAATTTCAGGGTTCTCGCTGCGTCCGCGCAGGCCCCGCAGAGGTCGAATGGCAACGACTTTCTTCCCCACAATGCACCTCGACCAGAGAGGGAGGGGGAGGAGAGGGGTGGCTTTAAAGGAAGATGGGGGTGCCGTTGATCAGCAAGGGGTCTTTTGTGTTTTAAGGCTGCACCCATTTTTCCGCACTGCTTTTCATCTTTTACTTTTACATGTTTTTCCAACCCACAAATACCGACTTGTTGTGTTCCCCTCTTTTATCTCTTGTGACATGTTTTTCCTGCAGGCTGCATAAGCCACTACATATATATATATATATATAAGATTCATATAAAAAACAGACAGGTGTCTTCTAACAGCACAAATAAACACATGACTCTTACAGATAATTTACAAACACTTTTACATCGCAGCAAAATAATTTAGTAATAATACATTCTTATTGACTCGGATACATTAATAACTGTTATAATTATATAATTTAGTTTGCAGGCAAGCGATATTTTGTGAAGAAAGGAAATGGATATAAAGCGTTTAACTAAATAATTTTTAACAGATTTTAAAAAAAAATAAGATAGTAAATAAGTCATGTGACTGTGATTATCAAAAAGTTTGTTAAAAAATTATAGAATTTTAACACGTTTCTTGTGTTGTTTTAATGTCATCAAAGTTTCAGCAGGTGGCGCTCTTTCACGGGAATTCCATTCTGTTCTATTCTTGTTTTCTTGTTTTGTTTTTTCATGAACGATGCTATACGATATGAGAATATAGTCTCACTCATATCCAGTTAAGATCTTTAAATTTAGTGTGTGATTAAAGGTTGGATTCGAACGAGCTTCAAGTCACACTAAAGTGTAGAGCAAGATTTTAACTACAGTGACAGGGAAATGATTAAAAAAGTTTGAAATTAACTAATTAATTTTGAAATTAAAAGTCTTGCTTTATATTACAACTGGAATGTAAATTGAGAATTAAATGAAAAGAGTGCCAAATTGTATATTATTTTTTCTCAATTGTCAAATAAGCCAAAACGAAAATTGTGTCTGAGACTTAGCTCATTAATCATTCTTGTATTATTTGATAAAAATCTGTTGGCACCTATTATGTCATGCTTTTATTCTGGTAGATTAGAAAAAATGGTCACACTTTTAGAAAATTTGGCCTGGTTATTGACACTTTAGCTAGAATTTGTTTTGTAGTTTAAAGAGAATATGTAGGCCTTGATTAGGCTCAGCAGTTGGACTTGAACTGGCAGCAAATAAAACAAAAAAAACAAAACAAAAACAAAAAACAAATGAACAAACAAACATTAAAATGTATCTACTAATTTTAACTCTGTTTAAAATTCTTCCGATTACAACATAAATATCAAATCTTGTTATTTAATGACAGTATTTCAAATGTATTGTACTATTTACATCAGCTATATTTAATTTCTTGAACTTTGACATATTTCGAAGAGTTTTTTTTTTCTCACAGTAATACCTACAGTCAAGACCTCAATGTGGGTTGTCAAACAACTGTGTAGTCTTCAGCTCATCCCCTGAAATACAGTTAAGTTTAGAAATGAATGCTATTAGGACTTGGCCATAATTTTTATAAAAATTAAAAAAGTTTAGTCATAAATGAATAAAAACGGTAGTTGTTTGTGTTGTCACTTCTGTCTTGTTTAATCAAATTATTAGAAATATTCATTTATTCAGGCGTCACAAGTCTGTCACTATGATCTTTTGAGTGAAAACTAAAGAGGTTAGTTGACGCTCATTCCTAACGATAATTCTGTCTTTAACACAATTATTTAATGTTGCGCAGCTGTAGTGTATATAGGATATATTTAAATAATAATGAATAGTGCAACACATTCAAAAAATTCCTAAATATTGACGTGTCCTTGACATTTTGCTGTGCAATGTTGATAGTGTCAAACTGGATCCACGTGTATGACTTTGTTTACACTGCTGCGTGCTGACGTCACCGATAACCCCACCCCGTACGTACGACGAGCTGCCTGGCAACATGAAGGAGAGAACAGGAAGACCAGTCGCTACCAAGTGAACAACCTGGACGTAAAACAAGGCGAAACAACTCTCAGCCGCACAATGGAGGATGCAGAGAAAAGTAAGTTTTTATAATAATTTTAATGACGCGTCAATGTTGTAACGGACGTTTTTAAACTACTTAGTTTTACACAAAAGTTAGCAAAGTAGCTGAGTTTGTACTGCGACAGAAGTTTCTGTGTAAACATATGCTACTTGTTCAAGTCGAAATAAAGAAGATTCGTCGGTTTTAACGGCACAAGTTTCAACCGGAACATTTTTTACGTTAAATCAATATTACTAAGTGACTGACAACGTTGTGTAAAAGCTAATAAAGAAATAAACGGAAGTAGAACATTGGTCCCGCATCAATTCAACCGTTAACTATTAGTAAAATAAATAGAAGAGGAAAATCGATTATTAGTGTAACGCAAAGCAGATACGAGTTTGACAGTCCACAAATTTGTGGAAAATAGTAATTTGAGACCAGAAAATATAACTGAGGCGTCACACCCATCTGAAAGGTGTGCGCTGTCTGATGTGGCTGTGCTACTTTTTGTCTCGAACTTTAAAAAACACGTGCACATGTGCACGTTTTTCACCAGAGAGGAGTAAAACTGTGTGAGAACATGCTGTAACTCGCTCTACCTGCCCTAAAAAAAAAGGTAGGCCTAAACTTTGTCAAAATGCAATAACAATTCAACAGGCATAAGCTGATAAAACTCAGTTTTGTTTGATTGCAGACTGAGAGCTTATGGATGCGAGTATTTGTGTATTTTTGAACTACTTTCAACACAGTTGTAGCTCTTTGAGCTTCTAATTTTTTTTCCTGTTATTTTCCGTTAAAGCCCAGCTGCTTCTGACTGATAAACTGTCCTTCATGGCAAACTACAAAAAAAAACAAAAAACCACAAGCTAGACAGTTCTGGTTTGTTGACCCTGCAACAGGAATTTAAAATTTCAGCTATTTTTCAATGGGCAGGTCTTTTCACCTCTTGTTTTTCTCTCTGATTCATTTTGTCCACAGAGGTTAAAAGTCATTTTCTCTTCCATATAATATACAATTATGTGTGCCTATACATTTGTTTTTCTGTTTCCAAGTAATATTAAGTGGTCTGGATTGTTTTAAAGACAGTAAATGGCGTGTGCACACACATACACATACTGTTGTTAAGAATAATGCACAAATGAAATGAAATGAAATGAAAAATACTTTATTTATCCCAGAAGGGAAATTCAACATTGTAGTAGTTTTTTTTTTTTTTTTTTTTTCCAACAATAATATATGACAATATATATAACAATAATAAATGAGTGAAACTACAAAGCTTACTTGACCTAAAACAGATAAATTCAGGTTCTGTCTGTCTCTGTGGCTAAACAGAAGTATATGTTAATACTTCCTGGCTTTCAGAGCATCTCTTTAAATATTCTCATCGCAACTGTTGTCTTCCCTTTTTGAAATTCCTCCTTTGGTATTGCGTTTGACATGATTCTTTTTGCATCAATCACAGTTTTATAGTCTGATTCCAGCTTCAGATTTTTGTAAAGTTCAAACCTGCCCATTTTAGCAAATTCCAGTTTCAACAACAATTGTTCTCAAACTTTAAAATATTGTTTTTGTAATTTATAGTTGAATAGAAACATTGACTATTGACAATTGTGTAAAAACCTACATTTTCTTCAAAACAGCAGTTAATTAAACTTTCTCAAATTGTAACGAGACATACATTTTCAGGAGTTTTTAAATACCTCAAAACATAGAAGAGCATCTATTGAATATGAGACCAATTTAGGCAACAGTTGGTTCTAAAGAAACACTGAAAGCTTAACAGTAAAGTGAGTTGGAGGCATGCCTTCATAGCAAATCACATTTCTTTTTAATGGGCTTTTACAGTAACTGTTATTCCTCTGCTGTTTAAAATGGCTGAGGGTGTGCTATTGCTAATATAAATGAGCCACGGTGCATTCGTAGACCTGAGAACAATTAGACTTTGGAGTGTCAGATCAGCTGGTTACTAGTTAAACTTAAAATCATCCGATTCCAGTCGCCAGCCAACTTATTATTGGTGTCTTTATTACCTCCACCAGGAGGTCATGTTTTTGCTGGCATTTGTTTGACTGTCTATTAGCAGGATAACTCAAAAGGTTCTTGATGGATTTTGATTAAATTTTCAGGAAAGATCAGAGATGACCCAAGAAAGAAGTGATTAGATTTTTCAGGATCACCATCTGGATCCAGCAATGTTTTTAAAGATTCTTTATCATTGTGAGATAGAGCTGTTTTTAACATATCTGCATGTAACTCCACAATAAACAGTAAAATACAGAGTGAGTTCCCAATAGGTTCTACATGATACTAAGAACTGATCTAGATTAAGGATTGATCTGGATTGTTACAAAATTCCAGATACTCTGATCTAGAAAAAAAGATAGGGAACCTTTGGATTTTTTTTATCACTGTAAGAACAAATAATGGTATTGACTTGCAACAAACACCAACAGATAGTCAAGACACTGCAGAATCAGAAGTATTTAATGGATTTGATGTTACTTTTAAAAGCTGTGAAACTAAATCCAGAACAAAACCACCATTAACGCAATATTTTCATGAATAATTACTGAACTAATAATGAGATCAATGTCAATCCAGTGGTGTTTCTATGGTCAAGTAATCTGATAATATCGATACAACAAAAATGAGACTGTTATTTTTTGTGTAAATCACAATATGGAGGAACTGAGGTGCTTGATGGAGGTGTGCGCTTTACACATGGTTTTCTAGTTATGAGAGGAGATGGAGACAGTTTTTTTCAAAGGGCAAGAGGAAGGCCAGTGCATGTTGAGTAACGTACAACTCAAAGTTCCCTCTGTTCTGATTGTATTTGTGAAAGAGGACCTTCCTGATTACAAGCATGTTTCTTTAATTATTTCTTTGCCCTAAAACAGGATTTTCTTTTTTCATGTCCTTAAATGTAGTTTGGTTTTAAATTGTAAAAATAATGTTTTCTAACTCTAATGAGAATATTATTCCAAGTCATGGCTAAAGACTATTGGATCCAAAATTGGATTTCATAGTTAAAAGATCATTTGGAACATTGTATCTTATCTTTGGTCATATTGGTGATGTTTCCTATTTCTGTTTCCTGAAGGGAAGTTTGCATTTTGGCCTCAAACATGATGTTAAAAAAGGAAGCCAGGCTTCGTAGTTCATCTTGTTGTTCTGCTCATTGATCGTGAGCTCTGACCCAGAACTTTGCTTTATTAGATTTTATAAAGCACAAGTGGCTGCTTTCAGCTGACAGAGTCTCTCACAAAGTTCCACAGCAATCAACAGCAGGGAGTTTGTTTGAGCTAGGCATTTATTTAACTCAGTAGAATTTGGTTTCTGTTCATCAGAGGATTCATACCAGATTCATGCAGGAGTTGGTACCTTGTTGAGAGTTTGCCAGAATCCCAGTCCATCCCAAATTAAGACCATATGTAGCTGTTAACTTTGTGTGTCCAATGATGTTTTTATAACTTTGAAAGCTGTCTATAAAAGGACTCCTCTTTTTTTCCCTGGACCCTTAAAAAAGCAGATACATATTCTGTGAACTTAGAAAAACTCCTTTTTCTTGTGCCAGTGAATGTGAAGTTGGTGCTTATGAACAATCTCACATTTATCCAGATGTAATGGGTTCTACATTCCTTTAGAAATCTGATCTATCAATGGATTAGGTTTCTTTTGTAATTTTTAAATGGAGCAACCAAACAGTCTGTGATTAACATCCACTTCACATCACCTGAAACTAAAACAAGTGAAAACCAGCAGGGGAATATTGCAGGGGATTTTAACACGTTTTTGGGAGGCTTGACCCGCATGTTTATGTGTTGCTTATTCCTTAGATGCATGATCGCTACAAGTTGTACCTCACAGTAATGATGATGCTTCCAGACTTTCAGCAGTCTGAAACCACAGTCTTTACTTTCAGAGGAGTTTTTGAGAATTTTTCAGTGAGCTGTGAGATTTGGCCGGGCAGTGCTCTCACCTCTCTGATAACATGACACTGTGGAGAGAATCCCCCAGTTTATCTGACAAATGGAGCACAGCATGTACATTATCATTCTTAAACAACCGAGGATTCAGTTGTGTACCTTATTTCCATCTATTTCTGGTTTTCAGCTGTTCGTTTGATAGTGATAAAAGAGACTGAGTGCCAAGTCTAAACCCTCAGTTTGGGACTAACTCCGAGTTCCAGAGAGACTGGAATTTCTGGCCTAATTTTTTCCTGCACCTTTCTTTTGTCCTCTCAGATGACCTGATAAATTAACAATACTTTTCTCTCAGCTCAGTCGCTCAGTTTCAGGTTTCAATGTGAAAAAATTAAGTTGAATTTTTCTTCATGTCATAAGGCAGGGGTGTCAAGCTCCAGGCCTCGAGGGCCACTATCCTGCATGTTTTAGATGTTTCCCTGCTTCAACACACCTGATTCTAATCCTCTGCATTTCAACAAGTTCTGCAGTAACCTGTTAACGACTTGTTCATTTGAATCAGGTGTGTTGAAACAGAGAAACATCTAAAACATGCAGGATAGTTGCCCTCGAGCCCTGGAGTTTGACACCCCTGTCATAAGGCATATTTAAAAAAACAAAACAAAGTGAGTCTGTGTTCATTTATTCAATATTTATAATATGATTAAAATATCTGGAGAATCCAAAGAATTGTCTGAAAGAAGCAACAAGCTGAAAATGAATAAATAAAGGATTGCTGCAATCTATATAGACCCTCAGGCGCCACTGTTTGACTGCAGACATATTTCAGCTGTGGAAATCTGGGTTGAGAGACACATCCACAAATGCACAGCACAATGCATAGTTCATTTAGATAAACTGTAACATAATTACTGCTGAATCTAAAATGAATAAAATCAGACAAATAAACAGAATTCAACCTGAAGGAAATGTGGGGAATTAGACAAATTGACCTGAATTGAGCTTTGGACATAAATCCCAGCAGTTACAGTGTTTAAATAGTTCAGAGACCTGTGATAAAGAGATGGACATGTGGACTAAGTCAATTCGTTTTTATTTATAAAGCACCAGTTCATAACAAAAGTAATTTCAAGTCAGTTATTACAAATAAAACATTTCCTTTTCAAGAAACCAGCTGAAGAAACCACTGTACAATGTAATTTTTTTAAAAATGTGTTATTATTAGGGCCATATTTTATATATTCCAGAAAAAAGCCGGTTTAGCTTCTGATGATAGAAGTCAAAGATATCAGTCACTTTCTTGAAGGGCTGAAAAAGCATCATGAGTGCATCAGTGATTGTGGCATGACTCGTCTCGCATGCACATCTGAAGAAAGAAAGAAAAGAGCAGAACACACTTCCATTCAGAAAAAGTCTGTTCATTTATCATTGCAGTCCATTTCAAACTTTATAAAAAGTTGAGAGACCTTGTATAATGTAAATTAAAAAAGAATGAAGTAATTTAGATTATTAATTTTAGGAGTTGGGTTAAGAATTAACAGTCACATTGTTCTTTTGTTGTTGTTTATTTTTGGTTCATGAATTAGGAACTTGACACTACTCACATGTGCATGTTAGTAACTAGCTAGCACAGTGTCGACCAGTCAGTGATCTATGATTGAGTCATTTTGTAGGTCCTTTTTCAGTAGATTAAACATTTGAATCTGTTTGTTAGTGTTTTTTGATTCTGTTGCCTTGATTCATGTTAGAGAAGCTGTTTTCCTTTTTCCAGACTGTTTGCTAACAATCTTCAAGCAGACAATTAGATTGGATGCACATGTACAGTATCTGTGTTCTATCCATGCCTTTTTATTGTTTTCCCATGATGCACATCTCATGGGGACTCTGTGGGTCCGATTAATGCACTCATCCATGTCTCATGATTCCTGTTTTAGGCTAATCATGTGACAGGGTGTATGTGTGTATGTCTCAAATGGCGGGGTAATTGATCTCACGCTGTGCTTCATTAACCACTTTAAAAAGACTGTTTGTTCCTGGTTACGGTCTGAATGGATCGGTCCAGTTTGTTTGCTCAGTCTTTCTGTTCTGACTCCTTAAGCACGTTGACATTAGTCTCAGATTTTTATGTTTTTAATGGTTTTTAAATTCATCATACAAATTCAGTCAATCATTTTCTGAATTCGTTTATTCTTATTCAGGGTCACAGGAAGCTGGTGTCTATCTCCAGCTGTCACTGGGCAAGAGGCGGGGTCACATCTGGACAGGTCGCCAGTCCATCACAGGGCCACATAGAAATAGACAACATTCACACACCTAGGGATAATTTAGGGCTGCCAATTAACCTCATTCATATTTTTGGTCTGTAAGCTGGAGTCCTCTGGATAAAACCCACACATGCACGAGAAGAACAGGCATACTCCACTCAGAAAGGTCTCAGCTTGGTTTCAAACCCATGACCTTCTTGCTGCAAGGCAACAGTGCTGCCCACTGCACCACCTTGCAGCACCGTCTAATCTCTAATATCTTAACCAGGATTAGTGTTACCTGAAATTTTAAACACTTGTCATTATTCACTAAGTTTTGGGTTAGATGAGAAGGAGGAGTCTGTTTACATATTGACTCTGCTCATGTGAACTTTCTCTGCTGCAGTAACGTGTACGATACTTGATAACTTGTGATGAGTCATAATAGGAAAGTCGCCTCTGATTTGACCTCGCTGACTGAAAGACGGTCAGTTACATGTGTCAGCAACACAGTTCCTACTTTTAGAATTACCTTGAGTTTTATATCTTCTGTTACTGTTTTTACAACCTTTCCTCTGTGTTTTTTTTTTATAAAACACTGATGTATTTAGTGCTGTTTTAGAAATTAGAACCACTTGTGTATCTTTCTCACTGATGACATCACAGTGCATTTTGTTGTTTAGCCGAGGAATATGTTTTTTGGCTAAAATGTTTATTTATTATGTCCATCTGCAGCGAGCTGACATCAACAATGCAGTCTGAATTAGAGGATTGAGTTTCAAAAACTTTTTATTTGAACTCTGTGTTTTTGTTTTTTTAAGAAATTGGTTTGTTTTTCTCAGACGGGGTTGATAATGGAAGTCGTCTCCCAGTGCTTCACTTCTGTCAGTTGAGTGCCTCTGCTTGTCTCTTAATGTCAAGTATTTCCTGGAAAAGATCAGCACAGACTCGCTCGTCTGGCTCTTTGAGAGCAGAGGAACGGTTTCTGAGGAGTGGTATTAGTACAACATGTTCTCAGATTTGAAGCGTTTAAAAGTTACTTGATGGTTTCCTGCATTTTAAATGTGAAGTAGTTTTAACTTCTCTGATATTTTGACATCTTTTCTTTTTTTTCTGTGGTGAGTTTCTCCTGATTTTATTCTTTTTAGCTCAGACAGTCTACACATTAATGTTTAACTCACATGGGGATCAGTCATCATACAACAACTTATGTAGGAACATTATTAGACAAAGGATACATTTCTAAATATATTTATATTCCATGAAGGTTTTACTTTATAGATTTTTATTGTTACAGTTCTCATGGTTTAGAGGGACTGAACATTCTATCTTTTCTCAGCACACACTGTGGGATGTGTGTATTCTTTAACCACACAGTTCTTTTGTTCATATAAACACACTCAGTGTCCAGCATAGCTTTAGGCATCTTCTCTGCTCATTCAAGCTGACTAGCATTACTGCTGCTTCCAGTTGGACTGGCCACCCTGGATTAGAGCTCTGCTGTAATCTGGGACACTGCAGATTATTCTTTTCATTTGATGCGCCCCTATTTACACACACACACACACACACACACACACACACACATCACATGATCCTCTCACATTAATGGAACCATGTCCGTTTCCTTCTTGGATGACAGGCTGAAAGGTAGAACAAGGAAATGACTTGACCTGAAAATGTTGAAATCAGAGAGTCGTGCGGCTTCACGGCTGTGAAGGCATCAGAGGACGGGTGGCACTGGTTGAGCTAACGCGTGTTGGGAGAATGGACTGAGAACTGACCTTTGGGATTGTAGTGAAGAAGAAGAGGGAGGGTGTGTGTGTTTTTCCGCAGCTGCTTGAGGGGCAGGTAACTTTTTAACATTATGCTGAGTGTTTACAACACCTTGGTCTTCAGCAGAGACAATATACATGCTTTGTTTCACTTTGACCTTTGGACTATTTAAAAGGCAGTATAAAATTTTCTTAAATGATCCTCACATTCACGCAACAAGAGTCCAGGGTGTCGTAAACAAGAACACACAGTGACAACCGGCGTGCGGCTAAATCACATGCAGACAATCAGCATTTTACTGGCTCTGCTTAGGTTGTGACGGTGACAAGGAGGAGGTTTATACTCTGACAAACAACAACAGAGTAAATATGGAGCCTCTGGAGGAATATCACTCCCCATTTGACTTCGAACAAGGAGTCAATACCAGCTACCTTTATCTGTCCCCGGCTTACAGCGACACACCACCCAGCTCGCCAGCTGTCAAAAGCAGAGGTAATCATGAGGAGGAGAGGCTCTGTGTGTGTCTGTGTGTCTGTGTGTATGTGTGTATGTGTGTGTGTACGTGAAGACAAAACATGGTTTTGGTTCACTGAATGTAAAGACTGGGATGAACAAACTGTAAGTGGGCGGCAACAAGTTCTAATGATAGGTGGTGTGTGTTACAGCAGCCTTTTTTCACTTCTGTTGACTTTACTGTTCTGATCTTCAGACAGAAAGTAACTGCCTACAAATATTTTATATCAGAAAATTGGTTAAATATATTTTTAAATGTTTTCAAGTAAATTTGGTAATATATAGAGGTAATATCAACCAAAATCTTTCACTGCTTGTAGAGTTTCTCTTGTTTAGATCTGTTGAAATTAATAATGAGTTACTAGAATTATTATTATTATTATTATTATTACCTCAAGCTTTTGGGGACTCCAATAAAGTAACTCATTTTAACATTCAACATTACTTTAAACTTGATATTTCATGTTGAAAGTATGAACTTCTGCATTTCCCATCCTCCAAACTATTATTATTTTTTTTTCAGCCTATAACAAACATTATGTCAGTATCAGTTTATCTACATAGAGACACATTTTAAACAGAGAGATGCACAGATCACAATTCAAGCACTCATAAACATTCAATCAGTATTTTTTATATATTATTTTTCATTTTGTCATATTAGCTTTTTCTTTTGACAGACATTAAATTGTACTGAAGAAGCGTGTTTTTAGCAAAGTTTCTGTTAGCTTTATGAAAACTCCTCCCGATGGTATTCCCACTTGTTCGGTCCTGTTATGCTCAATAACCTGCTTCTTTTTATGATGAAGAAGATAAATACAGAACAGAAGGGGAGGTCTGTGTTCTGGGCCTCATTAGAGAGAGTTTATGGTCCTAATCGTCAGAACAGTGGCGGGAGAATTTTGGTTTCTGTTAAACTGTTCCTGTGTGTTCACTAGTAAAAATCTCTGGTGCTTTTGGTGTAAAAGTCTGTCATCCAATGCAGTGAGTGATGTACATTTTTTTTTAAGATACTAGATGGTAAATTCAGAGGCTAGCTGACGGTTCCATCACACCATTTTTCTCCAAGCAGCATGTGACATCATCGGTTGAACCATGTGACCATCCTTCCTTTGTTTACATTGTGTTGTTTTGTCCAAAAAAAGAAGTTCGTGTCATCTGCTACGTGTAGCTAATTAGCAACAGCCCACAGTGAGAAGTGCTTTTACTGATAATGACAACCACATTTTAAATTCGCCTGTACGCTTTAAAGATGAGGCTCAGACTCCAGCGGAGCGTAGAAAGATATAGCAGATACAGACCATGAACGCTGCACAAAGCCAACAGGCGTAGAACAGTATGTGATCTCAGCTCAGAGAGAACATGTAAGAACCCAGACAGCGAGAGAACGATCAGATGACCTGGACTTTTTAATTAAAGTCAGTTTTCTTCATAAAGTGATGAGATCAGTTTGATGATCCAGCTTCTAAACACAACATGAGCCAGAATGAGCAAATTTTATTAAACCAGTGATTCCAAATGTTCAGAAAATCTTCAGAATTATTTCTTAATTCTCTGCTGAAATTCACTCTCCGTGTTTAACATACAAACCAAAATGGACGAAGCCCAGACGCGTTCATACGATGATGTCACAACAATGCAGATGGTCTTTCACAAACTTTTTCTACTATTTAAGTGTTTTTAGGATAATAAAAAAACATCTATATTAATACTAAGTGAAAAAAATGCTCTTTATATCAAATAGAAACATTTTTAATCTATATTCTGTTTTTCATTTTTGTGACAGATTCCCTTTAATTCTCTTACTTTTCTAACAGATTTATGGGTTTGACATGAGGACGGGATCATTATGGAAAGGAAATGAGCTGAAGGGTTGGGTTGTGATGTGGGTGAACAGCTAACAGCATGAAATAATGTAAACTTCTTCTTTTTTCCTCCTTTAGTTTTCTGTTTAGTAACTCACCTCCTGCAGACAGATTTAATCTCTCATTAAAGTCTTCCAGTGACTCCGAGCTGCTTTTACAATGTTGAAATTCCACAATTTCACATCACAAATGACTCAAATAGAAGGAGGAGATTATAGTTACTCAAGTAATCCCGTGTGTTATGTCACTATTGTATTACCAGAAACTGAAGCGTGGGTCGAATAGAAAGACGAAGAACAGCAGCCTGAACGTGTTTCTCCTTCCAGCTGAGAGACAACCAATCAGCTTCTCTCGTTCCTGTGGTGTTTTAAATGGTGAAACGATTGTGACACATATGATTCGAATGCTGAGAAAAGCCTTGTCATTACTGTTGAGGAACTATTTGATTGTCTCTCTGTCTTCACAAACATCCAGAGTAACATGTTATTCTTGGGTTGAGGCGTGAAAGGAGTGTCTGAGTTAAAGTGGGAGTTATTTATGTGTTTCATCATGCTGTGATGAAAACAAAAAGTTTTATTTACCTAAAGTGGGATTTTTAACTTGAAGTCTGTCCCACTAACACGATGTTTTAGTGTGATGTGTTCAGTGACTCCACGGCTTCTTGTTTACCTGATCTGATGATAACCTCTTGATTCCAGCTGCAGCACGTCCACTCTGGACATCACCATCTTAACAACTCCTTATTTATTTTCAGTTGTACCGCTTGTAGCATTGATGTGTCACAATAAAAGCATCAGCTTCCTTTTTCAATATCTTCCCTTTAAGCAGTTTTATTCAGTTGTTTTGTTTCCTCTTTTAACAATCCAACAATGTGATCGGTTGTATTTTACTTCTGTTTAAATTGTTGGAAGTCTATGATTCTGTTTTGTGCCTCTTGAGAGTCGTTTACCTTTTTTATTTAGCACCTTTCTGCTCCTCATCTTGTTTGTGGTCACAGCTCACCGTTCAGTTCTGCAGGATTCATGTTTGTTTGTTTGATCTTCAGGTTCCCAGGAGCTTCCAGACTCCGTCCCTGAGTTGGGGGAGGATGCAGTAACATCTGCCGGGGCGTCTTCTCTTCCTCCCACTATGACAGAAGAGGAGCGTCAAGAGCTACAAGAGGAGTTGGCCAAGGTCAGGAGGGATTAAAGATGTTCTGACTCATATAAACAGGATCAGGTGTTAAACATGACACATCAAATATGGCTGTTATTACAAGTAATGATGAACAGCTAAAAAAAAGAATTGATGCACTTTATTGTTTTTATTTAAATCAGACTTTTCCAAAGGAATTTACTTTTTCTCTGAAACTCTAAACTCAGGACGTTTCCACCCTTCAGTCACACCAGTCCAGACTAAAAAACTACCAACTACTCCTCAGGAACTTACACACCTGTCCATACCTGATCACAGCTGATGCTCAGGCTTCATCACTGGTTTACCATTTCATAGTGGTATCAAACAGTCCACTATATAAAGGCTCCATGACAATAAAAAGTAGAGTGCAGGAGTTACACAGTACACTGACTGAGCTAACGGAGCTTATTACTGCCAATCACACGTGTAAATAAATTATATATCCCTGTTAAAGAGATAAGGGACGTTTATTACTCAATAAATCATTAACCTGTAAATAAATCATTTAAGATTCAGGTGGATCCAGTTGGTGTTTATTAACATGATACATAATTTTGTAGAATTAAAAGTACTGCTGCATTCAAATAGCATTTGAAATGTGAAAACACCAGGCTGTCCACCGTCTCCTGTAGAGGGAGTGACCTCGATCTCCGTTTTCAATCATAAAGATGCTAATTAGTCATTTCCAGTGACGGATTCATCTGCCATGAAAAACCACCTCCTTTCCTTTAGTTGATCCCGTTTCTCCTCCAATAAGAAAACCAACCCCCGCTTCCTGTTTCAGTCCATTACATTATGTGAACATGTGACACCAAGAACAGAGATGGATGGACTTTTTTATTTGTCATTTGGGTCGAACACCATACAGATCACAGTTAGAAGGAAACACGGTCGTTTCAGTGGTTCAGATATTTACATTTACTGTGTTTGAATGATTCTTGTGGTAACGAGGAGGGCAGCAAGTCACAGTCGGATCATGTTTCACCGGCTTAATAGAGAAATTCAACATTTATTTAAAAAAAATCAGTGGAAACGTAAAAATCTGTGACAGTTCTGCTGAGAAACATAAAACAACTATTATTAAAAGAAACGGTCAGTAATGGAAAGGTGGGAGGGATTACTCCTCCTCCCTGTGGGTCAGGTGACCATCATCCCTGATGAGGCCACAGCTGTGGCGTTCATGTACTTCAGTGTCTTCAGATTGACTCGCAGTCCTGAGGGTGTTTCCTACCAACATGAACCAGGATCCGTTTGTGACCAAACAGGAAGATGATTCTGGGTTTGTGTGTTCCTCAGGTTGAAGATGAGATCCAGACTCTCTCCCAGGTGCTGGCAGCCAAAGAGAGGCAGCTGGCGGACATCAAAAGGAAGCTGGGCATCACGCCACTGAATGAGCTAAAACAGAACATCACCAAAACGTGGCAGGAAGTCACCACCTCCACGGCGTAAGGATTCACCCACAGACCTAACTGCATGTGTTCACACGTTGTATCTACCCTTTGATTAGCAGGATTAGTCCTAAATTATTCAGTGAATTCATTATAGTTGTTTCTTTTCACTCTGAGTGCAAGAACAAGACGTCAGAGCGGCTGACGGGTCGCTGGCGGCGTGTTAAAGAGTTGGAAAGAATTTCACGTACAGGAAATGAGCAACATTCTGATCGAAATGAAAAAGACATTGACCTTTTCTTCTAACCTCAATTTATTTTTTTTTTCCTGTCAGTCTTTGATCCTTCAGTTTATTACACTCATATGTTCCTGTTGTGTTCCAGCTACAGGAGAACCTCTGAAACTCTGTCTCAGGCTGGTCTGAAGGCCACGGCGGCCTTCTCCAACATGGGCTCAGCCATCAGCAGGAAGCTCGAGGACGTCAGGTGAGACGCCGCCATCAAATTCTACCCATCAGTAGATGTTTGTGTTAACTACATCGTTTAACACACCTGTTAACGTCACACTATCACATGGTTTTTATCTATTTCTAACATTATGGTGAGACTGCTGGAAACATTCAGCTGTTTTATGATTCTCTCATCTGCAGCTGTAAAACTTCTTCTGAAGATCTGCTGCTTTTACACTCGGTGTTTGGACTGAGCTTTTACTTTGGGGCGATTTGTTGTGATTCATTTTTCTTTGAGTTACACAGAGATTTTTAGCTTTTTAAAAGAATTTTGGGGCGTCTACGTTCAACGCGCTGCCGCTGTTTTTATTTTGACTGAAACAAAGGATTGAAGTAATTTTCGGATTCATTGTAGTTTGTTTTACAAATGAATTTGAACATGATCAGTTTTCTCTCTGACAGCGAATAATCTGAGGGAAACCAAAGATCTGATTCTGGTCTGCGTAAAGAGTGAATAAAAAAATCGATCAGTGTCAGAAACACCGTTTGTCTGTGTTAGATTGTCCTGATTAAACACCGACCGGCTGCAGGTTGTTGAGTTAGAGATCTGTCTCTTGCTGATCTCCCTCAGGTCCTAATCCACCCTTTACCCTGTCATCTTTCTTCTCTCTGGATTATTAAACTGCAAACAAGATTATTAACCCCTCAGAGCTGCAGAGTGCTGAGAAACAGATGAGACTGTAGAGGGGGGAGGTGACCTGGTGGGGGTTGAAGGTGTGTGTGTGTTTGATGACCAGATATTTACCCAATGCACAGGATTAGCACATATCCTGTGTGATCAGACACAAGCGATCTTAATGGGGGATTGTTTGCACCTGCTGCAAGACGTTTCTGTTTCTTTATGTCTCACCTGTCTGTGATCTGATGACTAACACCCTGCTTCTTCTTTAATGCTGTCGGATAGTTTACAATCAATACAGCATTCAGCTAGCATGCCTGCTATAAGGTAAGACCTGCACGTTAACGTGTCTTTTTGTTGGATTGAAGCATGACAACAGCAAGAAAAGACAAGTGTCTTATTTTCATCTCAGATTATACTGAGAGCTCTGAGTGTGAACCGCGAGGCCGCCGCTATCTGCGGCGCTGCAGCTTTAATAATCTCACTCAGCCAGGCTGCTGTTTACAGAGGCCGAGCAGAAATCTCATCTAAAGTACCGAGATAAAAACCCTGCTGCAGCGTGGAGCAGAGGAACACCCGCCGTCACAAACAGACCTGCAGGGTTCATGAAAACAGGCTGATAATCAGCTCCCAGATGTTCCTGCACTCCTTTAGAACCAGATGTTTCAGCTGGTTGTGTGAGACTGAAGCTGCAACCTGCTGAACGTTCCGTAAAAACGTCCTTTTAAGTGACTAAAGTAGCGATTTTGTGTTCGATGTTTCACGTTAGCGTGAAGAGGTTTTATAAAAACATTCTGCTGAAATGATCATGTGACTCCCTGAACGCCAGCTGAAGACCAGCTTGTTTCATCCACGCTGTGATCAGCTGATACACCCGGTCTGCGCAGGTCTTTCTGTAACTTCTTTCATGTCTTCACAGGAACGCTCCAACCTTCAAGTCATTTGAGGAGAAAGTCGAGACGCTGAAGGTAAAAGTTTTTTAACCTGGTGGATGAGGACATGATGTAAACATGATGACATCATCCTTCTCACCTTGTTGTCCTCCTCAGACTAAGATCACCCCGCCGGCCTCCACCGGTGATCCGGATAACCAGCACAGCGACGTTCCTCAGAACACCGACTCTCTGATTGACAAGTCCGAGGACCCGCCCACCCGGGACACGCTGCTGCACTGAGACCTTCTGGCCAGCACCCACCCCCCACCCCCACCCTTTAACCCTTACAGGCCAGTCTCTCTCCGTTAGATTGACTCCAGCCTTCGATGTGATCTAATTGTTTGCTCTCCTCTTCCAACACGTGCGCTCGCTTATTAACCGCTGGGGAAACTGGAAGCGTGAGACGACTTCGTGCACGTGGTTTCACACCCGTCGCTTATATTAGACATGTTTTCAGGCTCAGTGCAGGAAAAGAAATCTAAGACGTAGTATGTTTTTTCTTTGCACTCCTTCTGCCTTTATCTAACCTGCAGATGCCAAAAATGCTCCAGTATCTCTTGTTTGTGTCTAAATTAAAGCCTGAAAGTGTCTGAAGAATAATCCAGTTAGATTGTAAATTCCCGCTTACAGCTTCTCTTTGGATTTGAAGCAGGTAGTTACAGACTCACACCATGTGTCATATGTTGTTATTGTTATTAAAAATGGATGCGTTGCCAGTTTGGGGGTCAGTCTTTACTTTCAGTCACCGTTTATGGGCAGAACGGTTTTCATAGTTCTAAAATGATACAATTCTCCTAAATCTGCACCCGAACGATGAACGTATGTCTTTCTGTGTCACACGTACGACACCGTGAAGCTCCGTTCAGCTTTATGGCTCCACTTCTTCTGTTTAATAAGTAAAACTACTGATTTAGAAGCAGGAACGTGTTTCAGATCGAAGACGGCCACGATCAGCCGAAGGTCCAGTCTTAACCCGAGGTGAGAGTGGAATAACTGTTTCTCCTACAGCCTGCCAGAGTCAATATCTAACACTAGAGCATTGTTTCACCCCCCCCCCCCCCTCCTCCTCCTATGCTATGTTCTACAACAAAAATAAAGTCACTGGATATTTGTTACACCGAAGCAGGAGACCACCGGTCCCTCCACGCTGCTGCTTCCTGACTGAACAAACACCTTTTATTAAACATCAAACTGGATCACATCAACACTTTAAAGTTTCCTCTTTCTCGAGCTGCTTTGAGTCAATTAAATCCCAGAAGTTATCACACGATCGAACAAACACTCTGCTAATCGACTGAAACACGACCAACAGAAGGCGAATGAAGCCAGTCTGAACACAACGAGAGTCAAATGAAGTGCAGGAAACAGATCGAAGGCGTCACCCTGAGCTCAGTGTGAATCAGTGATGCAGGTTGTTACACGCTGAGAATCAGCTGAATATTCAGCCTCGGTTTGTTTTCTGATGTCTTTAACACAAACCACGTCTTTGCAAGAAGGTTGTAGCTTCATTGGTTTGTTCTGTTGTGGAACTATAAAGAAAACAAATGTTAATTAAAACACTTAAAGTAACTGGACTCTGCTGTCTGATTTGTGTTTGTGGGTTTTACATTAAACACCGTGTACCTGTTGTTAGAAGATGACCTCATGATGGTGCATTACCTCCACTGAACACGTGAGAGCGCCCAAGTACACGCACCCAAACTTTCTGAAGGCTTTATTTTTCTGTTTCAGATCAGACCGTCAGGAGCCGAGGCAGCTGGATCCAGCTGCTGCACTAACTCACAGCTGATGGCTGCGTCCTTCAGTCAGGACGGTTCCAAGTTCTTAAGTAGGTTCTTTACAGTAAGAAACAAAAGCAGCGTTACACAAGTTCAGACTTCTGGTAAATAAAGTTGTTTCTGTGCGTCACTCAGTATTTAAAGAGTTTCAGAGGCTGTTTAGGGTCGCTGGAGCCAGCAGTCATCACAGGGTCACACACCCAGGGCCAGGTTAGAGTCACCAGCTGATCCAACATGCCCGATTCTGTGTGGGGGAAAGTTGTTAACTCCTTCAGCCTCCACCAGGTGGTGCTGCAGCTCCAGAAGCACCTTTAACTCACAACAGTTACATTTATTTAAATAGTTGTAATAAAAATAAATCCTGCAACATTTAACTTCAGCTCAGCATTAAGAAACACACCGACTACATTTAACAAAGAGCTGCCAAAAAATTCTTTATTCAGTTTTAACCAGATGCTGCAGAATCGTCTAATCACACAAACCTCTCTGCAGGAAGTCTAAACCGTTTGAACCAACAACAACAGCACCAGAACAAAAAGTTCATTTACAACAAGATGGCAGTTTTTACACACAGAAAAATAAAAAAAACTAACAAAAACATTACAGTTAACAGTCAGTGAGATTCTTCTTGTGATAAGAAAAACTCTACAATGATAGAATCCATTTGATTATATTGTTGTAAATATAAGAAACATTATAGGTTCAATAGAATATACATTTCTGTGAAAGAACGGATATATATTGCAGTTATTGTGCGTGTTGTGTTGATAAAGATTCCCCGTGTGTGTGTGTGAGAATAACATTCAGTTCAAACATGGCTTCGTGTATGAGGTCTAAATCCCAAAGAACTGTTCGGGACATGTTTCAAACTGTTTTATTTGGAAATACGGATTATCCTGGCGAGGTGGAAGAGATGGTTGATACCACACTCACATCCGAACACACAGTGTGCAGCTCGCTCAGCATAAAGACGTCAAACAGCAGGAACAGTACAGAAACGAAAAGAGGAAATAAACATGTATTTCTGATTTTCGGCTGATGGTGTTGGTTTTCAGGGTCTTTGGTTCTTCAGTTTAGTATTTATACATCGTTACATTTAATCAGATCCAGTTTGATCTAGTTTAAGGTAAAGGATTAAAAATCCAGATCCTGCGTCTCTTGTTCAGAAGATCTTGTGATAACTGACACTAAGTCATATTGTTGTTTTTTTACTCAAACAGGAAGTGGAAGGAGGTTCATGACAGGTTGCATCTTTAGAACTTATTAGAACCCACGGACATCAGAAACATCAAACACTGAAAACAAGATCCTTCAAATGTTTTCAGAGACAGAACCACCTGTAGAACCTACACCCAGGAACATAAGACCTAGATCTAGGAACAGGACGTAGACCTGGATGGGCAATGAGGGCCACTATCCTGCATGGTTTAGATCAGGGGTCTCAAACTCCAGGCCTCGAGGGCCACTATCCTGCATGGTTTAGATCAGGGGTCTCAAACTCCAGGCCTCGAGGGCCACTATCCTGCATGTTTTAGATCAGGGGTCTCAAGCTCCAGGCCTCGAGGGCCACTATCCTGCATGGTTTAGATCAGGGGTCTCAAACTCCAGGCCTCGAGGGCCACTATCCTGCATGTTTTAGATGTTTCCCTGTTTCAACACACCTGATTCAACTCCTCTGTATTTCAACAAGTTCTGCAGAAACCTGTTAACGACTTGTTCATTTGAATCAGGTGTGTTGAAGCAGGGAAACATCTAAAACATGCAGGATAGTGGCCCTCGAGGCCTGGAGTTTGAGACCCCTGATCTAAAACATGCAGGATAGTGGCCCTCGAGGCCTGGAGTTTGAGACCCCTGGTTTAGATGTTCCCCTGTTTCAACACACCTGATTGAAATCTGCAACCTCTCAGCAAGTCCTGTAGAAACCTGTTAACGACCTGTTCATCTGCAGCAGGTGTGTTGAAACAGGGGAACATCTAAAAAGGCCTGGAGTTGGCCACCTCTGGTTTAGAGGCTTTCCTGCTTCAACACCTGATCTGAATCCTCATCACGTCCTACAGCAGCTTGTTAACATGTTAATCTGAATCAGGTGTGTTGAAGCAGGAACCATCTAAATCATGCAGGACCTGGAGTTGCCCTCCCCTGACCCAGATCAATGAACTTAAGACCTATGGGAAGATCTAGGATCATGATCTAAGAACATAGAACCTATAAGTAACAGGACCTGGAAACAGAACAGAAACATTGAACTCTACAGTGCAGGTAGCATGAAGAACAGGACCTGGAGACATGTGGACAGCTTGAGACGTTACATCCAGGACCCTGGAACGTACTGGAAATCAGACCAAGACCATGTCACCTTATCCTGAACATCTGATTCTGGACCATCAGCAGTGTAAGTCTGCAGAACCACAAACTACCAAGAACCATGTACATGATGGAACCAGGGATCAGATTAAATACTAGGAACAAGAGACGCTGGAAAAAAAATAAATAAATCAGTCAAATTTAGGACGTGAAGCTGGTGGGTTGATGTTTTTATGCTGAGTCAAGCTAACTGGCTAATGTGTTTAGCTTATATTGACTGTGGTATCGTTTTTCTTCTAAAGTGGCAAGAACGTCTGTAAGAGCAAATTTTTACACACAATCAGCTGAATATGAGCAAAACGATGCAGAATTAACTGATGTTTCATTTTCTTGAACTAAAATGAGCCAAAAGTCACGACAGGCCCTGAAACCATTAAAGATTTGAGGCGCTTCTCTTTGAGTGAAAACCTGAAACGATCAATCATTTTTGGTTTCATCCAAGCCGACTGCATTGAAAGTGATTCTTCTTCAGGTTAGCTGTATTGCTTACGTAAAAATCTTTTTTTTTCCTTCAATGGAAAGCTAAAAGATTTTCCCAGCAGTAATTCCAAGCAGTTAAAGTACCACATGGAGCCTGTTCCTCCTCATCACCATCATCACATTAACAAAGGTCAGAGACGGAGCGCCCTGATTCTTCTACATGCCAATTTTCTGCTTAAATATTTTCTGTCTGAGAAGCAACACGGTTCATATTAACCTCGAACAGACTGGAGCAACGCGCCACCGAGCTGAAAGCAGATGTAGAATCCTTTATTTGGATGGAGGATGAAGCTCTGCAGATGTTCAGGATGATGAATCACAGGCTGATGTGAGTAAGCAGCGCTGCCATGATGTTTCCATCAGAATACTGGTTAATAACGTGTGAGGTATGACAGCTTGTGTATTGAAATGTGCATTATGGCTGCAGGAATGGCTTGATTGGTCTTTGGAGGGAGTTAAAGTTCTCTCTCTCTCTCTCTCTCTCTCTCTCTCACTCACACACACACACACACTCTCTCTCTCCTCACAGCTTTTGTCTTCACTCCTCTAACATAAACACACAGACAAACAGGAGGAGGTGAGGATGCTACACCGAGCAGATGGAACATACCTCAGGCGGTCACTTGAAACACTCGCCATCATCTCACTCCACACACACACTGATGCTAACAGCTACTTTAATGAAGCGATGCTTCAGCTTCCACATCATCTCAGGGTGAGAGCTGAAGCCACGGGGACATATTGTTGGGCAGCGGAGGGCTCAGACCGCCCTGATGACGTGATCCGATGGTCCTGCGTGTTACTGACATGTTTGGTTGGAAGGTGTCGCCCACTTAGATGCTGCTGCTCCAAGTCTGAACTCACACTATGTCCAACCTGCGTCATCCTAAATTTATTCTGTTCAGTGCAAAGTGAGGAAGTTTCTCTAAAATCCTGTTACCGTTGAGACCTGCAGGACCCGGTTTTCTCCTCTTATTTACAACATGAGAATTAAAAGGGGGGGTGTTTGTTTCAGGGTTGGGGTTTTTGTTTGGCTGTTAGGATGTATCTGAAGACACCTGGTCTTCCTGTCACGTGTTACAGGTGTATAGACGTGACTTCTTGGCTTTTATCTACATGATAAAATGTCTGGGTTTGTTTGTTTTCTTTTTTTTTTCTTAGTAAAACATTGAAAATGGCACCAAAACCCCAGACCCCCCCCCCAAATGGGCCTAAATGTACCGAGCAGACCCAGAGGAAAAGAAAACAGGCTGCATCTACAAATAGGTTTTATAGTCCAGGGACATTATATAAAATATTTACATTTAGAAGCTTTAAAAGGGTTAAAAACCAAGAAAAACAACATAATGACCTAATCTGATGAAGGTGGAGCTCATCTGCTTCCAGACAAATAAATCATGGCGTTAAAACTGCATCAGAAACAGACTTGATTATATTAAATAAGTCTAAAGGAGTGAGTCTACACCACGTGCAGCTCAAACTACCGAGGCATCTCATGGCCGCTCTCATCCCCGTTACCGGTGCCACAAACAGACATTTATATAAATCAGTAATGTCTTTGTTTTCATGCACATGCAAGTGTTAAAAAGTTACAGTTAGACCAGAGCGGCGTACAGATACTGTAAGATTAAAAAGTGTAAAAATCCATCGTTGAGTCCTTGAGGTGATTGTTTTCAGATCAAACAGCCGGTGAGACGTCGTCAGTCGCTGCTCTGTTGCATATTTAAGAGAAAACCGAAGGAGCTGCTGCACAAACGCCTGAAAACATCGAGTGTTCGGTCAATTAATACACGATCAAAGCCAATTCTAAGACCCGAGCCAATGAGTTGGTTGTTTTCTTTGTGCATGTTAAAACACATTTATATTCACGCTCTTTCACAAAGAAAGTAAATGACGCCTGTTCAGGTTCCCATGGAAACGGCTTTGCAGCTCCTCGCCAAAAATGGATCATCTCACCGACTGTTTCACGCGCTCTTTGCTGAGACGCACTTCCTTGATTTCCCAAACATTTCTAAACTGCAACACAACAGATGTTGTTGTTTTTTTGATGTCGTCACACATTTATCCACATCGAGCCCTTGTAGAGAAGGGAGAGAAGATTCATGTTTGGGAAACCAAACAGAAGATTTACATACAAACAGCTTCAGTCTGGATTCAGAAAACAAAACAAGCTACAACAACAAGTAGAAAAGTCAAACCAAGATCTTCAGAGAGATCAAAAGGGTCTTGCATCACTAATCTCTGGACTTGTAGATACAGGAAGCAGAACTCTGACCCGGACCAGGACCAGGACCAGAGACATTCTACCTGCGTCACTGTGTGTGTGTCGCTCATCAAGGCACATACGAAACATGTTCTGGAAACACACACAGACTCAACTTCAAATGTTCCTGTTGATTATTAAATAAACCCCACAAACTGCCCCCCCACACACTCAATCAGTAGCCATGGAAACCAACCATCCAGCTGTTCCACACCACTCAGCTGCCACCTTCTGCTGTAGTCATGCGAGAGAGCACCACCTGCTGGCCGCTGGGGGGGGGGGGGCTGAGCGAGGCCTTCTCGCCTTCATGTCAGATAAAGAATCAGACACGCTGTGACTTACATGTCTGATGATCTACGTTAATATGATCCTCTTGTCATGTTTTATATGTGAAACTGACTGAAGATCATGTTCATGGAGCAGGAATCCGTATAAAAGCGTCAACACACGAGCTGCTGTTAAACCAATCGCTGCCCGGCAACAACACCTCGGACACAGAGTCCGTCATAAACTCACCAGAAATGATTTTTATATCCTCCATAAGCACCGAACTGTAATCTGCTTTTATTCAGCACATAAATCACAGAACAAAAGCCACGCGGCGGATCGGAGGAGGAAACGCTCATAAGTATTCAGCTCACTGGTCTCTGGAGCATCAGGACCACGTCAGCGTGTTTGTGATCAGAGTGGGTTTCAGTGTGGATAAAGAACCGGACGCCACCAGCAGGCTGATGGTTCAGATGAACCTCCTCATCTTTTGTTTCTTTACATTTATCAGAACCAGAACCAGATAACTGGACAGCAAACAGTCCTGTAAATAAACAGTGATTCTTAATAATAATAGAATCATACGCCAAGAATTTACAACAAAGTAGGTCCAGTGGGCCGGAGCTGAAACGGCCTCTAACAGCTTCTTTTCTGAAAACATCTGGATGTTGATCGATGTTCGGATGACAAAAGACTCGAGAGTCTCAAAAGCTCAAGAAAAGTTAGTACACCGTAAACAGGAAGTCACACTTCCAAACTGGGAATAACAGGAAGTGATTTACTCGGACCCTCAGAAGAACCCAAACCGTGTGGATGTGATGAAGCTTCAGGGAACCTCAGGGACTCGTGTCTGGACACGTGTTGGACTTGAGGCAGGGTGTTTTTATTTTCATGTTCTACAGCATATAAACAACGTGTGTACAAATGATCAGGATGGGCTCGTGGGACAGAAACAGCACTCTGTTGGGTTTTTAGCACCTTTGTTTCACAGCACCAGAACCTTGAGCGAGCGGGTGGAGAGTCTCTGAAAGCACCGTCAGGTCAGATCCACCTTTGTGCCGTTGTTGACGAGTGACGTTCTCTCAGTACTGTGATGCGGGTTGAGCTGATCCACGTCCCGGAGCTCCTGAACAGTTCTGATAATTATGGCAACAATTATGCTTTGGATCAAATCGAACCAATCTGAGATGATCTGGGTTTGTTCCAATCTTTGAAGAATCACGTGATCGACGTGTTACAGAGGAACTTCTGTGAATCAGGTTCTTGTAAATGATCCAGTCTTGCCAGCACCTCTGAGGACTGTAGGGACTTGTTCCTGGACAGAACCTTGACATATGATACCAGGTTTGTCCAAAGAACATGAAGAAGTGATGGAGAGAACCCAGTACATGGGAAGTACATGGAATAATAACATTAAACAGGTTCACGCATCCAGCTGCTGAGGTCTAAAACCTCAGAACCCCACCTGATACCCCGAGAACGTGAAGAGAAAAGCTGCCTGCATATTAATCCTGGAGGTCCTTCACGTTTCCACACACACACCAGCTGCAATGAGACGCTAATCAAACTAAGTGCAGATGAACCTGCGAGATGCAGAAAAAAAGAGTGAAATAAAATAAATCTTTAAATCAGCTGCGAGCTGCAGCGGCGGAACGTGAAGGAGCTCCGGGTTCCAGTCAAATACAAACAAAACAGGTTGAGATCAGAAGGGAGGTTCCTCTGAAGAACATGAAAATAAAGCAAATAAACAGTTTCTATATAGATATATGAATATACATATGAAAAAATAAAACTGAAACAGCCTTATAAACATCTTCTTTTTCTTGCTTTGACGTTAAAGGTTTCTCTTTTTCTCCAAGTATATAGATTTTCTAAAAACCATAATATGTTCACATTGTACAAGGGCAGACAGGTTTTGAGATGATCTAAATATTTCTTACTGAATGACATAGAAGAAGCACAAAGATCTAACTTTAAGGCTATCCCCGTGTTTAAAAACAACAAGAAAAAAAAAAAAGAAAAAAAGAAGTAAATGACAGGCGGGACGGGTTAAACAGAACAATATTTCCTCACATCACTTACACCCGTCCTGCCGGATGATCCGATCCAGCAATCTGACCATAAAACAAAAGGAGAATAGAGGATATACAAGAAGTTCATACATATATAGAGATATATACAGGAACAAACTAGGGAAAGAATAAACATGTGAGAGCTACGATCTGCAGATGTGGAAGTATTAAAACATGGTGACGGAGTGAGTTTGGTTAATAATAAGAAGTGGTAGATGCGTGTGATTACAGCATGCGTATTAAACCATGAGCTGACGAATGTGTTCGCTTTCTAATTCACTAGATCAAAGTGGTTTGCAGCTCCGGCTGATGAGCCAAATGTTGGTCCAGGTTTTGGAAACGATGCGGTTTTTGTTTCAGGAATTTGAATCAAAAAGAAAAATCAAATATAAAATTAAAAAAAAAGGAAGAAAAATCTGTTAAATGAGACAAAATGAATCAAAAGAACTTTATCACTGAAGCTAGCGTCTCACTGAGCGGCGACTATCTGGACGTGTCCAGAATGTTTGAAAATATTCTCATTACAAAATGTCCTAATTATGTCTTCATTTGTTTACAGTTTATTCTTCTTATTTGTTAGTTTGTCTCCAGATATTTTAGTTCTCACATTTTCTGAATCACAGAGATGAAACTGAGACGTGCTGCAGATGTTTGTGATCTGCAAATCTTTAGACAACAACTGCAGCGAGACTCGAGCGATGCACAAACCTTTCAAGATGTTTTAGAAACTTTCTGAGGAATGCTGTTTGCAACTTGCTGCTCAGTGAGACACCAGCTTACGCTAAACAACAATAAATCCACCTATCAGCATCTTTTACCTCGACGTCCGTCTTAAAAAAAAAGAACGGCTACATGAAATATTTTGTTTTTACTTCTGAGAAATTAAACGGACGCAGCAGAAATCATATCAGTTATTTGAAAACACTTTTGGTTTTAATCCCTTCCCCCCTTTTAGCTTATTGATAATGATGTAATGTATGTAAACATAAAGTTTGTATTTGTTCCCTTTGGACAGCTGAGAAAAGCCCGTGAAGAGGAGGAATATTTCTCAGCTTCAGGAGGGACGTCTGTGTTTAACAGGAGGGTAAACAGACGGGATCCAGATCATGGCACAATGACAAGGAGTCAGAAACAGAGAGGAAGTTAAAGGAGTTTTTGGTTTTATCACTGAAGGATGAGATCATGCTGCATACGGTAAACCCCAAAGTTAAAACTGCTGCTGGTTTTTACTCTCTTCATCACGTCCCTGATCAAAGAAAAAGACTGAAGCTGAACAAAGTGTAACGGTTCTCTGCTGTGTGTAGAATCGTGCTGCGTGCTCCATCTGCTTTTCCCTGACTGTAAATTGTTACTTTTTAAATTTTTTTTTTTTGCATTGATCTTCCTCCTTGTTCCCGCCTGCATCCCCTCGTGATTCCCGAGGAGGTCTGAAGGACCAGGAGAGGCTGGACATCAAAACGTCCAGGATTAAACGAACACATCGACAGACTGAAGGAAGAACGAAAACCACTTCACTTCCACCTTTTTTTAAACGTTCCTCCTGCTTCTTTTGGAATAAAAAGGTAAAAGTTTTCTTTTGACGAAAACACAGAAAAAAAAAAACCAACAACTTTTTGGTCTTAATCTTGAACCTCGCGTTTAACGAGGCTTCATTAAAAACCAGAGCTGTATAGAAGAGAAAGATGCTCAAACAGAAACAAACGGCTGAAATCTTCATTTGTTTTTACGCGGTTTAGCTGCACTGGGGTTTCTCACCACTGGAAAATGACGGAGATGCTGAGGCAGTATTAGGAATGCTGGACGGCATCATAAAAAGAAAAAGCATCCCCGCCTTCCTTCCACTCGCACTAACATGAAAGAGGAGCGAGAAGGGGGCGGTGCCAGAACCTGACGGACAGTTGCGCTGTGATGAGCTGAAGAAAACCGAGTGCATGCGAGATGATGGCCGTTCCATCTACGTGCGGCCAACGAGTGTGGTGCCTGTTGGTGTGGCGTCGCAGGGCGGGGGGGGGTACAATCAGTCGGTGAATCTCTGACAGGCTTTTTTCCAGCGGCAGGCGGTGCACCACATGTCGCGGTTTTCCATCCCGTACACCTTACGGCACTTCTTCCCCTCGCCGCGCACCTTCCGACTTGAGAGAGAACAAAACGATCAGATGAGTCAAAAATATTCTTAATTACATATTTTGGTAAAAAAAAAAACTAAAAGTGTAAAAAGATCAAATGGAAAGAAAAATGTTGCTTTTATTGTTGAATATTTCTAATTATTATTTATTTTTTAATCTACAAAACAAAACAACAACTATTTTCCATATTTTCCGTTGGAAATGGAAACAAATCTTTTTAAAAATGATGAAATAAACCAAAATGTAAAGACAGAATCAGCCACTTGCTATAAATTCATTGTGGCACCAGTTTACAAAAACATGATGATTCTAAAGGATCTAATGATGTAAATTTGTTAGAAAGGTTTCTTAACTGATCCTGAAACTGTTTCTTTGTGATAAATCGTTTGTCTTATTATGAAGAAAAGAACGCAGGAAACATCCAATCAAAACCAGCGTGGATTCCTGTAAGTAAATTAGACAATCAAGAGCCCGTGTGATTATTTTTGAATTAATTTTCACCACATGAGGTGAGTTTAATGTGATAAAGAAACTGTTTCACTAGTTTAGATTGTTTTTATGTGATAAGTTCTTCTCTTGGTTCAGCGTGTATGTAATGATGATGTCACACAAGCACCTGAGGATGGTAGTTGCTCTCGGAGGGGACGCCAGCACGGCGATGGTGTGGGACCGCTGATCCCCGAACCCCTGGCTTTTAGTGGGAGACATCTGTGGAGAACATCACAGAGTTAATCAGAATGAGATGTGTGTGAGGAAACGCTCGGCTGGGCGTGTTTCCTCACCGAGTTCCCGGTGAAAGTGACGGGAGGCGACTGCCAGGAGATGCTGAAGCTGGAGCTGTTGGTGGGAGTGAAGCTGTTGGAGGCGGAGTTACTGCTGCTGGATGGGATGGAGACTGGAGCTGTGGCCTGATGACACAGAACAAATGTTAAATGCGTCATTGTTCAGCAGGATGTGTGTTTTAGACCTGCACACAGACCTGGTAGGCGTGGTCTGTGTGGATGAGGTAGAGAGCACTTGGCGCCGAGCGGCTGAGCGGGGTGGTGCCACCGGCGTGAGGCTCCTTGGCGTCACAAGGCTGCAGGGGTCGCTGGGAGTCCGGCAGCTGGCTGACAGACGGAAGAGGAGACGGGGGAGGCGGTGGGGGGGAGAGCACGGAGGGTGACACGGGAGACAGGCTGCTCAGCCCGTCGGCCACCGAGTCGGTGTTGAGCTTGATTTCTGTGTAGTAGAAATCCTCCTCGCCGTCGCTGCAGTCCGAGTCACAGTTACGCCTGAAAGCAACACGCAGGAGAAACGGGAACACGTGGGAGTCAAAGTGACGTCACGTTAATCTCAACATGTTGCTTCCACCAAGATGTTTTTCCTCTGACGAACTGAACCAGATTCATCAGTGTGAGAAAAATCTATAAACCATCGATCTGGAGAACAAAGATGTCTGGAAATCAGAAAAATCATGACCAAGGAGAACAGATGAAGTGTGTGTGTGTGTTTTCCTTCATCTACTGCAAGCTGCTGAGTTACTGTGTTGGTCACTTAAGTTTGTCCCTTCTCAGATCCTGTACCAGCCTCGGTTGTTGGTGTTGTGATAAACACACGTTCCCATGCAGCTCTGATCTCCTGTGTTTGTATTAGTTGTAATACTATTAATTATAAGCAGGTTCTTACATTGAGTTATTTTCAGTAAGAAGTCTCAGTTTGACACGTTACGGATGTGCACGAGCCCCACGGTATGAAGGCAAGTCAAGAGTTGGAACAAAGAAAGGAGAGGAAGTTAAACTGAGAGACTGTGTCTCTGATGGTGAAGATGCTTTAGTCAAAAGCTGGTTTCTAGGACACGCTTGCTTTGTCCACTTGTATGTTGTTCACCAGAGCGAACATGGAAACCTTCTAAACAATAGATGTTCTCAAGCACTTCATCAACAGCTAATGGACCAGATTTTGTGAGGTCATTCAGGGGTTCAGTGCTATTTGGAGGGTCTGCAGCTGCATCGCTGCAGAATTAAAGGAATATGGTCTAAAATTCAGGAAAGACAAAGTTTTCAACCATCTGTGAGTAACTGAGAGCTCGGGGCTCCACAAGGCACCATCGAAGGTGGAGGAAGGATATCGTGGATCTTTATGGGGGTCTGTGGATCCCTCTGCAGCCCTATCCCCAACAAACTGATCCAAAGTTTTCTCCTTTCATACTCAGTCATGTTACACAGCATCCTCATTTTTGGGAATTGGGGTTGTATCTGAACTGAACAGTGTGTGTGTGTGTGTGTGTGTGTGTGTGTGTGTGTGTGTGTGTGTGTGTGTGTGTGTGTGTGTGTGTGTGTGTGTGTGTGTGTGTGTGTGTGTGTTTGTTTTGGTGTTTTACCCCAGGTGGATGGTGCGGATGTGTCTCTGAATGCCTGCAGTGGTGCTCAGCACTTTCCCACAGTTCTTCCACAAGCACTTGAACATCACCTTCATTGAGTTCTGAAGGAAAACAGAAAATCAGATCAGATCAACCAAAAGCCGAATGAAACACACGGTGGGTTGAAACAGGAACCGTATCGTCAACCAGCCTTTTCTAAAAACACGCCGAGTAATCCGAGTTCGATCTGTTGCAACATCTGGAAGCAGCAGCAAAAAATCAAATCCAGCCGTGGAAATAAAACACCGATGGTCACTGATGCTAAACATAAAGACGGTTGTGGGTTTGAACATGTTTCTAGAAGGTTTTTTAATATCGGATGCAACAGTTTCCCAGTTCCAAGATAAAAGCAGTTAATTTGTTAAAAGAAAACTCATTATTTAAACAGCAGCTGCAACACAAGAACTCGACTCTTTGAACTTATGATTTATAGGTAGTCGAACTAATCAGGCTAAACATTTGCCTTCTTGGCACAATCACCGCACCATAATTATTCCGTGGCACCAGCTGTTCATCATTTGAAAAAGCCAGTAAACAAAAACAATGAATCATGCACATCTGCACTGAAGGCAGCCATGTCTGTGGAGCTATGGCTATGATTAGCCGTGGTCACGTGTTTAATTGGCAAGTTTATTTAAATTTACTGCAAAGAAGAGAAACACGAGGGTAAAGTTACTTAAGACTACTCGAACAAGACGTTTTATTTATTATTGCACCTGATTCAGCTAATTAGTGTTAAAATAAGATTTTATGCATCAGCACAGAACATCTTGATGATAACTGTTATCTCAGACAACAGCGAGGGGCGTGGCCACATGATTACATACAACACACTGACATGTCACGTGTTGTAAAGAAAGTTTCATGATGTTATTTATAGAGGTGGTTCCTGAACTTGTGACCCTGAACAACCAGCTGAAACTGGTCTCGTCTTAGTCCCAGAGGTCCCCAAACGTGTGACTGTTTTATAGTGACTGATATGAACTGCTGGTTCAATTCTGACACTTAATGCAGGTTTGAACGCTGCCATGCTGCGTACAGCTTCATCTTTTGGTGAAGGTAAACTGGACACAATGCAGGAAATGCTCAGCTGTATGTTATTTGTCTACAGTAATTATATCCGAGGCTGTTTCCATGTTGTGAAAAGCCCTGAGCGTCTCCTCCACTCTGATTCAACACAAATGGCCTTACAGGCCTGTCTATCAAACTTTTGTTGAAAAGACTGATTTAATTTTGACAAGAAGTTGTTTTCTTTCCACTTTATATCAGAAACTGGAGCTCACAGCAATCATCTGTCCCCCGTGCATTGTTTTGTCTCTGACAACAAAAGGCTGGTTTGTGTGTTCGCTGGAAAGAAGCACTTCACAGTTAATTAAAAAGAAGAGGGGAGTCTTCAGATGGTTTTGTGCTACAGGGAGAAAAACTAGAACACCAAAGGGGCACACAGATAATTTGATGTGAAGCCCTCACTGCTTATATGTCTTGTGTGCATTTGTTAAAAACAACATTGTTATCAAAGCTCTGAGAAACTGCTCGTGCTTTCATCCGAGCTCCGCTGCTTCTTTTTCCCTGTAATCCCTGTGAGTCATGCTTTAATTTATCATCTGTAACCTTCACCTTGTAAAAAAGTCTCTCCAGCTCCCATCATGCCCTTCTTTCATACGGATCCCAAACATTAGTTGAAACTAACCCAAGAGGGTATTTAGATTTAAGGGTTGAAGAGAGCTTTGTGTCTGCTGTAACAGGAAGATTAAAGCCTCGGTCACAGGTTCTTATGAACGATGGTTTATACGATGTTTTCATGGTGCATTTGTGGAAAATATTGGATGAAATTCTCGACCTGGCCAAGAACTTCTGAACAGGCTACAGACGCTGGTTTCTTGTAAAGCAGGAAATGGTCCAAAATGCATTTGTAGTGTGTTGACAGCTGTTCAGCACGCTACAGTGTGACTGAAGCTTAAAACCATCACTGCAGGTAGCAGCGGCGAACGTTAACCACCACTAACCTGACATGGAAATGAGTGGTATACAAATCAGGCCATTTTTATCTATTTATTTATTTATTTTAGAGAGCATCATGCACCCCAAACAGATTGCTTCATTGTAAAAACCTCCCCTGACAAAAAGAAGCAGGACATGAAGAAAAGGAGGTGTAAAAACAAAGGATGGATGGAACTGTTAAAATGGACGACAGGAGAAGAACGATGCTCATCTCTACATATCAGAGTTCAGATTACATCTATAAACTCAGCTGATGTTCAACCGACTCCTGAGTGCATCCATACAGATGTGTAGGAGGATGATGGGATGTAAAGGAGTAGAACAGGAACCGCTGCACATGGTCAACTTGCAATAAAGATTTATAGTTGGAACGTTTCAGTTATTGCACCTGCGTCAGGCCTGAAGGTGTTTTACATTCTAATCATTTATTTCACATGTCTAATTATGACTGTAATGATAATGACTGTTATTCAGCTTCAACAAATAACAGAAGGACATTGTTTCTTTTTCTAAAGGAATATCTGATTCGGCTGAAACAGCAACAATATCTTGAAGTTATTTGCTTGTTCAGCTTTAATGTGGCGACAGCTGACGCAAAATTGCTTCTACTCTCATAAGAATCATGACAACATCCTGCGCTGAAGTGTGGGATCAGGTAACACATACAGGTGGATGCAGCAGACATTCATTTAAAACTGCTGCTTTCACGAGATTCCATGTTTTACGATAAATGTCCATGTTATCTGTTGAATTCTGGGACTCAGTGTTTTCCACATTGTGGGAATCACAGGGAACTTCAGGTTTACAGTGTGCAGGAACTGTTCTGTTTTTTATCTGCACATCACCTACGGTGACTTAATGTTTCTCTGCACTTCTGCCTTCAGTCTCATTATCCACTACACTGAAGTATTTTGTTTTCCACGCTTCCCTGAGATCTCAGAGGTTTTCATTTGTCCTCATAAAAATACAAACAGCTAGATGAACTGAAGAATTTTAGTTTTTAAAATGTTGTTTCTCTCGTCTTTATTATTCTCTTTGCTTTAATGTGTCTAAAATAATCCTATGAGTGTCGCGAGTGGTCCGTATTTTGGTTTTTCTTTGACCTAGTTTCCAGTTTTCACCTTGCGCTTGCGAGGGATGGGCTCATCAAAAAGCAGGCTGCTCCCATCCTGCTCATCCAGACTGGGGTCCTCGACTCCCGCCGGGCTGGGCCCCACAACGCCCTGGCCCGGGACACGAAATGGCTTGAAGCTGTCAGCGGAGAGTGGTGGAGAAGGTGTGGAAGGGTTGGACTGGTCGCTGGGAGCGGACCAGCTCCAGTAGCCTCCTGAGGAGCTGTTGCTCGACGGGGTGAAGGGTCCAGCTGAGCCGTTGTCCTTCCACGAGCCACTCAGAGCTTCTAAAGACGGACACGACCACAGACATGAAATTTACAGAGAATAAAAGGAAGGACTGTGGTTGATCAGAGAATGAATTAACAACAGCAACAAGACTTTTACTTCACATACATAAGCTTCAAAGCTACACAGCTGACTGTGGCGCAGAAATCTAAAGTTACATTTCTGTTCTGTGATTCCACAGAGACACTAACAAGATCTGGTTTTTATAGATCAAAGAACTGTTTATTCTAAATATCAACTACAAAAGGCTTCTCGCTTTGGAAAGACGAAGCCGAGTGAAACGTCTGAGTCTGTGTGTAAAACAGACTGAGAGAGAGAGAGAGAGAGAGAGAGAGAGAGAGAGAGAGAGAGAGACCCAGTTTTAGGAAGTAAACAGCTTCATAATGGAGTTCCTCTCCTCTCAGACCTTTAGATTTTACTACTGCCACAAAATTTTATATAAAAGTGTCTCACCAGCAAAAAAAAATCCCCCTTTTTAGTTTTTGGTCATAGATAAAGGGAATTATTCTAAAAACAGAAGCGTTTTTAAGAGCATTACAAATACAACTGAGTTTAATAAATGAACTTACGTGTATGTTTTACATTGAGACATTAACTGTAAAGCTGGTATCTCTGATAAAATGTATGTGTGAGTTTGTGACTCATAAAAATATCAGCTGGTGGTAAAAAAGATCTAAACGACTGTGTTTGTTTATTTGGACTCCTGCCACCATGGCGACTGGCAGAGATCCAAAGTCTTTGTGCTTCTTTGTGGATCTTAGTAATGAAACAATCGTGCAGCGCAGCAGGTGGCGGTAACCCATCAACACCAGCTTCCACATGGATTCACCAGATAACAGTCAAGTGTCAGAACACAGAAACCTCTGGCTTGATTTCTCTGTTTATTGTCATCGAGTTTCTGTTTTTTTGGAACGGAAGCAGAAAGAAGCGCCACACTGCAACACCTGGACTCTGTTCTACTCACCGCTGACTTTAACAGGTGGACTCCTGACCAACGGGCTTGTGGAGAGACTCGTCAGCACCATGGCAGCCGTCACCTTGTCCATATCCACTTCCTCCTCGGATCGTCTGGGAAAGCAGAACAGAAAAGCATCTGAGGATCTAGTTAACGATTCCACACAAGATTTCTGATTAAACCTACAGATTTTTGTGTCACTTGTAGCAACATCTCCAAATAATGACATTCATTTCCACAACGATGCTGCAGCTTTTGTTTTTGCAACAAAACCAGTGACTCTGTCAGCCGATTCTCACTGTCACACGATTGGTTAACTTTTAAAAGCACAAAGCGATTAAAATAGACAGAATGACAAGAACATGATGATGATGTAATGTTTCTGTTTTTTTCCCAGCTGTTTCTTATCTAACAATTAAAGGACTGAGCTGGCCCTCAGCCAGATGTTTTCAGACACATCTGCAACATCGGCCTATTTCTCTTTTTCCTGCTTTCTTTGTGTGCAAACCCACACATCACGGTAAACATATAAAAACATAAATATATATGTAACACTGATCTTGACTGGATCTTGTATTTTGCAATATAAATAAACGGATCAATCAACATGTCAGACTGTAACCCAATCAAATGACGTGTCCTAATCCTCGGGCATGTCTCCCTTCTGTGATCAAAGACACGTCAATATCTTTATTACTGACAGCATACCTGTGGTGCACCTTCACTATTAATGTGAAAAGCTGTGTGTGTGTGTGTGTGTGTGAACAAGTCTTTGAAGGCGCGTGGGTGTGAAATGATCAAACACAACTCTATTACAGTGATGAAATCTTCATCTGCGTTGGAGGAACATGACATCAGCCATCCTCAGTTTTCACAACTGCTGAGATCAAAAAGTTCAGCATCTTCATTCTAACGTACAGCAGAGGCAGGAAACAGAGAGACGAGCCTTTTCACTTTCTCCAACAAAAGAAGAAAAGAAAATTAAGTTGTAAAAGTTAGAACAGAATAAACCTTTATTATCCTGTCACACAGTTCTTATAGCAAAAGGAACACACACTCAAGCCTCAGGCTAATTTACAATCACAGGTTAACCTAACATGCATGTTTTCGGTCTGTTTGGACAAAACAGACTCATAAGGGGAACATGAAAGCTGCGTGCAGGAAGGTCCCAGCTGGGAGTTGAACCCAGGACTTTGTTACTGCGAGGCAGTAATGTGGTAATCAACTGAAGAAAAGCATCTCAGAATAAAACTATACGATAGATTAGACAAACCCCACTGCAACGACTCATACACAACAAAAACCAATTAATGAGCTATAGATGTGTCTCATATCTTTTTTATTATTGCCCTTAAACAAACCAAATACATGACCTCCTCTGACCCCTGTGCATCAGAACATGACTTTGCGGTGTAACGTCAGGTCACTTAGTCGCGTGTTGAATGTTTTTATTCATGATTCCATCAGATTGTTCTGAGTCTCTCACTTTTATTATCTGAAAGCATCACAGACACCTGAGCTGAACCACACAGGTGTCTTGTTTCTGCAAGACTCCACTCAGACCTCAGACTGCTTGTTGACACTAGAAGCGCTCATGTGTTTCACTGAGGTTTGGTTTTTGGCTGCTGGTCCGTGTGAGGACTGAGGGCTTGTGTTTGAAACAGCCAACAGATCTGAGGGGGATTTCCAGAGCTCCTTCCTAAACAAAAACACCCCTCCAGGGATTATTTATGGAATGTATGATTTTTATAATATGGATTTAGCACAAGGAAACAACTGTTCACACTTTACCAGAGATTTCTATCTTCTTTCTGTTTCCTGCAAATTTTTCTTCAAAAAACAAGAATTTTACACTAAAAACAAAATCAATGTTGCATTTGGCGACGTTACAAATAAACTCAGTATAAATCACAAACAGATGAAGACGTAGTTAAAATACTTTCTGACTTAATGATGACAAGATGGAAATATTTCCAGAGATATTTTCAATTATACGGTTTAAGTAAATCTGCAGTGTAATTTAAGATAATAACAGTCCCCTAAATTTTATCTGCACATCAACACTTCAGCTGTGACTGAATTATGCCATTAAAGTGTGTTTACCCATGAAAATCTGAGGAGAAAAACCACGTCAGCCAACAAAAGAAGAGGCTCCGTTTCCATTAGCTGATGGCTAATTTATTACTCCTTCTGCAGCTGAATATGATGCCATTACAGCTTCCACATAAATCACGAAAAAAAAGTTGTAACTGCCACTTTCAGTCGTAACCCCCCACCCCCCACCACCTCCCCGCCACATGGCTGTAAAACCACTTCCTGGTCACCTTGGGAGGACATCATATGACTATAGATATTATCTCCATGCCACACTGTCAGACAGAAACTATGTGGAGATTTGTCTGTCTTGTAAAAGAGTCAGTCTAACAAAATAAAAGTAGACAACAAATAATTAAGATGTAACAAATGGGATGGAGGGAAGAGAGCGAGCGAGCGAGCAAGACGAACCCCCCAAATCGCTTTTGTCATTAGTGGTCTTATCAAAATAAAATGATGTCCGACTGGTAATTATGGCCTTTAATTAACAGATGCTGGGAGGGTATTTGGGAAGCATGTTAGGACACATGATACATGTGACACAGGAGACAGGATGGAGTGGATAATGGATTTCTAAGTGAATTCACAGAAATGAGTTTTATACATTAATTTATTTGTGTGACATTGTGTCTCTGAGTGTTTGTCTTTTAATATTCTTGCTTTAATTATCTGTAGTACCGGGTCTTGTATCGGACCCCCGGGGCTTCCGGAAAGGGACTATATCCTGGACGTCTGGCATCATCAACAGAAGACTACAAACGAAACTAAGAGCTAAGAGCAGATTAAATGAAATAGATCGGTGCAATTTCATCTCGCTGCCGGCGATTCATAAACGGAAAGATATATTTCACAGGAGAGGCTGTTAATGTAGTTAAAATTATTAAAAGAATGCTCAAACTTTGAAAAATGAAAGCAAACAGTTTAATTAAAATGTGCTCTGTTAACATTCAGGGTGAAATATCTGCATGTGATTTACAGCCGCCCTTAAACCTTTTTATTCAGATCTACATCCCTGTATTTTGTCTTTACGAGATCTCTTCACATGTACGCACAGTAATGCACTTAAGTCAAACGATCCTGCTTTATATTTCAAATATTCCCAAAGGCTCTGAGGGTAAAAAAAAAAAGCTTTTTAATTCACAAAATGGAAAAAAGATAAATGCAAATAAGGCTGAACATAATGAGTTTTAATCATAAAACCTCTGAGAGGCTGTAAATATGTTAAAGAAAAGCAAAACAACCTCAGACTTGATTGATTAGAACGAACCAACGAGTCTTTTTGCTCTTTGAGTTTAACCATTAATCAGCTTGTTGTTGCAGAAAAATAATCAATAACTCAACTGACCGTTTCAGATCCAGAGACAATCCTTCTGAGCAGCAAGAACAAAACATTTGAAAACAAGTGAGATCACAAAATTTCATGAACCAATGAAGTCATTCATCACTTGACAGACGGAGGAAAAAACTGTAGGAGGGTCAGGGAGATGTGGATCAGCCAAATCCTCCCACGCGGTGTTTAGGCGAGGTCCTACCAAGATAAAAAAAAGTGAGACCGCGCACGTGTGTGTGTGTGTGAGCGCCCCAAAACTGTTAAACATCGACTTTATAACAAAAGAGTAAATGTGACTGAGTTTCATAATAAATGAACCTATTTTATCAGTTTATGTTCTGTTTATTTATTGCCTTTTCTATTTAAATAAGAATTTGTTCTATAATTGAGTCAGACTGAAGCAGTAACAATAATTTTAATGTTAAACATTTTTACTCAGCAGCTTTTGTTATTCTGATCATCAAACCGAGTGTTTGTCTGTGAAATAAGTGAATGTGGATTTAGAGAAAGGATCAGGATTGATATTTATATATTTAACATGTATTTCTTTTTAAAGATCGTAAGTTCAAATTTAAATAATTTTTTATTTGTAATAACACTTAATATACTTTAATACAGTTTTTATGTCTTGTGTTAACAAAATAATTGAAGATTGTTTTTACAGTGCGTTCTTGGTGGCTATTTCCCACGGAGAATTAAAAAAGGATTAAAAACACATCGAGATCTCACAAAGGAGAATGAAGTGAAAAAGAAACAAACTCTCTCTGTTTGTTAGTGAGAATTTAAGGGCTGCTGGATCTCCTCAAGATAAAACAGGCAGAAAAATCAGTAAGTGGCTGCAGAGAAAATCAACAACACATGCTGAAGACGAGTGAAATGAGAAACTACGAGCTGCGAGAAGAAGCGCGGGGGGGGAAGCTGGAGACACAAGTGAACCGACAGCTCCCTCTTCAGGGGTTGGAATGAGTTTGGCGGGAGATTTGGCTGATCGCCAACATGCCAGTAAATTTGATGTGTGTGTGTGTGTGTGTGTGTGTGTGTGTGTGTGTGTGTGTGTGTGTGTGTGTGTGTGTGTGTGGGGGGGGGTTTGTATTTCTGACCTCCTGGGGACCCGTTTCCTGACTTTTACTATCTTTCTGGGGTCCGAGGGTTCTTGTGGGGACCGAAGCCTGGTCCCCATGAGGGGGACTCCCCTTTTTAGGGTTAGGGGTTAGGTTTATAGGTATGGTGTGAATAGAGTTTTAGTTAGTCTTAGGGTTAGTTATAGATCAGTAATGGTTAAGGTTAGTAAAAGGGTTTGGGTTAGGTATAAATCTAGTTACTAAAATCAATGGAAGTCAATGGACGGTCCCCATAAGGATAACAGAACACACTTGTGGGTGTGTGTGTGTGTGTGTGTGTGGGTTTGTATTTCTGACCTCCTGGGGACCCGTTTCCTGACTTTTACTATCTTTCTGGGGTCCGAGGGTTCTTGTGGGGACCGAAGCCTGGTCCCCATGAGGGGGACTCCCCTTTTTAGGGTTAGGGGTTAGGTTTATAGGTATGGTGTGAATAGAGTTTTAGTTAGTCTTAGGGTTAGTTATAGATCAGTAATGGTTAAGGTTAGTAAAAGGGTTTGGGTTAGGTATAAATCTAGTTACTAAAATCAATGGAAGTCAATGGACGGTCCCCATAAGGATAACAAAACACACTTGTGGGTGTGTGTGTGTGTGTGTGTGTGTGGCAGATGCTTTAATTTGTTGTACTTCCCCGACCTGATGCGTGGATGTCCTCTTTTGAAGCACGAGTGAATTCAACACAACAAAGAGACTGTATGAACAGAAGTGAGACAGAAGGCAGAAGTGTGTGTATGTGTGTGTGTCTGAAGTCGAGTCACCACCACTGTGGGGGGACACAGAGTGTCCAGTTTCAAGCAAAACACAGTGAAGGGAGAGAAAATAACAGGAGTTCATGTTACTATGACCATCTTGATTTGACAGTTAAATGGGGGGGGGAGTGAAATGTGGACCAGGCTTTTGTTTTTGTCAAATTTTGGATTTTAGTTTGATGGTAAAAACAGAAAAATCTTGATGTTTTTTTGCTTCTAGCTCAGGAATGTTTTCTGGTAAATGCAGCCTGCAGATTTGATGCAGAATGTTGGTTTTTCACTTTGTGTTTTTAAACTGAGTTGCGATACCAGTGATAGTCTATAATTCTATAAATTAAGTGTATTTTTAGTGATATATTTGGTTCTATTAACTTTTTATGTTGCATAAAATCGTTTATTCATTTTTACAAAACATCGAGGAGAACCATTGTGGGTTTGTTCATATTTTTGTTAAATATGCTTTAAAAAAATTATATTGATGTGTTCTGGTAAAGATTTAAATGTTAGGAGACTGCTTTCTAAAATATGTTTGAATCTGACAAATATTTTATTTCAGCTTTTAGTAAATATGTTTTACCAAAAACTGTCTGTGTGTTTATTTACAATCTAAAAGTAAAACCATGTAGTTGTAGCAGATAATAATCAATAACTATGTTACAGTAAAGCAGGAAGTCCTGCTGCAGCATTTTTTGCAACATTTGCTCCCACTAATGAGTGAGTGTACAGGAGGAACAGCTCATCCATCCAAACCTGCTCACAAATAACAACATACTCATGTTCTTTTGGTTTGACTGCTTGTAACATTCAGTTTTGTTTAAAGGATAAATCTTCTGTCTGTTTGTTGCTAATGAGGGAACATCTGGTCTGTGACTGAACGAAGCTCAACTGAAACTGTTGAAGTTTCTCTTAAAGCAACTTTCGAATTCACCTTATAAAACTGTCTTTTTTAAACTAACGGGCTTTTCCAGTTAACTGGGCCAAGGTCAGGCCTCGTGCACACACAGCCATGCACACAGACCCTGCCAGCCTTGGTTTCTATGTTACCCAAAACACTATCAATCATTTCTAATAAAAGCAGCTGAAAGGTGTGGTGGGTAACAGGAATTCCCCTGAAACGCATACCGGCGCTGCCAAGCACACCCCTAACTCCCACACTCTTCCATCTACACTCTGTCCTCTTCCTCCTCTTCCTCCCTTCACCCCTGTTGGACTCAGTTTTCATTCTGAGCCTCGCCAACCTTCCCCCGAACAGTTTGGAGCTTCTTTGACTTCTGTTGCAACTCATCATGGTTTGAGTAAAGTCGGTGAGAAAGACGGTGTGTGTGTGTAAATATGTGCACATGTTTTGGTTGGCTTGTCTCTTTGATGCTGCACATTTCAGGGAGCTGTACTCATTTATAACAGTCACTACACTATGAAGAATATTCCTCCTGCAAAAAGCTCTATTTCTTCTTTACATGTGACATAATTCAGGTTTCTTACCTACCTTAAAAACAACAGCAGCATTTGAGATAAACAAAGCTGTATGTTGCAGTAGCGTTTGTATTTTCTTGGTGTTTGTTATGCACAATATGTGCATGAGTGAAGTTTAGACCTGAATCGATGACACACCAGGGTGTATGTAAAGTTTGGACATGTGGTGCCCGACAGCTGCAGACCAGGGTCTGCTTGTTGTAAATCTGAGCATATGGCCTGGAGGAAAGATGCATTTTTATGGCTGCAACAGGAACTTTACAGCTCATGGAGGGGATGTTCAATCTGGGTAATTTCCCCATACTGTCGATTTTTAAAAACACATCACATCATATTCTTTTAGAGTTTTACAAACCGTTCTACAAGAGCAAGTCTCAAGCAACATCCTTTTTATTTTATTTGAATTCTAAAGAGATAAATAACTATCCTTTTTTCCAAAGTAAAAGTCAAGTTTCCATTTGGAAATTGGCTGATCTCTTAGCAATTCCTGAGCGATTCCAATGTGTTCTCAGAACGAGTTCTGGGTCTGCTCCCAGTGGAACGTGCACTGAAAACCTCCAGAGGAAAACATCTGGATCCTGCCTCAGCCACCTCAACTGACTTCTTTTGATGAGGAGGAGCAGCAGCTCTACTCTTCATCCCGTCTCCAACGCTGAGCGCCGATCGAGTTGAAGAACTTTCATTCCGTTAAATAAACTTCAAATGATCACAAAGCTTCAGAGATGTTGTGTGTTTTACCACATCAGCCCGGCAGAAACAATGATCATTCAATTCATTGACTGTAACTTGAGCTTTACACTAAATTACAACTCAGTTTTAAAGAAACCAATTTAAAAAGATGTCTTCTGCTCAAAATACATATTTCACAATAATTTAATTGCCATATTGTTACATGTCTTTGGAAATGAAGTTGTAATGAAAAGATAACTCATCTCTTACAGTAAAACCTCCAGTCCAATGAACAGACCCCACATGGGTTTGTTTCAGTGTGAATTATCATCTGACTTGATTTATGTCTGTTATAAAATTCCAGCCTTAATCACAACAGTAAATTCGGGGTGCCACCCTATGATTATTTTGTATTAACACTAGAACTCAACATTGCATAAGTGCACAAGTGAAAAATGCGACACTGCAATCTGCAAGACGTCATAATGAAGACAGCTTCAACAGTTCAACCCCCCTTCAAAGGGGAAAAAAACTAATAAAATCACTTTGTTTCTGCTAAAATATTAAAAAATGACTTAAGTGACTTTTTACTGCCTTTTGAGCTTTAAAATAAAAGTATAAATAAAACTCAAGGCTCCTCAGAAGCCTCGGTTATTGAATGTGTATTTTAGTCTCTGGTGGATTAGAGAGGATGATGAAGTTGTCAAGGCTTAAGAATATAATTAATGGGAGCCATGACACAGCTTACCTTTGTTTAAAGCCTGATTGTATATTAGTAGTTTTCAATCTTTATAAACACAAACACACCCAGACAGCCACAAATAAACAGCCAGCTGCAGATACTGACAAGCTGTTGGTTGGTTCCTTCTTTTTCCAAACAGACAATCGTAGTTTTACAGTTAATGTCCCCAGGTAAAACAAAATATGGGTGTGGCGCATATTGGTTTGGCATGATGCCAAAGATTGTCTGTGTGAGTTACTTTTTCTGCAAAAACATAAAGGTGTGCAGAATTATTATCAGATCAAAGATCTCTCGTTTTTTAGAGATACCTTTAATGCATTCTGCATTCGCAGCATAGGGATGTGTTTCATGAATTAAATGGACGGGTGTCACGACTGTGAAACTACACAGGGAAAGAAGGTTGAATGTTCATCTGTTTTTTCATGATTAAATTAAAGAAAACCTTCAATATCACACAGAGGAACGACCTCCCCTCTTCTGCTTCCCTCATCTTTTAAATCCAATAAGAATTTACACGCCAATCACCTCTAGGAGACAGAGAGTCTGCGTGCACCCACCAAGGCATTTCTTACACACATGCACACAGAGAATTGGAAATTAGATCATGTATGTAAACAAAGAGACATGCGCTGGGAAAAACAAGGATTTCCACTTGAATTTACTGAGTTAGCTTGATAAACGCACATATAAAATTGATTTAAAGGCCTTCAGGCTTCCGTTTTTTTCTCATTTTGAAGCAGAAAATGAAATGATTTTCACATCGTCTGCTGCAAACGGTTCTTGGGTTGCAGGCTCACAGGCCAGCTAAGTGGGTCTTAAAAGCAACTTATCGAAATATGTGAAGGACATCCGAGTGTCACTAGTGCTGTTTTATAACTGGCACACGAGCTTCCTGCATCAGTCAGAAGTTTTGCATGACAGTCAGAAACGCTCATCATATATTACCATTCATGTCTCCATTTATCAGAGAATTTCAAAGATCCTTTCAACCATCTGAGAGTGAAAGAACCATGCAGCACAGTTATCATCTCCAGTTGGGACTTTAGATGATATGTGACTTATATTTGTGAGAAGTAGAAGAATATAGAAATAAAAACAGTAGAAGACAGTTTCAGTGTGAAAACCTACATGATGATTAACCAATCTGGGTTGAGTAAAATAAACAAAGACAGAATTATTTGATCACGCGACGGCTGCAAATTCCTCAGCTGGTTAGAGAAGTGATGGAGGATGATTCAGGAAATGGCTTCAAACCAGTGTCATGTGTTCGATTGTGTGCGGGAGTTCGAGCAATGCCGAACATCTCTGATCAGAGAAAAGCAAGATTACATCTGTGAAAATAATGTTGCATAACAAGCATAAACTGATGATAAGAAGCAACATCAATAAAACGACTCCAGGCTAGAAAATGAACAGAGATCACTATTGTTATCTGTTTCGACAGATTTCTTTTCCCTCACTATCTTATCCAATAAAAACTGTATTAAAGGCATTTATTATTGATTTGTTTGTGATACCATGTCAGTCTGGTTCTGCTTTTGAACTTAAATGTAAATACATGAAGACAAGACAGACTGATGGATCTGATGTGTATGAACTGGTTTTCCATATGATCCTTGGGTGAATGCACGTACCAGGTTAATATACATATTAAAAATGTCCCATCTACCTGGATAGTTAACCCCTTTAGGCACAGAGATGAAGGAAAACGACCATTCCCTCCCTTCACTGCACTCTGCTGTTTAATAAGCCTTTTGACTGACGTGTGCGTGTTTCATGAGTCTGTCCTAGATTTGTACTATAAGTCAGGATTCCTGTATAGATCCCTGCCTTTGAAATAAGGGTGAAGACACAAAAACACATCTGGTGGCTGATGGATAAAGACTCCGCTTCAAGCCAGCCTCAGGATGCACAATATATACCAACACCAGCAACAAGGGGTCTCTTATCCATTATTATAGTAGCAACGCGCCTGAGGGCTGGTAAACGGGAAATACTTTCCTCAGATGTGGAAAACAGACTACGTCTTGTTTTAAAAGAATTATTCCACAGTTTTAATCTCATCTGTCTGAAACTTCTCTTGCCACCCGAATACTGAAACCAACTCATGTGTCTTAACGAAGCCGTGCCTTGTGTTTTTACATCGGATTCATCGGACCACTGTGGTTTTGTTTTCATGTCGTCCTGCGTTATGCAAAGAACATCAGCTGATTATGTTTTTGTCTTTTGCAGACACATGAAGCTTGATCCTCTGAAGTATTCTCTTCTGTAAGGGCTTTAAATGTATCTTAGCTTTCTGATAAACTAAAACTGCACTAGAATTATTGTTTTATTTGACTTTCAAGTGTCTGGGAAAGTGATTTGCATGTGTTTGTTTTAAATCAGGGGAAAATCCTGTTCATACACGGAGGGAGCAGAACGTCACACTCCTAAAGAAAATCTACAACTCAACAAAAACAATTACAAAAACACATTAAATACAATTCTTTAATGTAACGATCCAAATAGACACTAAATTCTTGTCCTTCTCATTTCTATGAAGATGTGTTTAAAATGTTAAGAGAAAGTATCTAAAAAAAAAAATAATAGGGTCCGTTTATGAGGGCACAGATGACTCATCCTCTCTAACACACACAAATACACACACTGATCGATGGGCTTCCCTTGAATTGATGTTGCTGTACACCCTAATGAGTAGAGGGAATACTCTGGATCTCACCGCTCCCAGCTACTCATCTGGCCTGGTGTGTGTGTGTGTGTGTGTGTGTGTGTGTGTGTGTGTGTGTGTGTG